>CM042009.1:53185386-53785386 GCA_023525715.1 Cichorium intybus
CAAGATTTAGAATGTTGCCATCACTTATGTAAGATGACTACAATAAATTTATTTGCCATGACATGTTGATAAACTTTAAATCTATCTTATTAGTATATTTAGTGTCTTAGATGTAAGAATATATAATTTTCAACTCATTGACATCTTTTAGGCTTAAATACGTTAACACAACGAAAACATTTATATAAATTATAATGGGTATAATTTATGGAACGAACGACAAAGATACAACATAAATACGAAAGATAATTATATAATTATATAATTATTACATACTATAATTATCATGGACAATTTGATAATTACAAACGTAAAGGAGTTTTCAGTACATTTACATACTATAATTATCATGGACAATTTGATAATTACGAATACAAAGGGTTTTCACTACATTTACAAGCAAGGTTTTACACTATAATTATCATGGACAATTTGATAATTACGAATACAAAGGGTTTTCACTACATTTACAAGCAAGGTTTTACACTATAATTATCATGAGTATATTTTGATAATTCCGAATACAAAGGGTTTTCACTACATTTACCAGCAAGGTTTTACACTATAATTATCATGAGTATATTTTGATAATTACAAATACAAAAGGATTTTCATTGCAGTACGAACTAGGATAAGACATCACGTTGGGTGGTTATGTGAGTCATTTCTTCACAGTACTGAAAGATGTACGCATTAAGTCCTGGATTATAACCTTAATCATTCATGAGCGAGATAGTTGTGTATAGATCTATACGGGACTGACAATCCCGCCCTAAGCTGCTAGCTACAGCTAGACCGACAGGTCTGGGGTGACAATGTCTTAACATTATGACGCCTGAAGAACGTCGTGGCAGGCCTACATACTAGTCAGTAAGGTTATAATAACTCACATGAACGACAACGAATATCCTTAGTTTTGGGAAAACATTCTTCAAATGGTTTTATATAAATATAAAACTACATGTTGCTCTACACTAAATATAAGTATAGTTTTACTTATACATACGAGTTTTATGATATTAAAACTACACCCGAACAAGTTACAAATATAAGTATGGTTTTACTTATACATACAAGTTTTATGGAAATTAAAACTACATTTTATCAAGATATAAATAAGAGTACGATTTTACCTACGTAAAGGTTTTACGGAATTAGATCTACAATTAATCTACGAATAAACATGTATTTACATGGTTTCATACGAGAACAAGACTACGTAATACTAATTTCAAGTACAGAACACTTATACATTTTTCGGTCTTTGGGTTTTAAGACTACGACTCATTTATAAGAAAATATTGGATTTTCTGGTTTCAAACATTATCTCTTTACAAGGAAAAACGATTATGGATTTTCTCATACAAAAATCTTATGAACTCACCAACGTAATGTTGACCCTCTTTCAAACTACTTGTATTCTCAGGTAACAATTAGTCAGGCTCGACTACCCTTTTTGGGATGGGACGCGAAGACGTCTCTTTTACTTATTTCATTATCATACTGTAATTGGGTTGAAACAATACCGCTTGAACAATGTAACTTTTCAATTATAATGTATAATGGTTGTTGATCTACTTAATTTTCAATGTATGCAATGGTTGTGAATACTATGTCCCGTTCCGCCCTCAGACGATTCCGCCATCGTGGTTTGGGGGTGTGACAAAACTCACTTTATTTTTTTGGTTTTTTTATTTTTTGACATTATTCTTTTTCAAAAATAAAAACTGAATATACCAAAATTCATAATTTTTTGTCCTCTACAAATAGACATCCATATTGATATATAAAAAATAATTTTTTTTATAAGTACAGCTCGTCTAGATTCACATGTGAATCTGAACTGTAAAAATTTGAATATGAGTAATTATTTTACTTTTAAAATTTTTACTGCTTCAATATTATAACCATTTATGAGTAATGTAGTTGATTCACAAGTGGATTTACTCATATTTACACGAAAATTTACTTATATTCACATATCAATATCATATAATAATAAGTTTTTTACTACTTCAACATTTTAACCATTTATAACGAATTTACTCTGATTCACAATTGAATTTACTTACATTCACACAAAAATTTACTCAGATGCATATATCAATATCATATGGTATTTTAAATATAATTTGTAATATGAATATGGTTAATATTAGTCCCTTGTTGAACTTTTGCATATATATATATATATATATATATATATATATATATATATATATATATATATATATATATATATATATATATATATATATATATATATATATATATATATATATATATATATATATATCACAATTAATTTTCACAACTTCATTTTTTATTTTGTTTTCATATGTTTTTTACAATTTGTTTTTATAATTTAGTTTTTACTTCGTTTTACATGTTTTTTCACAGTCCCCTTTTATAACTTCATTTTTACTGCATTTTTTATCTTATTTTCTCAATCTATTTTTACTACTTCACTTTTTAGTTCATTTTCATGTTTTTTTCTAAATACATTTTTACAGTTTTATTTTTTCTTTGTTTATATATGTTTGTTTTGTTTCTATAACTTAATTTATTTAATTTGCTAAATATGTGTCAATTAACTGAAATACAAAACTATTGATCAAAATGATAATATTAAAATCATCAATTTCTTATGCATCCGGTAACAATAGCGTTAATGGATGCGTAAGAAACTGATAATTCTAAAAGTATCATTTGGACGAATAATTGTGTAGTTCAGTTAATTGACACCTTATTGACAAATTAAATAAATGAAGTTATAAAAACAAAAAACATATATAAACAAATAAAAAATAAAGCTGTAAAAATGTATTTAGTAAAAACATGAAATCGAATTAAAAGAATGATGATTGTGAAGAAACATAAAAAATTGCAATAAAAATGAAGTTAAAAAAGTGAATTGTACAAAAAATGTAAAAACGAAGTAAAAAACTAAAACCGAATTGTGAATATATATATATATATATATATATATATATATATATATATATATATATATATATATATATATATATATATATATATATATATATATATATATATATAAACCGAATGAACACAATTTAAAAGTTTAATATTGATTATAGCCAGAAAATGTTCAATGACCTTAAATAGCCAAAAAAAGTTCATTGACATTAAATAACGTAAATTTTTTTGCAACTTATTATTGCCAAGGACTATTTTGGAACACAATTCATAAAATAAATGACATTTTGAAATTTATGCAAAATTAAGTAATCAAATGAGTACAAAACAAAATTGTTAAAGAAGTCGATCTCAAACACATTACCCATTTTTTTAACTCAAACAAAAATTATTGTCAGTCATACCGACTATTTTGGAACACATTACCTATTTTTTTAACTGAAAACTCAGACTCCTAAAAATTGTTAATGAAGTCGTTCTCAAACACGCACAAAATAAGATCGATATACTTATACTTATTATCTACCTGTAACATAGTCATGAAAAAAATTTATACTGTATCAGTTACTCTATGTTATTGTTTATAATGCAATTAGTCTTCGTTAAGCGTGGAAAATATCAAATTTAGTTGCTTCTATGCAATTACTCTCCTCAATTTTATAATCAATATTTAGGCTATATTTTACTATTGGATCTAGTAAAATTGAAATTTATAGTTAAAATGAAAACATATAAAAATATATATATTTAAATTTATAGAATGTAATTCTTTCGTTCATAATAATTATCTTTTTAGACTCGCTATCAAAATTATTGGACCGAATTACTTTGTATATCTAACTTGTGTCAGCAAAATTATTGCCTTATTGGGCCGGTTTTTTCGTCGGATTAGTTGCATGAAATATAGCTCCTATATCAGTGTTAGTAATTACTTTTTTGTATATAAACTCCGTCCAAATGGATTAAAGTTGTGACAAAACTACAGTCAGATATCTAGATGAAAGAAAAGTTACTGTAACGGTTCACAAGATCTAATATTGAATATCCCACAAAAGCCATTTCCACAAACTCCATTTCCACAAAAGTCCATTTCAATTCACTCAAAATTCACAATTTCCGTCACAGCATTCCTACAAAGAACAACGAAGCGTCCATCCCAAAAACAGTCAACATTCCAACCACGTGACTCCTACCAACCCAATCTAGTGAAACAATATAAAGATAACAATGAAACTATACTCGCCATGCAAATGGAGGAATTCACGAGTCACTTAAAGAAACCGCTCCACCCCCACCGTTGACTTCTTCAAGGCAAAATCCAAATTCATGGCTTGAGAGAGAATATGTCATATAAGCCAAGCTTAGATTAACATTTCGGAGGACACAAAAAGGGATAATCATCAACGATTCGACTCATTTTGGAAATGTCATTGAGAGTTTCAAAAGACAAGTACCGAGTTTAGATCATAATGTTCATCAAATGAACTACAACAAGTGGTAAATTAGACGCGGACATTCTAAAGTCCACACACTGCGAGTATGAGAAGTTTTATATAATGAAATCTTTTCCTCACGAGGAAGCATGAGATATTCCTAGAACCCACAAGAAATGGAGTTTTGTCCCTCTTATAGGTGAGGATATACCTTCACATGCATCAAAGAGGATGAAGACAAACTCAAATATGTATACAACCTCTTCGGATACTAAATTTCAAGACAACTTCGAGGAAGATGAGTGTCAATCTGTAGAGCCGCAACAACCTCAACTGAAAGGAAAGAAACCGACTTCCTCATAATCACATCAAAGGGAAGACCAATTGTAAAAACTCGTTTGTGATATTCTAAATTAACCAATTTCAACAAACAAGAAGCATGGGAGAAATGAAAACATCGAACAAAGTTAGAGACAGTCATTGAAGGGAAATTGTGTATCATGGAAGTGGATGTAGAAAGGAAAGCCAAAATCTTGGAGAAAGAGCTACTCATGATGCAAGTAAAACATATGGATAAAGATTTATATTTTTTTTCTTCAGCCATAGTCATTTGATTAGACCAATGTTGAATACAACACTCGCATGCAAACATGATATCACACAACGTTGAAGTTGAGAGTTTTAGTATTATCGTAATATAACATTTTTTTTCATTAAATGTTATTTTAATTTTTGTAGGCTAGTTGTCTTTTAGTTTGTAATATTTTTTATTACGAAGTATTCTATTTTTATTTAGTGAAATGTTATTTTAATTTTTAATTTAGTATTTTAGGAGTTATTTATATATATATTATTTAAAAGTTTATTTATTTTAATTATTTTGGGATGGGAGGAATGATTATTCATTGTATTTGGGATGCCATTGAAAGAATATAAAGAAAAAAAAAACATTAACAGGTCATTTGGTTTATCGAAATCCGAAGGAATTGACATCTAATTTCTTCGAATTACTGCATTTGGTTCAAGTTTTGTTTGATAAAATTGGAATCAAATTCAATTGAAATGGAGAGAATGAATTCATTTGAATGTTGGATGAAATTAATTTCCTTAGAAGAGGGAATGTGCAAGATTACTATTATACCCGTTATATTACATTTTAAATTGAAACTATTTACCACCACCACGACTACTACCATCACCATCACCCATCGTTACCCACCACCGTCGCCACCACCCACCATTACCCACCACCACCAACACCACCGTCACCACCACCATTACTGTCATTCGTCACTACCACCACCACCACCACCACCACCACCTACCACTACCACCGCCACCCATTGTCACCCACCACCACCGCCACCATCTATTACCACCGTCCACCACTACCAATAAGTTATAAAACAAAGTAAATTATACAAAAATCAAGGACAATTTTGTCATTTACATGTATTTCAATTTCATTTTTGCCAACCAAACGACATATGAAATTGGATTCTAATTCCATTTACTACTAATAAACAGAATATGGAGTTAGATTCTTATTCTTGATTGATTCCAATTCCTTAACAGATTCTAATTCCTTTAAAAACTTTCTGCAAACCAAATATTATAATATTGATATGACATAGAGATGAAAGAAAAACAAAAAATTGGACAACCTCCATCCTAAAACACGCGCGCACAATAAAACTTTATAAACCCTAACCTCTAGGATAAACATCACTAGGAAACGGTATGGAAAAGTTATATAACACATGGTATGTTTCCATGATGTGATGACTTTTCAACTAGTTTTCACTCCCCTTAAGATGTTGATAAACGTGAGAATATCTCTTTCATCTTTGGAATTAAAATCTTCAAAATCAGTGCACTCATATCTACACTTGGATCTCGAGCGATTCTTATAGCTACCACTCTTAAAAACTTGAAGGTGAATGCATACTCAACTTTTTAGATAATCATACCGGACATTGGATCACGATTCACGACACTCAAAAGACGCATTATACAAATACTCAAATTTATGTCGACAAATGACATACTAAAAATATTCGGTACGGTTTTAAAGATAAATTTTGTTTGTTTAACGTTCAAAACCAATAGTCCCATAAATACATATGTGTTCATCATTCACCAAAGTTTGATTTTTACACTACAAGAAATCTTGGCTTTAGCGGCGACGCTTTTACCGGCGGCACCACGTATTAGCGGCGACAGCCAACATGCGCGTTTGGCGTCGCCGCTAATGCTTGGTTTCGCCGGTAAAAGCGTCGCCGCTAAAGCCAAAAACAGCGATCTGTGTGTCAAGCAATCTTTACCGTTCATTTTTTTTGGGATCCAACGGTCGAGACAAAGGCGGGACATTTTCCCTCCTAATGTGTCGCCGGTAAAGAGCCCATCGCCGCCAAAGCCTCTTTCCGTCGCCGCTAATACTCTGGACGAATAAATCGCCCTTTTCTCCTTCATTCGTCTGTTACGCTGGGAGATACTCACACCTCCGGCGATTTTTCTGGTTTCCGGCGATTTTTCTCGTTTCCACCGTCCTCCTTGCTAAAACAACAACCTAACATCACTCTCTCACCTCCACTCTTGTTTTCCGGCAGAAATTCTTCAAAACCCGGCGATTGTTCTTCGTTTTTCCGGCGACCTTCCGCTATTCCGGTGATTCCAAGTTGATGTCGACTGAATCGAAGTGTTTCCACCGTCCTCCTTGCTAAAACAACCACCTAGCTTCACTCTCTCACCTCCACTCTCGTTTTCCGGCAGAAATTCTTCAAAACCGGCGGCTGTTCTTCATTTTTCCGGCGACATTCCTCGATCCACTGTGAGTTCCATCTCCTCCTTCAGTTCCAGCGGTTAATTTTGTGTGCTAAACCCTAAACCGGAGGTCCTAACTAATCTGTGTTTGTTTCTCCACAGCACCGGAGGTCCTAACTCCAGCTACTGTGGTGCCGTCAGCCACCGCCGGCCGCCTCCACTCGCCTGAGACTGTTACCACCACCCTCCAAGTATGCTTTATCAATCTTTGCTTTATCAAGTTTTGCTAAGTTCTTAATATAAGTGCTTAATGCTTCTTGAAAGTGCTTAATGCTTGTTGAAAGTGGTTAATACTTAAGTGCTTAATATTTAAGTTCTTAATAAAAGTTCTTAATGCTTCTTGAAAGTGCTAAATTGTGTTGATAAGTGCTTAATTGGTTTGATAAGTGCTAAATTGTGTTGATAAGTGCTTAATGCTTAATGCTTCATATAAGTTCTTAATTGTTTTGATAGTATGTGTTAAGTACTTAATTGATTTTGGAAGTGTTTGTGTTAAGTACTTAATTTATAAGTACTTAATTTGACGGATGTTTTGATAGTGCTTAACGGTTAATTGATGCTTCTTGTGATATGTAATATGTTTTGGAAGTGTTTTTATGAAGTACTTATTTGTTAAGTACCTAATAATTAAGTACTTAATTATTAAGTGATTAATTGATTTTGATTGTGCTTAATGGTTAATTGATCCATATTGTGATATGTGAGTACATCATGATTTTTGTGATTATTTGTTGTTGTTTGATAGTATAATATGATGTGTTTTTTGTTGTCAAAACTAAAAAACAAAGATTAAATTATTTAAAATGTAACGTTAACATAAACCCTAAACTTTTAAAGTCTATTGTTAAACCTAAATGCTAAACTTTTAATAGTAAACTACAAACCTTAAACTGTAAACATAAAAGTATTTAAAGTCTATTATTAAACCTAAATGCTAAACTTTTAACCGTAAATTACAAACCCTAAATCGTAAAATTTAGCCAAAACCCTAAACCTAAAAGAAAAAACATAAAATTATTTGGAGCTAAACCATAAACCCTAAACCCTAAACCGTAAACTGTAAACCCTAAACCATAAAATTTCACCTAAACCCTAAACTTAAAAGAAAAAACAAAAAATTATTTGGAGCTAAACCCTAAACCCTAAACCCTAAACTTTAAACAATTAACCCTAATCCCTAATCCCTAAACCCTAAACCCTAAACATTAAACCCTAAACCCTAAACCCTAAAGCCTAAACCTTAAATGTTTATTGTTTAAACCCTAAACCTAAACCCTAAACCCTAAATGGTTTAACCTAAACTCCAACCCCTAAACCCTAAATTCTAAACCTTAAACTCTAAACCCTAAACTTTAACCTAAACCCTAAACCTAAAAGAAAAGACATAAATTGATTTATAAATTAATTTTGGTTTAGGTTACGTGTCTTCCTTTCAATCATCTTAGCTATGTAGTTAATCGCGCCAGTATAGCGCCGGTATAGCGCCGGTATAGCGGTTCGCGGTGGTCAGCATAATCGCGGTTCAGTTTAGCGGTGGAAAATAGCGGTACCGGTATAGCGCCGGTATACCGCCGCGATTTACCGCGATTCACCGCGATTTACCGCGATAATGACCGCGATTTACCGCTATTATCCGGGTGGAGGAATTTTTTTTTTTTTGATACTTGACATTTTCTATATTAGAATGTTATATTATGTGATTTATTTCTTAAATTAAGCATTATGTGATGTTTTTTGAATGACTTTTATGATATTAATTCTACTACTAATAGTCTAATATATAAATTCTACATATTACTAAAAAACCGCTATATCACCGCTATACCACCGCGAGAACCGCAAAATTAAATATCGGTAGGTTACCGCGATTACGGTTTTGACCGCGATAACTGCATAGCATCTTAGAAATATGGTTTAGGTTACGTGTCTTCCTTTCAATCATCTTGAGCTTAGAAATACCCGCCCAAAATTGATTTAGAAATTAATTTTGGGTTGTCCCCGTTTTGGGACTGCTTTTTGAATGCTTTATATCATCTAGGATGTGAATGCATATTACATGTTTGGTTGTTTAAGAAAGATTCGGTTGCCATTTTCTCTTTGCTCTTCGAGTATATACTTTTATATATACTTGGGAGCTAAGGGGAAATGCTGCCGGATTTTTCTTAGACAACCAATCTTGTAATAAGCATTCACATATGAGGTAAGGTATTCAAAAAGTGGGTGTAGAAGCCTACCCTTGTGAATACTCTATCTATTGTCCGCTAATCTGTCCCATTTTGGGGATACTTTTTCCATCATCCTATTCATGAATACTCTATCTAATTTTTGTTTCCAGTAGAATAAACCTTAAACCCTAATTTATGTTTCAGTTGCATCATGCCTGTTGATAAAAGCTGGCTTATCCATCCAAACTGTAGCTCACTTGAGTATCGACGAGGAGTTGACGCTTTTGTTGAGATGTGCAAAGCACAAGTCGACTCAAAAGGTGCTGTAAGATGTGCGTGTACAAGGTGTCATAACACAGAAATAATACCCTTTCAATTAATGAAACATCATATGCGTGTATATGGTTTCTGTCGGTCATATAAGACGTAGACCTATCACGGTGAAAGTTTAGTTCCTCCGGTTGTAGATGACGTTAGAGAGGCGCCAAGTAACGATATGGCTGATGTCATCGAGGACGTTAGAGAGGCGTTGATGGAAGATGATGCCAACGGAGACGAAGACAACTCGGATACAGAGAGTAGCGGTGTTTATGATGGCTTTGAATAACTGTTAGCAGAAGCCCGATCAGAATTATATCCCGGTTGTAAAAAGTTTTCTTCGCTCGATTTTTTAGCAAAGGTTATGCATATAAAAGTGAAGAACAAATGGACTAATAGTTCATTTGATGAACTCCTTGAGTTGTTGCGAGAATCACATCCCGAAGGCAACAAAGTTCCCATTTCTAATTATGCAGCCAAAAGGACCTTAAGAAAGATTGGTTTGGGGTATGAGGCTATACATGCATGCAAAAATGACTGTGCTCTCTTCTGGAAAGAATACAAGTCGTTACAGAATTGTCCTATTTTCCTTTCTTGACTTCTTATACATATTCTTGTCATCAATGTAGAGAATTCAAATCAGTTTATCCCCAAAGTGATGTTAAAACCGAATTTCAAGAGTGGTTTCTCGAAAAGGTAATATATAATAACAAACATATGTTTTAATATATAACAAAGTAATAAAATATAACACACCTTTATCTATATTTGTTAGGTCTATTCAATGAAATCACAAAATTCTCTTGAAGTTCACAAGGAGTTGTATGCTCTTTCAATGCGTGCGAGAATAAATGTTCGTACTTACACCGCTTGCATAGTCAACGGTGTTAGGTTTATGGTACTTGGTCGCGACTCCCAACGCACAACGCAAAACTCCGGAGTTCTAGCGGTGGACGAGAATAATGTGAAATATTATGGCCAATTAGAAGATATCATTGAGGTCGATTATCCATATGGATATTCCACTGTACTATTTCGGTGCAAGTGGTTCGATCCATGTCGGTACTCGACTGATAATGATATCACAATTATTAACACAGAACACGAATGGAACAAAGAAGATCAATTAATATTTGCTTCACAAGCCAAACAAGTGTTTTATATCCAAGAACCTTCTCGAGGTAAGCAAAAGAATAACCATCGGTGGGTTGTCGAGCATGTTAATCATCGAAAAATTTGGGATCTACCATTGCATGATGACCGCATCGAAGATGTTCAGAATGACTCTGTCCAGAATGTTGACAATGACTTAGCCGAAAGTCTCGATGTCGTTCACAACAACTCTTCATCTAATTGTAACCTTGTAATCGACTTGAGTCAATACTTTCAAAACATTCCTACTTATGATACAGAGGAGGCTGATGTCGAGACTGATCCGCCAGCAGTTACTGTTAATGAAGTGTCTGATGCCGAGACAGATTATGATGAGAACGATCCCGATTATGATACAGAGGAGTCCGAGAGAGAGATGGAAATATATGACGGCGAGTCTGATTAAAACACTTGTTGTAATTTGTATTTGTATATGAGAGCCACTTGTTCTCATTTCTATATGTAATATGAAACTTTTTTTGTATTTTCATGTTGTGAAAGAAAACTTAATTCATGTTGTATTTTTGTGTTCTATATCCTATAACTTTTCAGGTAATGGCTGATGTCATGGCCCGAGGCCATGGCGGCGATGGAGCAGAGGATCCCCCACCTCCCGTTAGTAGAGGGGGAGGACAGCACGAGGCGGATCGTAAGACTTATTATTACCTTTTTTATTATAATATATTTATTCATATGTTATAAATTTCATGACTAATATTTTGTTAATGATAATTGCAGTTGTTCCAAGGAGGAAAACTAGGGGAAAAGCTAAAAACTTGAAACTTACAAAGAAGGTACAGCAAGCAGGGGGACCTTTGAAACTAACGTTTGACACACTTGCTACGTTTACCCCGATTGGTGAGCTTAGTGAGTGTTTCGTTCGTGAGGTCGGAATATATATGTGGGCATCGATCCCTTTCGACAAAGGTAGTTGGGACAAAGTTTCCCACGTCAATAGGGTCGCTTTGTTGGAGCATCTTAGGGTAAATGATCTATATAATTATATTTGTATATACTTTGGAAATTAGTCTTTTTACTCGACTAACTTTTTTTTTTGGCTATGCAAGTTACACTTTGATATTGCTGAGGTTGAGAAGGATCCCAATTTGATGGAAAGCATTAATTCAGAATTTCAAAAGCGATATAGAGACCGCAAATCTGATGCAAAAAGAGAGTTTCTTAAAGCGGGAGGGTATGCTGATGTTGAAAAAGCTTTGGACAACCCTCCCTTGGGTATGGATCGTGCAAATTGGAAAAAAGCTATAGATTATTTCCACACGCCAGAACATCTAAATTGATCAAAAAGTAATAAAGAAGTTCGTGCAAAACAACAAATCACAAATCGTGGGGGGCACGCAAGTATAGTAGTGCTTGTTTTAAAGAAGTAATGTTTTATATACACATTTATAAAGAAGTAATAATTTATATATAAGAGTTTATTTAATGATGTATAATCTAATGTTTTATGTCAAACAGGAAAAGACCAGAGTTGAGGCATTCCGCGATGGTCATACGGACAAAGAGGGGAAATTTGATAGCCCAGTAACCGAGCAACAACATGTAAGTGTTTATTTTAAGTATAACTCTATTAAGCGTTTATACATAAATCTATTAAATCATTTTGGTTAAATGCAGCGTGATCTACAACGAGCATATGAAGAATGTACTCAAACACCACCGGATCATATCGGGATATTCGAAAAGGTGTTGGGTGCTCGTCGTGGTCATGTTAAAGGGGTCGGACGAAAACCTTCCTTGAAAGGGTTGACTTGCTTTGAAGAGGGACAATCATCACAGCCACAAACTCAATCCACAGAGATAAAGTAGCATTTTAAGTAGATTGCTATTTTGGTAATTGTTTGATACTTATAAAGTATTATATAAAGATTATTGAATGCATTTTTAAAGTACATTGCTATTTTGGTAATTGTTTGATACTTGTAATATATGCATTTTTAAAGTACATTGCTATTTTTAAAGTACATTGCTATTTTGGTAATTGTTCTTTTAAAGTACATTGCTATTTTGGTAATTGTTTGATACTTGTAATATATGTTTGATACTTATAATGTATGCTTTATTTTGTAGAAAAATAAATTTGAGAAGTTGCTTGAGAACCCGGCATTTAGAGCTAGACTCGTAAAGATGATGGAGGAATCGTTTAATGCCGAAGAAGATGATGGAGAAAACAACGGGGACGAGGGACAAGATGGTGACGGAGGTACCGGCGAAGAGTAAGTTTGGTTTACCCGGTTTTGGGTATTTTGGATGAATTAGACGTAATATGTAAACGTAATATTTGGTACTATTTGTTGTTTTTATGTTATTAGACAAACTTTTGTTTTATCCGGTTTTAGACGAATTGTGTAAGAACCCGCGAAAAAGTTAAAAAGGGTAAAATCGTCTTTTATCGTATTGTACAACTATTATGTGTAATACTATGTATTTGTAACATAATATAATGAGAAATACTAGTTTATATGAAATTTGGAGTTTTTACCGCATGAATAGTGAAATTTGACCAAAAAAGGGCAAATTGGTCATTTGGCATGAAACTGACCAAAAATGTCATGAAAATGTTTAGTTGGGAGTAATGAAGTATAAATGGTAAAGTTATTCCCTTTGGATCATTTTTGTAGAAGAAATGGAAGGTTAGGGACTAAAGTGTAAAGTTTTTTTTATAAAAACTAAATATATATTATATATTAGCTATTATCCTCATTAGTTCTTACAACTCCAGAGAATTCTAGAGAGCACGAGAGAGAGCTAGAGAGAAGAAGAAGTTCTTGAAGGTTGCTAAGAAATCAAAGGAATCAAAGGTTGGAATTAGTGATTCCAAGGTAAGAATTCATCCTCTTTAACCTAGTTTTTTGGGTATGTGATTGAATTTGGTCTCGGGAAGAAATTGAAACTGAAATTGCAGCTGTAATTCATGTGGGTTAGGTAGCTAATGCTTCCAATAAGCCATTAGTTAAGAACTTAACCCATAAACATGAAAGTAGGATGCTATAATTGAGAATTTTCAAGTTTAGCCAAGAACGTTAATTTCTGTAATTGAGTTATTGAAGTGTTTTTAATAGCTTAAAACATGTTATTAGTCAAGGGTTTTAGTCCTAGAACAAACCCCATACGATTAAGCACTGAAATAAGTGCTTAATGGGTGAAAACTGCATGCTACAGTGCCAAATCGCGACTGATCAGGAGCCTGTCCAGGCGCTAGGCGCGGCGCGCCCAGGCTCTAGGCGAGGCGCGCCCAGGCGCGGTGCGCCCTGGTCCTGGCGCGGTGCGCCCTCAGACAGGGACCAAAAATGTTAAAATTTTCAAATAACTCAAACGCTAGAAACCATAGTTAGACATGTCCGATTGACCTGAAATTTTAGACATAACCCTAACATGGTATAAGAACATGTCGGTAATGGTCAAATCCGTGATTCGACCTAGCGGAAAAATCACTGTAGAGGCAGAGGCTAAAATTACTATTCATGCCCATGATTTTTAGAATTTAAGCTAGACTTGTCCAATGAACTCCAAATTTGAAACACAAGTCTAATATAGTCAAAGATTTCATGGAAAATAATCGGAACTGAAATACGACCCCTCGGGGGTACTGTAGCAGTATACGCGTATTTCGGAGAAAACCGTAAAACGAGTTTATAAATGGTTATACATTTATTATAACCTAGAGCTATGTTATATGAGACCTTAGCCTCATAGAATTAATTATATTGAGTATTTATATATATATACGATTTGTATAGGTGGTGCTTCAAACGTTGTTGAGCACGGGAAGGGAAAAGCCGTACGTGAAGTTTAGTAAACCGTAACAGAATCAAGGTGAGTTTTATGAGGATTTCTATAGTGCATAGCAAAATGTTATTTTCAGAAAAGTATGATTTCCAATGTTTATAAATACTAAAGTTTGGAAAATAGTTTTGAATGAAGCTCTATACAAGGGCTTAGTATTTTTAACAGATTTTTAAAGTATGTTTTGCAAGTATTTTTGTAAGAAGTTCCTTATGGGAACTAAGATGTCGAAAGCAGTTTTTGAAAGTATTTTTAGTAAAGAGTCATAAAATGTTTGAGTAAGAATAGTTTACAAATTGTGTCCCACTTTGACCAATTTGATATGAAATGAAGTAAGAATTAAAGAAGTATGAGCCAGTTGTCCGGACTAGGATCACCCACATAATCGGGGGATCAGAAGACACTACTGGGATGGTACCTCCCGTCGCGAAGTAGTTGTCTAACTTAGCATACCCTTGTGCTTGAATTTGTTCCAAGTCACGAAAGGGAGACAGAATGAGCAAACCGAGTGGGCAGATCTGTTCTGTTCCGCGAGGGGAGCTAGTTGAATGAATTAATTAACTTAATTCATAAGTTTCAGTTGGTCATGAGAAAATGAGAAAGAAAGTAGTTTTATAAAAGAAAGTCTTTTTCGAGTTTGAAAGTAAAGAAGAAAAAGTTATTTTGAGATTTATGAAATAAATCAGTTTTTAGCAATGTACTTTTGATATTTCAAGTTTTGAATAGAAATGTTTTGGGTCTAAACTCATATTACTCACGAGACTTTATGTCTCACGTATACTATGTTTTTGAAATGCTATGTACTTAGGTGAACGGAGCGAAGATTGAAGTTGGGACCGATTGATACAATGTAAGTTTAAATTATGGTTATTGGTATTGAGTCTGTAATACCCCTCGAGTTTAAGTTTGTAAAATAAATCAAAAAAAAATTTAGTGGCTGTTTCATAGTCACAAGTTGTAAAATGTGTTTGGAAATTATATTTTTATATTAAATATGGTATGAGAAAAGGGGTGTTACAGTTTTGGTATCAGAGCCATAGTTTAAGCGAACTAGGTGTCAGTATTTGAACCTAGACTTAAACTGTGTAGGAGATTAGAGCACCTATTTGGGTATAATGTAGGGAATAAGTAGAAATGGGAGTAAAATCACAATAGTGGAACATGAGTCTTAGTGGTAAAACTGGAAGCAAATGTGTATAGGTGGTTATAATAATATGGGCCCGTACTATCATAATCACAGGATATACATTTGAGTCTGGTGGAACCACACAGGAATCATGTGAAGCTGTAAGAGATAAGTGTAAGAGGTTTGAGGGGTATAGATTCAGTATACCTATGGAAGAAAATCCAGTATGACTGGAAACAATACAGTATAAAAGAAAAGTTGTTAAAGACAAAATAGTAAATATGAGATATATAGGGAAAAATCCCCTACTCTATGTGAGTCAGTATAAAGTATATGTAATAAGACATAAGAAAATACGAGTAAAGAGCACTGAAAATAAGATGACAAGGATGCTAAAGTAATGAAGGAGAAAAGTTTGAATTGTGGTTGTGATGACCACCGTATAATATGAGAAATAATGTAAAGTATAACAAGAATCAGTAATGAGACATGGCCAGAATGTGTAAATGTATTGAAAATGTTAATAGAAGTAATGAAGTATATAGTACAGTTATAAAATAAAGAGTATAACTGAAAATTTCAGTTGTCTAACGGAAATGAATTATAATTATGGAATATAAATAAGAAAGATTGGAAAAGAATGTGAGTACGGATATATGAATTAAATTCATATAAGAGAGAAGCATGAAAACATTTAAGCAGAAAGAGTAAAAAGAAGTGAGTTGGATAAACCCAATTGAAGTATAAATATTAAAAAGTAGTATGATGGGTTGTTCGTGGACAACCAAGAAATGAAAGTATGTATATAAAAATTGTAAGTAAATAAGATAGTATAAAATGAAAGCAAACTACTTAACCAAGTAGTAGAAGATGAATCTAAGACAGAAATGAAAATATCGGAAATGGGAAGTTGTGACTTCCAAACTTGAGAGTAATATGACAAATAAAAATATCTAATAGTTGAAGCAAATAACTAAGTTTAAAATGTATTATAGTGAGCAATATAACAAAGTAAGTTAATTGAATGGGAAAGTAATAAAATTTGTTAAAGACTATGAGTAGGTTGCATTTTTATAATGCAAGAGAATGGGTTGAGACAATAGAGAGACTAAATACCTAATTAAATATTAGATGAACAGTTAAAGATAATACAGATAATGATGACACTGAGAAAAATATAAAGATAGTCATTAAAGAAATGGTCATTTGAAAATCAGATTTAGTGACCATATAAATATGAAATAAGAAGAATTGAGAATGATAAAAGTATAACCGAAGGACTGTGAGAAAATGATTGAGAGTCACCAACAACAGGGGATAAATAATAAAAGCAAATATTTGGATAGGTATTAGACAAAGAGTCAAATATGATATAAAGAGTAAAAAGTGTATATTCAGATAAATGTTAGATAAAGAGCTAAAACAAAGAGACAAGAAGTTATCACTTCTAAGAAGAAGTGAAGAGCAAAAGTGGTCAAAGAATAGAGAAACTATAAAAAAAAATTTGTATAGTGTGTATCGCTATAAGATACATAAAAGTAAAGAGAGTAAAGAAATGAAACTTAAATAAAATAAATTCTGGGTATCAAACCTAGAAAGTTATAAGTAAAAATATGAGAGATATAAAGACTAATTGTTAAAAAAAAATGAATGAAGGTAATCGATATGAATATGAAAGTAGTGTATGATTAGTATGCATGATGAGATAAAACAAGAAATTGCTGAGACGGAAACACCAAATTTTATTGAAACCTGACTATAGTGCAGTCAGGATAAAAGAGAAGTAAAAGTCATTTTGGCATTAGCCATAGTAAATAAAGAGTAAGCACGAGGTAGAATGCTAAATTAAGCATCAGTATGAGAAATAAGAATTATAAGAAAATACTAAAACATAAATAACAAGATGAGAATGGTACATGGGGTACCTAAGAAAATAAGAAGTGTACTCAAAGGAGTACTATAAAGAAACTGAGAAATGAAAAAGACAAGATTATACTAGAAAGAATAATGAGTAAAAGAGATTGAAATTTACTAAAATATAAGAAAAGTGAAAGAGATGTTTAGATCTTTAATACGCCGAAAGATAAAAAATAATAATAATAATATAAGTAAAGAATGATATTAGACATGTATTTATAAAAGTAATACATGCAAGTAATAAGATGATAAGGTAATAACCTTATGAGAATGTAAGAAAAATAATAGTAAAGACAAAGGAAAAGAGAGAAAGGATAGAAAATTCTTTAAATATAAGACAAAAGAAACAAGAATAACGATTGACTTTTGAAAAGTCAATTCCTCTGGTATATGTAGATATACGAAGTTGTGAAACTTCTAAAGAAAATGTATAAAGGTAAAGTAGACAGATATCGTATAAATATATATATGAGACTAATGACAAGAAAGAAGTAATTAGAAATGTAGATTGACTGTTGGAGAGTCAATTTTCTATACTAAAGTATGAAGTGAGAGAGAGCTTCTAAAATAAAGAGAGAAAGTAAATTTAAAATATGAAATTTACTTAAGTAAGAAAAATAAGTAAAAGCTTTTTATTACATTAAACGAGAAGTTGAGTCATGCGTCTGTTCTTATATTACCAGATGGAACAGAAGATTTTGAAGTATACAGCAATGCCTCACATAGAGGGTTTGGCTGTGTATAGATGCAGAAGAGTAAGAGTATAGCATATGCTTCCGGATAGTTGAACGTCTAGAAACGAAGTATATTACCTATGATAAAGAGCTAATAGCGATAGTATTTGCCTTGAAAATTTGGAGGCATTACCTGTATGGAGCAAAGCGCAAGCTATTCACTGATCACAAGAGTTTGCAGTATGTGTTCACTCAAATAGAGCTGAACATAAGATAGAAAAGATAGTTAGAGTGATCAGTGATTATGTTTGCGAGATTGTATACCATTCAGGCAAGCAAGTGTAACAGAAGATGCATTGAGTAGAAAAGTTTCAGAGAAAAGAATCAATGCAAGAATGATACGTATAACACTAGTGTCCAGTATTATAGAACAGATTAAAGCAGTCCAACAATAAGTTGGAAAAAGCATAGACTTGAGAGAATGAGAAACGCGGAAGACATGCAGTTTGAGATAAGTAAACAAGAGCTAAAGACTTCTAGAACCCGCAATTGGGTACCGAAAGCAGGAAGTCTGAAAAAGCTGATTCTAGAAGAGTCACATAGGTCAAAGTATTCCATATATCCAGGGAGTACCAAGACTTATCAAGATCTTAGAAGACAGTACTGGTGGCCTGGAATGAAGAAGAGGATAGCTAAGTACATCTCCAAGTGTGTTATTTATGCACAAGTCAAGGCGGAACATCAAGTCCCGCATGGAGATGCTCAGTCATTGCACATTCCAGCCGGAAAGTGGGAAGATGTAACCATGGACTTGGTTGTCGGGTTACCGAGAACGAGAAGAGGTCAGGATAGCATATGGGTCATAGTAGACAGATTGACCAAGAGTGCACTATTTCTAGCCATAAAAGAAACTACTCAAATGGAGTAGTTAGCCCAGTTGTATACAGATGAAGTGTTAAGAAGATATGGTGCACCGTTGTCTATTGTGTCAGACAGAGACCCTAGATTCACCTCTAACTTTTGGAGTGCTTTACAAGAGAAAATGGGGACAGAATTCAGCTAAGTACAGCGTATCATCCACAAACGGATGGTCAGAGTGAACGAACGATCCAGACATTAGAAGACATGCTACGATCATGCGTGATAGAATTTGGAGGTAGTTGGGATGAACACCTGCCATTAGTGGAGTTTGCATACAACAACAACTACCATTCTAGCATTAAAATGCCACCTTTTGAGGCATTATATGGTAGAAAGTGTAGAACTCCTTTATGCTGGTTGGAAGCGGGTGAGACTAAGCTTACAGGGCCAGAGATTGTTAGAGTAACTAATGAGAAAATTGGAGTAATTCAAGCCAACATAAAAGCAGCACAAGATCGGAAAAAGAGTTACTCAAATTAAAGAAGAGACCGTATAACTTGCAAGAAGGAGATTTGGTGATGATAAAAGTGTCGCCATGGAAAGGAGTGGTAAGATTTGGCAAGAGAGGAAAGTTGAGTCCAAGGTACATTGGACCTTTTAGAATCTTGAAGAGAGTTGGATTACAAGCATTCAAGATAGAGTTACCACCCGAACTCAGTGGAATACATGATATCTTTCATGTATGCTACTTGAAAAAGTAATTTGGTAAAGAAGAGTTAGTAAGACCGTATACTGACCTGAGGGTGGAGACTCCTAGTAAACTAATTGAAGAACCCGAAGCCATCCTGGAAATGCAGACTAAAAAGCTAAGGAACAAGGAGATTGACCTTGTACTTGTTAAGTGGAAGCATCCCTTAGGGTCAAACTTGACTTGGGAAACATTAGCAGAAATGAAGAGAAGATATCCGAATTTCACCGATTACGAAAAGATTCCGAGGACGGAATCCGCATAAGGAGGGGTGACTGTAAGAACCCGCGAAAAAGTTAAAAAGGGTAAAATCGTCTTTTATCGTATTGTACGACTATTATGTGTAATACTATGTAGTTGTAACATAATATAATGAGAAATACTAGTTTATATGAAATTTGGAGTTTTTACCGCGTGAATAGTGAAATTTGACCAAAAAAGGGCAAATTGGTCATTTGGCATGAAACTGACCAAAAATGTCATGAAAATGTTTAGTTGGGAGTAATGAAGTATAAATGGTAAAGTTATTCCCTTTGGATCATTTTTGTAGAAGAAATGGAAGGTTAGGGACTAAAGTGTAAAGTTTTTTTTATAAAAACTAAATATATATTATATATTAGCTATTATCCTCATTAGTTCTTACAACTCCAGAGAATTCTAGAGAGCACGAGAGAGAGCTAGAGAGAAGAAGAAGTTCTTGAAGGTTGCTAAGAAATCAAAGGAATCAAAGGTTGGAATTAGTGATTCCAAGGTAAGAATTCATCCTCTTTAACCTAGTTTTTTGGGTATGTGATTGAATTTGGTCTCGGGAAGAAATTGAAACTGAAATTGCAGCTGTAATTCATGTGGGTTAGGTAGCTAATGCTTCCAATAAGCCATTAGTTAAGAACTTAACCCATAAACATGAAAGTAGGATGCTATAATTGAGAATTTTCAAGTTTAGCCAAGAACGTTAATTTCTGTAATTGAGTTATTGAAGTGTTTTTAATAGCTTAAAACATGTTATTAGTCAAGGGTTTTAGTCCTAGAACAAACCCCATACGATTAAGCACTGAAATAAGTGCTTAATGGGTGAAAACTGCATGCTACAGTGCCAAATCGCGACTGATCAGGAGCCTGTCCAGGCGCTAGGCGCGGCGCGCCCAGGCTCTAGGCGAGGCGCGCCCAGGCGCGGTGCGTCCTGGTCCTGGCGCGGTGCGCCCTCAGACAGGGACCAAAAATGTTACAATTTTCAAATAACTCAAACGCTAGAAACCATAGTTAGACATGTCCGATTGACCTGAAATTTTAGACATAACCCTAACATGGTATAAGAACATGTCGGGAATGGTCAAATCCGTGATTCGACCTTGCGGAAAAATCACTGTAGCGGCAGAGGCTAAAATTACTATTCATGCCCATGATTTTTAGAATTTAAGCTAGACTTGTCCAATGAACTCCAAATTTGAAACACAAGTCTAATATAGTCAAAGATTTCATGGAAAAGAATCGGAACTGAAATACGACCCCTCGGGGGTACTGTAGCAGTATACGCGTATTTCGGAGAAAACCGTAAAACGAGTTTATAAATGGTTATACATTTATTATAACCTAGAGCTATGTTATATGAGACCTTAGCCTCATAGAATTAATTATATTGAGTATTTATATATATATATATATATATATATATACGATTTGTATAGGTGGTGCTTCAAACGTTGTTGAGCACGGGAAGGGAAAAGCCGTACGTGAAGTTTAGTAAACCGTAATAGAATCAAGGTGAGTTTTATGAGGATTTCTATAGTGCATAGCAAAATGTTATTTTCAGAAAAGTATGATTTCCAATGTTTATAAATACTAAAGTTTGGAAAATAGTTTTGAATGAAGCTCTATACAAGGGCTTAGTATTTTTAACAGATTTTTAAAGTATGTTTTGCAAGTATTTTTGTAAGAAGTTCCTTATGGGAACTAAGATGTCGAAAGCAGTTTTTGAAAGTATTTTTAGTAAAGAGTCATAAAATGTTTGAGTAAGAATAGTTTACAAATTGTGTCCCACTTTGACCAATTTGATATGAAATGAAGTAAGAATTAAAGAAGTATGAGCCAGTTGTCCGGACTAGGATCACCCACATAATCGGGGGATCAGAAGACACTACTGGGATGGTACCTCCCGTCGCGAAGTAGTTGTCTAGCTTAGCATACCCTTGTGCTTGAATTTGTTCCAAGTCACGAAGGGGAGACAGAATGAGCAAACCGAGTGGGCAGATCTGTTCTGTTCCGTGAGGGGAGCTAGTTGAATGAATTAATTAACTTAATTCATAAGTTTTAGTTGGTCATGAGAAAATGAGAAAGAAAGTAGTTTTATAAAAGAAAGTCTTTTTCGAGTTTGAAAGTAAAGAAGAAAAAGTTATTTTGAGATTTATGAAATAAATCAGTTTTTAGCAATGTACTTTTGATATTTCAAGTTTTGAATAGAAATGTTTTGGGTCTAAACCCATATTACTCACGAGACTTTATGTCTCACGTATACTATGTTTTTGAAATGCTATGTACTTAGGTGAACGGAGCGAAGATTGAAGTTGGGACCGATTGATACAATGTAAGTTTAAATTATGGTTATTGGTATTGAGTCTGTAATACCCCTCGAGTTTAAGTTTGTAAAATAAATCAAAAAAAAATTTAGTGGCTGTTTCATAGTCACAAGTTGTAAAATGTGTTTGGAAATTATATTTTTATATTAAATATGGTATGAGAAAAGGGGTGTTACAAATTGTGTAACCGTTTGGTACTAGTTGTTATGTTATTAGACAAACTTTTATGGTGTGTATGTTTATTTTGTTGGTTTATATATATATAGGATATAATTTTGGCTACTAAAAACAGTAAATTGAAAATGAAAAAAAAAACACCTTTAGCGGCGACACTTTTAGCGACGACTACCATTACCGGCGACATTTTGGTGACCGTTGGAAACTTTTACCGGCGTCATTATTACCGGCGACAAAGGTATTACCGGCGACGCCTTTTACCGGCGACAGACGTATTACCGGCGACAAATTCAGCAATAGCGACGAAGGATTTGCGGCGACATATTACTGGCGACATATCGCCGCTATTGGTGCCGTCTCTTGTAGTGTTAATTTAATATATAAAAAATCAAACATGAAAAAGGACTCTTTCATTAATAAATTCGCAAACTACTGAAGTCATACTAAACGAAAGGTTGTCATAGTCATAGAGTACATGCTTTGTTGGAACGTACCCTCAACTTTTTGTATTCATTTTTTAATTTTTCTGTGGTTCTATAACATCAAAATTCTAGCGACAAACGTACTCCTTTTATTTTTGACATCATTATCTTCTCATTCATATATATATATATATATATATATATATATATATATATATATATATATATATATATATATATATATATATATATATATATATAGGGAGAGGATCAACATAGAACCCCTAATTACATATAGAACCATAGAACCACCCTTTAAGCCATTAGATTAGATGATCAATGGCTGTGATTAAAGATGATAATTAAAACAAAAATTAATTAATAATAACACAAAACTGGACACGGAGGGGTAATTCTGTAACTTTTTACAATTGGGTTTAACAGAAATTCAGTTCGTATCCTACAGTGATTTCAGTTCCATCCTCGATCGTAATCGATTTCATTCAATCGATTCCATATCCAGCTGCAGCAATCCGATTTCAAAAATATCGTGAGTTTGTTTATCGAATCCTCAAGTATAAGAAGCATAATCAGTTGCTGTGATCGATAATACTTCATAGTCTCGTTCATTGAAGATCAGATTACCTATACGAGCTAGGGTTTTTGTTCGTCATCGTTTCTGATTTTTTTGATATTCAATCGGATTATCAATTCAGTCTACAGTGATATCGACCTACATGTAAGTCATTAATTCTAATTGCTTACTGAAATTAGTTTATTCTAGTATTATCGATCATCAAAATACTTCGGTTTGTTTGATTTTGTTGGAAAAATTGAAATATGAGACGTTATTGTTTGAATGCTCACTAACGAATCATAAAAAATGTTCATTAATAAACAATATAGGAAGAGTGTACAGTAATAAAGTAATAAACAGAATGTTCACTAATGAACATTGAAGAATGTTCATTAACGATTAATAGGAATAATGGACTATCAGGTGAATAGATTGTGTTATGTGTTTTTCTTATGTACAGTATTGAACATCGACATCTTTTTCTTATGTGTTTCAAATGGCTAGTAATTATTCTCAATATATTTTAAATTACAGTTACTATAGAGATTGTGGAAGTGTGTCCTTCATCAGATTGTGATTATGTTCATCTATGAACACTTAGGTTTGATTATTAATTTTGTTTGCATCACTTCAACTTTTTGTTTATCTGCTTGTAGTTTGATACAATTCAAGTAATTTGTGCGTTACAACACGTAACTCTAACATCCAGACACGAGATGTAGACATGCATTTACGGAATGATGATTTTTTAAAATTAAGTTTCTGATTGATAGGATCAGACGAATCCTCACTAGAAAACTCAATCTAGAACTTTTTTTCATAAGAATACTAGGATCTACAATCAGATATAATATAGTTTCAGGAAACTATAAATCTAATAAACAATGTTACATGGTCCAGGAGGTGTTTTGATGTGCGATATTAAGCAATTATTCTGATTTCTGACTTCAAGAATTAGAATAATAGATATTCTGTGTCTTAATTAATGGACTGGTTTGTTTCTCCAACAAATGTTCAGTAATGAACATCCCATGTTCAGTAATGAACATTCATGAATATAACGTTAGTTGTTGCTGTAATACTTCTGGTAATTGTTGAATATATGTTCATCTATGAACACACGTTCATGAATGAACATATATTTGGCACTGTTTCTAATTATATGTTTGGCGTTGTTTCTCCAACGAATGTTCATTAATGAACATCCCCATGTTCATTAATGAACATTCATGAATATAATGTTAATTGTTGCTGTAATACTTCTCGTAATTGTTGAATATATGTTCATTTATGAACACATGTTCATGAATGAACATACATTTGGCGATGTTTCTAATTCTATGTTTGCCGGAAAATACAGCAAGCGAGAAGGAAGAGAAAAAGAATAAAAGATGAAACATACGAAGAGAGCTCGTTATAGATAGACAGAAAAAAATGAAAATGCATCAGGCGAGAACGAGAGAGAGATAGAGAGAAATAGATCGAGGCAGTAGGTCGGAGAGAAAGGAAACGATTGATGTGTGTGTTCATATTTCATTAATGTTTGTCAATGTTCATTTATGAACATGTGTATGTATGTTTGTATATTTATCAATATTCGTTAATATTCACTGATGAACATCTGTGTATGTTTGTATATTTCATCAATGTTCATTTCTGAACATGTTTGTATGTTCATATATATTTCATCAATGTTAAGGATGTTCATTGCTGAACAAATTCTGGGATTTTGAAATCAATGTTCATCAATGAACATACGTATATGTTCATCAATGAACATATAAGTGTAATTTACCCATCATACCCTTATCATCCTAATTTGATCTAACGGTCAAGAGGGTGGTTCTATGGTTCTATGCATAATAATGGTTCTATGTTGAACCCACCCATATATATATATATATATATATATATATATATATATATATATATATATATATACATATATATATATATATATATATATATATATATATATATATATATATATATATATATATATATATATATATATATATATATATATATATATATATATATATATATATACGTAGGTTCAAATATATTTTCTAAATATTGTGTGATTGTAGGACTAATTCTGGACCAATCATTTGATAGGGGTAAATTAGTCTATTTACATAATATAAATATTATACGCAATCACCGACTCTCTCTCCTTATTATAGAGTTAATACCCTTCCCCCATTCTTCCTTCCATGAGTCTGCTTCTCTCAGCCCTAATCCGGCAGTGCTACCTTCTCACAGTGCCGTCACTACCATCGCCACCACACCGGATCAAACGAACCATAGCAGCACCACATCTCCGCTTTCCCTCTCCGATGCTCGATTCAGTGGCCCGTTTTGAGCACCATCAGACTGACCGCAAGCTTTCATTACAGAGAAACGGAATCACAGAGGATTGAAGACCTAATTCAGACAACAAGATCGATCAGTTGCTCCCTTTTTCTCCAATTTCGCTAACTATCAATCGAATAACCGAATTCCTCTTCTAATTCCTTCTTCCTGATCGTCTCTTTCTCATTCTTTCTTCCTCCTTCACAAAGATTGATTAAGATCGCATTCTTTCTCATAGATCATTCTCGATAAAGTAAATCGAAATCGGATTCTTCTTGTTCAACGATTCTTTCATGTAAATTATAGTCACACATCTGATTAGTGGGACAATCCCGAAAAAAAATGCTTGATCTGATAGCATCTTTTTACGAGAATGAAATTGTCGGAGATACCGATGTTTTCGACGTAAATGCTTTTTGATTTTCAACTCAATTTTGGTTATTGTAAAACGTGTTTGTGCTTCGGCTCTTTGGTATGACGAAATCTGATTCCAGCGACGACACTTCGGTTATAAGGTGAAGGGGAGAAATCTAGAAATATGACGTCTGCAATTGGTGACCGGCTAAGGAAACAACGTGGATCATTCGTGATCATTGGTGGTCAATTTGGATCATTGGGCTTTTTGGTACAAGAGGTATTGTAAAACTTCATTGAATTTATCAACACTTGTTTCTTTCTTGTTATTCTCAATTTCTGTTTTTTTCCTTCTTCACCTTGATCTCTTGTTTCTCTAATATGTTTTTTTTTTATTTTACAAAAAAAAGTGGTTTAGCAGGAAAGTTAATTGTGCCGACAATTTGTAATGAGTTTTGATATTAATATACGTTAACTTTGTATCACATTTTCATATGTTCTTATTAATTGAATGCGAAATGAAAAGATATTCCGTTATATATCTTTGTTCCTTTTTGTTGATGTATATAAACTTTTTGAAGACAATTTTGTTTTTAGTACCATAATTAAATCATGACCTTTGGATTTATGACTATGAAAGTGGTGTTAGCGAGTAATGTTTGGGCTGCTAATTTTCGTGAAATTTTTACTATAAATGTATATATGTTACAAAGAAACATATGTATTCTTTGAGAATGGTAGTATTATTTGAGAATAGTAGTGTGGTTTACGTGAAATCTTTACTGTAAATATTTGCTACAAAGAAAGCATATGTATTCTTTGAGAATGGTAGTATTCGTTGAGAATGATAGTGTGGTTTATGTAAGCATTCTTTTCAGAATTTACCTTGTTATGCAGTTATTCATTACGTAATAAAGTTATAAATTTTATAACTCAGAAATAGACTTACCACCATTCAATTCGATTGTTAAAGGAATTGGAAGAGCCATTCTCTGAGAATGGGTGTTAGTTTTTATTGGTTTTGTGTTTTGGATAAGTCCATTATCTGAGAATGAGTGTTAGTTTTTTATTGGTTTGTGTTTTGGTAAGCCCATTCTATGAGAATAGTATGTTTCTTGTCACAAGTAAGTCCATTATCTGAGAATGGTTCAAGAAATTTGATGTATTCTCAAGGAATTCGAAGTTACTATAATTAATTTAAAAACCCAAAAACTATTCTTTGAGAATTCGAAGGAATTCGAAGGTAGTGTAATTTTCAGTTTTTAATGTTTTTATTCACATAATCCCACAAAATTAGGAGATAAATTGGATATTTCCTTTTTTAAATATTTATTAATAGACTAAAATACCTTTTATAAGGGTTTAATTGAAAATTCTGATTAATTAATTGTTTTAATTTTACAATTAGGCCCTTGAATCTAACACCGTTGATCATTTCAATCGGACGCTCCATATTTGGTCCTATAATCACACAATAATTACCAAATGTATTATATATATATATATATATATATATATATATATATATATATATATATATATATATATATATATATATATATATATATATATATATATATATATATATATATATATATATATATATATATATATATATATATATATATATATATATAGACACACACACACACAAACATATGAAGATGTTGGTCAGTGGTCTAAACAAAGTATGTATCTATTTTTGCATATTTTTACCAAAACACATTGTTGATTCTAGTTTGCTATACTTCACGGTACAAGTTGCTTTAAATTGTAAACAATGTAAGTTGGTTGCTTATATGGGTAAATTATAAGGTATTGTGCCTTTAATGGTATCCATGTTCTTTTCTCGAATAAAGTTCTTAACTTGATGTTTTATGGCACAAAAATAGGTTTAAAGCATACAAGAAACAAAAATAATATAAAATAAAATGGTAAGCACTGTGGTCTAATGCAACTCTTTTGTTTGTTCCTGTATCAACGATTACTTTAAAGGTAGATTCCAAACTTTTACTTACAGGAGTTGTATATAATGTTGGTTAATAATTTGTTTTTTAGGGTGCAATGGCATAATCTGCAAAGCTACAATGATCAAGCTTAGTCTTTAGCTAAGTATTTCAATTATCGAATCACTATAATGTTAGTGATTGTCGTAATTTTTAAGGCAAGAAAAGACCAGAGTTTTCAAGAAAAATATGAAAATCTTTCAACAATTATGGTATCACTCTTTATCATATCTTCATTTTTGGTTTATTATTTTTTTTGTTTATTATTAATGAAAGATTATAGTGGAAGAAAACATCGTATGAACCTAAATAAGGTTATATATTATGTCATGTATGTGTATGATATCAGTAGTAATAAAATTGGTTTAACTCTTGAGGTTTGGGTGGATTCATCCTAAATAATGAAACATTATAGTGTATGAAGTTGTTAACCTAAATAAGATTATATATTATCTAAGTATACCTGGATCATTATTGAACCAAAGAATATCCGAATGACCAAGTCTTCACCTCGACTTATTCCGATCATTGACTAAGTCTTCACTTGACTTGCTTCCATCAAAACCAACCGCTACAACAATGTTTATATACCATTTCATTTCACATACACTATTATGTCTCATGTTCATAATGAAAAGCTTTCGTGTACTTGTTTAAACTAAAACAAATCGTTTCACATCATTATCAATCTTATTCCATTCTAATATTAATACACAAGTTGCGATTTTACACATGTATTTGATGTTGGCCGGCGCCAAGTTAGTACAAGGTCAGCTCATCCATAAAGGCAAACAAAATCACAAGGGATTTGTTTTTACATTTATTTTTTTCTCGAACTACTCGAAAGATTTTATTAAGCAAAAGTTGCAAGAAAAATCGAGCATTACAAGGAACTAAAATTTGTTTTCTCCGTCACCATTAAATGTACTACATCGAGATTTAAGCCACAGAAAAGAATCGGACCTAACTGAATTGAAAAGGAACTCCACACACATTCTTCCCTTCTAGAAAGACTTTTGTCATTTTTATGCATTCAAAGTAACCAAATCTTTGATAAAAGTTAGAAGATGCTGCTAGATATATATCCTATATACATTTTTTTTAACAAAAGTCATGTAATTTTCAATCACTTATAATTATTTTTTTCGAAAAACCTAGCAGTTTTAACAAATAAAAAGAAGTTGAACTTAAATAAATGTATATATCAAATAAAGTACAGGATATATTTAGTGTTTTTCCCAAATGATTAAGCAACCATATCAAACCAAAAGAGGCACTTTTGAAGTTGTTGAAACTAATTAGACTTTAGCCATTTCTACAACGCACATATCAATGTATAAAATAATATAAAAAAAACTCCATAAACCTTTTGACCACATATGAAAGAAGAGACTACTTTTCTAGTTGATAACCAAACGAGTACCATTACATTTAAACAACCAAAGAGACAAATTGGGAAAAATCAAGTCAAATGCTACCTTATATACATTTCCCTGCTTCAAATACCTAAATCTAATCGGTTTGTTATACCACTATATCACGGATATAGCGAAAACAAGAATCAAGAAACCGAAATAAGACTAACACCATTCTTCATCATGTTCTTGAACTCATGAAAATTGATCATACCATCACCATCAATATCAACTTTGCTTATCATCTTCTTGCAATCTTCCAATTTCTTTCCTTCTTTAAATCCCAACGAATCTAAAACCAATCCCAATTCCTCAACACTTATGAGTCCATTTTTATCCCCATCAAACACATCGAAAGCCTCTTTCAAATCGACATCTTCACGATCACCATCATCAATCTTACTCCCCTCTTCGTCTTCACGACTCATCATGGACTCAAAAAGCTCACAGAACTCATCGAAATCGATCAATCCGTCGCCGTTAACGTCAACCTTTTGAACCATTTCCAATACATCTCTTTCACTTGTTGAGATCCCGATGTTCTTGAGTGAATCACTCAACTCTTGTTTTGTTATGAACCCATCTTTGTTCTTGTCGAAAGTGGCGAAAACGCTCTTCAATTCTGCTTTTCTTTCCCTCGAATCAGGACCAAAACTCCCCTTCTTTTCCATCACCGTCGTTATGTTCTTGTTCTTCGGTTGTTCGATGTTTTGATTCTTGACTGAATCTTGATTGGAGGACGACGGTGCGATTTTCTTTGTGGGTCTTCTTAAAAGAGTCGAAACGAGGCCAATTATGAAAAGAAAGACGAGAAAAACAGTGGTTAAAATAGCCATTGAAGAAGAAGGAAGCTTCAATGAAACAGAGAAGAAACAGCGTTGTCTCTGTGTGTGGTGTGTGTTTTTGGATGAAGGGACGAAGAGAAAAGGAGTGTGTTCACGCGTTATTTGGTGCCTTTTGCTTTCTTAATTATTAATTTTGGAATAATAAATTTCAGAGTTACGAAGATCCCACAAAACGCGTAAACTGAAATTAACTGGAAAATGATTTTCTTTCATATTAAATAAACAATTTGGTTGATAAAAAATTACTAGTAAACTAATATGACAACTACTAAGAAGTGTGAAGTACACTTAATTTTTTTTCAAAATGTTGTAATTGTTATCTACGATCTATATAAACTGGATTTTCAGAATATTTTTTTTAAATAAAAATGAATTTCTCGTGCTTCTTGAAATAATTTAAAACATTAAATATTCCATATTTCTTGGGGAAAACTCAATATTTCCGGTTTTATTACGTGTCAGATTCTTGGAGCATGCGTACACCCATAAACGCGTTTGTTTTAATGATGGTGACATTGTCGTGAGATCCAAACCAAGTTACATCTTATTGTTTAATTAATTTTATATACAAATATGAAAAAGAGAATATAATATTAGGTAGTGGTGTGGAAAAAAGAGATTAAAAAAAAGTCAAACTGAGCTATACCAAAATCGGCAATTTTGGTTTCGTTCCTGAATGCAGAAATTTTATAATCGGTTTCTCTTTCGGCCGGTTCTATACGGCTTAGAACTTGGATCCAAATGCCCTTTAGGCCCTCCGGTATGCCCCCGAGCCCGAGCCCGACGACCACGACGACCGCGGTGAACACCGCCCCCCCCCCCCCTTGCGAGCCCGTCGCACCTTGCACCCGCGCGAGGTTTGAATGTCGTGCGACGTTGTCGTAAGTGGCGAGGAACGAGCCGTTTCCCAACGGCTATATAGCCGTTATTTAAAAAAAAACAATTTTTTTAAACAACTCTATATATAAACACACACACATTCAACATATTCTACTCTTTTACACACATTCAAACTCTCCAAACATTCTCCAAAAAATTTCCAATGGCTCCCAAACAATCATCCCAACGAAAGTTAAAAACCGCGAAGAATATTTTCCCGCAATCATCACCGAACCCGCTCTGTACATTCCGCAAATGGAGCGAGCGTTTTTTTCCCCATCTCAATTCCAATACCAATCGATGCCCCCACAATTCCAATACCCACAATTAGGGCTGGCAAAAATGTACCGTGGAGAACCAACCAACATGTTACCAACCGTACCAATAAAGTCGGTAGCCAACATGTTTGGTAGCCAATATGTTTGGCTGGTAGTACCATACCAATTAAGCAATCTTGGTACGGTAACGGTACAAAATCTTGAATACCACCGTTGTACCATACCAACCAATTCATATATATATATATATATATATATATATATATATATATATATATATATATATATATATATATATATATATATATATATATATATATATATATATATATATATATATATATATATATATGTCAATTCCAATACTCATATTTTTATTTTTTATTAGGAGTAATAACTAACAAGTCTACTAAAAAATTAATTACTAAAACAACTCTTAATACTAATTATTTTTCAAACAATAATAGATATTAAAATCAAACTAATTACACAAGTAACCCGCAAGTAAGCGACGATCAGTTAGAGCAAAAAATACTAAAAGTAAAGTTTTTGGTATATACCATACCAACTTGTACCAACCAAACTTGTTGGTAACCAAATACGTTGGTACCAAGTATACTTGGTACGGTACTGGCAATCAAATTTTTGTACAAATTATAATTGGTACGGTACACGGTTTACAAGAAAAAACTCTGGTACCGTACCAATTCCACCCCTACCCGCAATCGCCATTCAACCCGTTTTTTGGGACACCTACCGGGGGACCTTCCGCGGCTTTTACGGAGCCACAACCACAACATATCGACACTTCAGATTCGAGCGACAATGCGGTGCCGGAGACACAACCGGAGGATTTAGAAGAATCCGAGCCCGAAGACGTCCCGCTCCCGCTCTAGCGTGGACCCAAGAGGAAGAGGTTATGCTAGCCCGTGCTTAGGTTGCCGTTTCCGAGGATTGCGAATCCGGAAACGCACAATCAAAAGCACATTTTTGGGAGACAATTCGCGTAGTTTTTCACAAAAATTTGGATCGACAATTTTATCGTTCCAAAGATACGTTGACGACTAAATTTCGAGTCGTTAACGGTTACGCGAATAAATTTAACGGGTTGTTCGTTAATTTTATGGGGCAACGCGAATCGGGCGAGAGCGATCAAGACATCCTCAAAAAAGCTCTTGCGGTTTACCAACACGACAACAAGGGTAAACCGTTTCGCCATATGGCTTTTTGGGAGGTGGTCCGCCAATACCCAAGGTGGAAGGGGGTCGGCATTGATCCGGCACCGACACATGGGTCAAAACGTTCAAAAACATCCGAGACGCAATACACGACGTCTTCGGATGCACATATCGGGGCCGACGTTAACGAAATTCCCGATGATTTTGAAAGACTGATGGGTCGTAATCGTGCGAAAGCGAAAGCGAAAGGAAAAGCCGCGGCGTCTTCGAGTTCGGTGAACGACGGCAAAATGGATGACGTTAACGAAAAGTTCGATAAACTTTTGTCGACCATATCGGGGCACGTCAAATCCACCGAAGAGGAAAGATTGGCGAGAAAAACGTCCCGCGAGAACAAGGAACGGGCGATCGACATGCTAGTCTTGATGCAACACACCGAACATCTCACCGGTGCAGCCCTCGAGTTGGCGTTAAAATTGAAAAACGACATCGTCAAAAAATACGGGATGTAGTTTTTTAGTTTTTTCTTTTAGTTTAACATAATGTTTGTCGTTTTTTATTTTTTGTTTAACGTAACTTGTCGTTTTTAATTTTTAGTTGTAATTTAAATTTTAAGTTTAATTTAGTTTATGAATTTATTTATTGTGTTTTAATTTTATTTTAATTTGATTTTTAAATTAAAAAGTGAGAGGTAGAGAGAGGTAGTGAAAGGTGAGCATTTCCGGGGGTAAAGAGAGGAGAGAGAAATGCTGACTGGATGCTGAGATGGCAGGCAAAAAGTGAGAGGAGGAGAGAGGGCACACCTGAAGGCCTTAGAAAAATTTGTTTTTATATCTAAAACAATCTTATGTTTAATTTTATGTTTATATATATAAAAGAAAAAAAATTGGAAGCACTATGCATTAATAAGAAAAACAACTAGAAAGCAACAACAATTTGTTAAAAATTAAGCACTTCGACAAAAACAAACAAACAATCTTATGTTTAATTTTATGTTTATTTAAGTTTTTTTTTTTGGTTGTAATGTATTGCACTTTGTTAAAGATTAAGCACTTCGACAAAAACAAACAAACAATCTTATGTTTATTTAAGTTTTTTCTCTATCTCTCTTAAGGACGAACATACGTTTTGACGAGTAGAGCTCCATCCAAGCACTTCAACTAAAAATCCGAAAAATCATTTGTGGGTTCTTCATATGTTCATTCTTCACATATTACTTCTTTCTTCCCTAAAATTGGAGTTGAAAATCATTGTTTCCTAGTATGAAATACCTTAATATTACAAACGACCACCTCTATAACCAGTGCCACCGCCAGAAAAAACTAGTCATGACATAATAATAGTTGGGAGTACATGATTTCAATCATAACTAATCACTTTCATCAAATCAGAAGTATGCAATTACAATTTGCTATGAATTAAACAAAACTTTTATTTCCATCTAGAGGAGTTAGGCTACAAAATCAATAGATTACAGAATTGAAAAGAAGATTTTAGTTTTCAATCAAGAAAACCTGTCTTTTGAAACACAGCGTTGCCAGCTCCCTCTAACACAGAAAATGACACGTACGATCTCGCCATGATCTCATGATGTGGAACCATATCCCCATCATCTTCCTCCTTCGCCACGTTATTAGCCACTTTATCAAATTGCCCTAAATAATTGATCGGTTTGTTTTTTGGCTAAACCAGCACGTCTACCGACGCTGATTGGTGGTAACCGTGAGATTTGGACAGAATGTTAGAAACACTGGAGGATAATGATAAAAAAGTGTCTCTCTCATTGAACTCATTACCGTTGGTGAGATCATGAGATTTTTCTGGCACCGTGAGTTGACTAAGAAATCACATGGTGGGAGAAGGAGATAAATATGATGTAGGTGAATAGGACAACAGACACGGTGGAGATGCTGTTGGAGGTGGTCGATTTAGCCATTAAGGAGATCTCCTAGTTTTACAGAAACAGAGCCACCGGTCGAAAATAGGGCAAGGCAAGGAAGAACAAACTTTCAGAAACTACAAATAGCGCTTTAATTTACACCCACAAATTTAGAAATTAAAAAAACAAATAAAAAAAGTTAAAGTTAGGAGTAAAATTGTCTTTTTACACCCCACCTAACATAAAAGATAGACGGTAACTCCACATAGACCAAAACTGTAATGTACTCTAATTACAATATATAAAGTTTCTACTTTAAGCTTTTGGACATATTCTTAATATAGCATGTGTTCAAAACTAAACTTACATAATTTCACATAAAATGGTTATGCAACTCGATAGTCAATTTTAGCTAATTTTACCTCAGTTATTTACAACTTATTGCCACATTTCACTAGTTAGGCATTCTGTTTTTTACAAGGTGTTTTCATGTATATTTGGGATTATCTTTAAGATACTTTCATCTCATAATATATTTCTAAGTTTACAACAATGCTTCAATGTCAAAAAATCTCATACTCCGATGTTTTATGCTCATTTTAGCAAATCTACTTCCATAAAGTTGCTAAAAAGAATAGAAAAAGTTGTTACTGAAATTCATCTAAAAGGTAACTTATACGTTTACAACATGTTATAAACACCATTTTAAACTATACTTTCACATTAAATTATGCACATGTGTTCATGACATAAGTTTCGCTTTATTTGTGGTCAGTTTAATCCTTTTACCATACGTAAACCACACATTTATTTATGATATCCCCATAAATATCATCATGTTCATATTGCAATTCCCCATAGAAGATGATAGAATGGTGAATCTTATATTCTCTAAACTTCGCAAACCACATCGTCCTTTTGACATCTAAATCTCATATACATGACTACACTAATTAAACAAAACCATTTTGATGCCAACTTTCATAACTCATAATCATTTTTTATAAATTTACTATAAAGTCAACAAGCTACAGTAATTAGTCACCATCTTCGATCTGAAAAATATACCACCAATACATGCATTTTGACAAAGTCATAACACCACACACAACAATCTATTGTCAAAATCCTCATATTTTGTCATCTAGAAACTCAAATTAAGTCCATACAAGTTGGGTTTTGAAATTACCTTTAATCGATCCAAACTGTAGAAATTGGAATGATTTGATTGCGTTTTCTTGACCATTGTGTGATTTACCTTTAATTGTCGAGATCCACCATAGTCCACTACTATCCAAACCACCAACAATACCATCATGGTCCTCTGCCAACATCCATGGATAATCTCTATCTCCCTCTTCCATAAGGCTAAGCGGTATCGCTGCCTACGAAGTCAGAGGCTTTGACTGCCATGTAGACGCCACATATGATGTCATTGATAATGCTTTTGGATGCCTACAATGGGGGTGTATGTCATTCTATATTATTTGTTTTTTTATTTTTTTTAAATTGTGACACTAAAATTAAAAATAGATAAAATAAAAATAAAAACGTTACATTAAAAATAAAATTAAACATTACATTAAATTAAAAAAATTACATTAAAATTAAAAAAGAAAAAACATAAATTAAAAATAAAAATGTGGTCAATCCAAAGAGTGTGCTGTTCATCCACCGGAGGCACATTGAGATCGACATGATTAACTCGGTACATAAGCTCCACCAAATCAGCCCATAGCTCATGATGTTTGGCAACGTCATGAAGCTTTTGTCTTATTTGGACGTACGCTGGAGAATCAGGTTCTATTGGCGGCTCGATGTTAGATGAAGAGGCGTGTTCGTTTTTGACAACGCCTAGTGATATCAAGCATTTTAGGCATTGTTGAGCCCTGTTCTTGATGAAATTATATCAGATATATCTTGGTATTCTTACTTTTCGTGCCAGGACTTGTTTGGAGAAAAAGAATGGAAACAAGGACTAAAAGCGTGCAAAAGGAAGAAGTTTGGAAAAGAATGAAAAATCAAGGAAACACGTACGCGCTCCGCGGATCTATGATACATGCGACGCGGGCTTAAGGCGGTGGAACACATTCAAATGCCGAAGAAACGGGAAAAGATTAGTATGCGCGCCGCAGATTCTTCATCTGCGCGGCGCGGCTGCGGGAAATTTGCAAATATAAATAGATGCAATTTCAGCCGAAAACCCGAGCAAAGACCGGGTGTAAAATCGACCTTGAAGCTCTTTGACTCCAAGATTTCGTTTCAGCAACATCTCAATTGGTATTTCATGTTTTTGAATTTAATTTCCTTTTAGTATCAAGTAGTAATTGCAGCTAAGGTCCTTGGGAGTGACAACTACTGGCCTTGAGCACTTTAGGTTTCTGTTTTATGACATTTTGTTACTGTTTTGGTGTTTGGATATTGAGTTTGATGAATAAGAAGCATTTGGTTATAAGTAATATTGGTATTTCGGTGTTTTGGATGTTTGTTTGTGTTTTTGATTATTGATTTGTGTTTGGATCTTGTTTTGACCTTGTTGGGACTGTTTTTCCTTGCTGAAATCAGTAGCTAATTAGGTTAATTTTTAGGCATTAAACGTAGGCTAGTAACTGTTCAGTAGAACTTTAGTTAGTGGCTAGTTTATGCTTTGCTTGGTTTTGCTTAGTTTGGATTCCTTTGATTGCTTCTGATTCAGAGATGCACTTCTGATTTCAGAAAAGTGACTAGGTTCATTTGAGCTTAGCTTAGCTTGGTTTGAGTTTGTTTGACCATTGCTTTAGGGTGTTAGTAATTGACAAGATAGAAACTGATTCCTCCGACTGTAGCGTGACACTACTAGTTGGTAATCTGTCATTTAGTCTAACCACGAAGCTCCTGCGGATCGACCCTGACTACCACTGTGCTAGTGTGTGTTAGGTATTTTTCTCTTATTTTTGACCGCACGACGACCGCTGCGTTGTCAAATTTTGGCGCCGTTGCCGGGGAGCTGTGCGCTTAGATTAGGTGATTTGTAGGACTTAGTTTCTGATTTTTGATGTTTGATTTTAGTTTGCTGATTTTTGGTATGTGTACATCCTTATAATGGGTGATTACATGTACCCGGATCAGTATTATGAAGATTGTGAAAATCCGGCCGACACCTATTACGAGGATGATTGCTACAATGGATCATCCGATGACAATGGATGGCGGACCGAGGAGTCATCTCAACCTGACATTTCTGCAACTTGGGTCCAACTTTGGGTACTCATGTATAACAACTACCACGAGCAGAAGGACCAGGCTGAAGCTCTTGAAAAAGTGCAAGCTTCTTTAGATAGGTTAGAGGAAAGTTGAAAATGTTCACCACCTTCGCCACAACCGGAGGCGAGTGATTTTTATACTAATAATAATGTGTGTGAACTTGCATCACCTGAATATGTGATGGAAGGGCATACACCGTGGGAAAGTCAAGAGACCACCGAGATGGTCGAAACGGTTGTTGAGGAAGAGGTTGTAGGTGACAATACTTCCCCTGACTCAACAACTTTTAATGTTTTTGATGTTTTTGAAAATGTTGATCTGGTGATGTGTGAATCTGTACCATCATCAGACAATTTGGTTGATGAGAATGTTGTGGAGGGGGCTGTAAGTGACAGTACAGATCCCAGCCCAACAATTCCCGAAATTGTTGAAAGTGCCAATGTTTTTGGGGAAGGGGGTGTAGATGACAATATGACCCCTGACCCTGTAATTTTTGAAAATTTTGAGAAATTTGAAAGCAAGGATCTGGTGATGGGTGACTTTATACCACCATCAGATCAAACCAGTCGCCCACTCTTGGTCCCGATCCACCTGTTGGACGATGATCAAGAAGTTGATGCTGACGAATTGACATTTGAAAACAAGAAACATGATTTTATCACCACTCATGATCCATTCATGAATGGAAAATTAGATGTGATCAATACTATCGATGAGGACATATGGAAGCATCCTGATATGTTGCCGTCCGATTCCATTCGATTGGAAAATTTTTCTTGGTACTGCAAACCAAAGTTGCAACCTGAAGATATTATGCGAGACACTAGCAACCGAGGTGTGAAACAACTACTGGAAGCGGCACTGGGTGCGCTTCACGTCAAGCCAGTGATTTTGAAGAGATATAGGAGGAAGGACCGAGCTTGGAGGTTCAAAGCTACCTCCAAGCATTCACGGGAATTAATCAACAAACAGCAACCGGGCAGCAACAGGAGAACCAACAAGGCATTCGACCCAGGAAAGTTTGAGGAGCAGTGGGTCAACAAAGGGGCGGTGGTGACTGAAAATCAGCGAAGGAAGAAGGCATACGATCCACCGTAGCTGTAGAAGGACTGCACGTCTGGCTGAAGACGTTAAACTTAGCGCTTGTTGGGAGGCAACCCATCGTGTCATAAGTTAGGATCTATATTTCTTTGAATTAATTAGGAAAATACATCAATCTTTTTGCAGGTATTAGTGGTCTAAAATAAGTGTGGGGTCATGTAAGAAGTTTTGAAAGTTTTGAAGACCGCGCCGCGGGTTTTTGAATTACGCGACGCGGGATCGTAAACCAACCCGATGCGCAGGGGTTGATTTAGTGACACGCGCGACGCGCAAAGGGAAAAGGCGCGACGCGGTAAACGATCAGACGGTTTTCTCCTATATAAGGTAAGCCGCGGCTCACATAACCATCACACGACTCGGAGCTCTGAGTGACGAAATTTTCTTGCAATTTTTCTTGCTCATTTTGTTTCCACTGCCAAGGTACGCTATTCTAACTATCTATTAGCTTTTAAAACTAGCAATTAGGTAGTTAATTTTAGTGATTTGCCCAAAATAGTTCAAAGCTTAGAATCGCTAATGCTAACTCATAGGGTGTTTGTTTTGCCAAATGGAGACCCTAGATGAGTTAGTCGGCACTTAGGCTACCTTGTGGTATGATTGAATCGAATCTTAGCAGGTTAAATCACGAGTTTGGATCGGGGTTTAGAAACAGTCGCACGCCGCGCCGCGCCCTTGTTCTTGGGCCGCGCCGCGGTGCGGTGGGGAAGAAGGGACTAATTTTGCAAATTTTTTTTCTGTTTTGTGGCCATGTGCTTGTTTTGAAGATGATGTTCAGATTGGAGCACGTTTTCATCCAGTTCCCCGAGGGACTGGCTAGTTCGGCAGAGTACATATCACGGAGGGACGCGTTGACCAGTCGTCGGGTTCTCGAGGTGTAACGCCCGGTTTCTCATACAAAGTACACCCAAAATTTTCAACAAATTATACATCAAAATGGGTATACTTGTACTCAAACCAAGAATCAAGATGTTATCAACATGAATATTTACACAAAAAAAAAGGGTCCTTACAATTTCAACCAGGAATTACAAATAAACCTAACACAACTAAAGGACATGTTCTTAGTTGTTTATCTCTCTTTATCACATGCCTTCCCCTATCACTGTTACAGATACCTGCAAAACAACAAAACACTCAAGTGTAAGCTTATAAAGCTTAGTGAGTAATCTCAATCATATTTTACGGATCTTTATCAACAGACATCCTCATCTTCCTCTCTTGCTATTCTCATTAGCAAGATCATATTAACGTTACAAACACTAGCTAATTATTAGCAACATCAACTCAATCATAATACCACAAGCAGTGATACTTATAAACTTGATCGCAATCTCACATATACTCATTTTAACAATCTATTAAACTCAATTACCTCATAGCGACATTATTCCACACGAAACTATATGACACGATCATATTAACATTTACTCTAATTATACAACCAATATGCATTTTTGACTCGGCCACTGTTACGTACTCATAACAGTTTACTCAGTCAAAGGTTACAACAATAACCACAACATAGCAAAAATCATATATCAACTCAATTACAACATTTCTCATTGTTATAATAATCAATGTAAGAACACGTTACCTCAGTCGCGCTAATATATGTTCTTCTCTATTAATCATTGTTTATATTCAACTCATCAACCATTATCCATGATAACAATATCACTTGATCACTTAGTCTCATAAGATCAACATAACACATAGAAATATATAAACATATATTTATGTATACTCTGCATAAAACAAGTGTAACTCCACTCATGTATTAGAAAGTACTCACCTGATATCATTTCAGTATATGGAATTCCCAATTTACGTGTATCGGGCTCCTGTTCGCTAGACTTGGTTACATCACCATAGTCCAAATCAATTCTCCAACATCCACAATCATTTCAATAACATCTAACTCAAAGATGTACAAATCAAAAGAGGAAAAATGGAGTATAAACGGTAAATTTCAACTCAATATTTACCGAAAACCCCCAAATCCGCGGTTTTACTCAACCAACCGTAGAAACTCGACAATAATCACACCAATTACTCTAAAGGCATCTACTAACAATCTACTAGCAACATATATCACAATATATAGCAAAATCACAAGATATAAAGTTAGGGTTTCAAAACCCCAAAATCAAGAAATTACTCACCTCGACGAATTAGGAATCAAGAGCGCGTTTGCGGGGTTAGATTCGAGTCTCTCTATGCTTCCCTACGAATCTCCAGCTTTAATTTGACCCAAAATCGCCCAAAAATGCTCTGAAATCGATTTGGGTTTTGTTTTTGCCGAAATGAGCATTTTCTGCACTTTAAAAGGCTCTGCACGCGTAACACGGTCGTGTAAAATTTAACACGCCCGTGTAATGCTACAGTGCCCGTGTAAAATTTAACACGCCCGTGTAATGCTACAGTAACCAGCAAACACAAAATTATCGTGTATTACACGACCCGTGTAACATTTACACGACCCGTGTAATGCTACAGTAACCAGCAAACATAAAATTACCGTGTATTACACGACCCGTGTAACATTTACACGACCCGTGTAAGCCATTTTTGGCATTTTTAAGGCTCAAACTTCTTCCAAATGGGTTTCTAATCACCCAAACTCATGCTATAATCTAACTAATCTTTAATTGCACCAAGATTTACTCAAAATCTCTAAATTTTAATAACACGGTATTACACGAGGCGACGGTCATTGACAGAGACATACTGAGGGATGCTGGGCTCTGGGGTGCGATCGAGCCATTCTTACATCGCACCTGGACCCATGAGGAGGCATCATTCACCTGCCGTGGATGGGACAGGATCATGGCCACTGACGAGGACGTGGTCTACACCGAGCTATTGTTGGAGTTTCTCTCCACGATCCATTTTGCTCCTCGGGCGTCGGACCCACGATCCAGGATCATCCGCTTTCGACTGGGAGGTACACAGAGGGAGTGCAACCTCCGGGAGTTCGGGAGGTGCACCGGCATCTACACTCCGGCGGATCTTCAGCACCGCCACTTCACTCAGTTTTTTGGGGCGTGCATTCAGGGGCACCCGGACCGAGCTGCCAACATGGAGATTTGGACACCACTGTCCAATGTTATGTACGAGGCAGGGACCTCGAGGGAGAGCCACCTCCGTGACCCACTTCACCGCCTCATGCACCGTATCGTCTCCACCTCCATCATGCAGCGGGAGGGGGGCGAGAAGGTGTCCGGGGAGGACATGACATTCCTCTGGGCTCTCTTCGACCCGTCCCGATTCCTCCATCTCCCCTTTGCCCTCGCAGTTGCCCTCTCCACTCACTCGACGGGAGCCTCCACTAGCAGTCCATTGGCCCGGGGGTATTTCATTACCCGCCTGGCCCGTTCATATGGGATTCTTACTGCCCCCGTGGCTGCCTCTTTGACCGCTCTACCTCCATCTCGCACGACAGCACGCACTTTGGAGAGGATGCGGCTCATTGAGCAGCAGTGCCCGGGGCAGTTCATTCGAGCACCTACAGAGCCTCCCCAGGCACCCCAGCCGGCATACGCTCAGCTAGGCAGGAGATGCCGGAGACCAGAACCACAGCTACAGGAGGACCCAGCGGCCATGCACCGACTGGAGGCTAGAGTCACGAGGATCGAGGACCAGCTCGAGTGGATCGGGGAGGTACTCCTACAGATTGCATCAGCGCAGGGTCAGCGCCCCCGACCATTCCCAGCTAGGGCCTACGATCATGAGGCTGGACCCTCCAGGCCACCTGGTGATGATTGATGTATTTTTTTCTTACTTTTTCTTTTTATATTTTTAGGAATATATGTACAAAGCTTATGACACCTCTATCTGTATATTTTGTTTATATTTTATTTGTTATGTTTGCTTTTAATTTGTTGTTGAGTTATGCATGTTATACCAAATTGGGAAGGAGTTGTCTCAAACAAGTGTGGGGTCACCGTGCCCCCTCCACTTGTCTCGACCACCGGCGTGTTCACTGTAGCGCTACAACTCCGGAATACGAAATCAAGGATCCGTTTGTTCGCAATTATACCTCTGATATTGAGCACCAAGCAGTCTATCGTCCAAAAAGGGGTAACTCTTTCTCCCTTGTTTTGAAATAATTTTTTGTACAACGGGGACGTTGTACGGTTTTAAGTGTGGGGTGTGGACGGTCGAAAGAGAATATTTTTTGAAATTTTTGCAGAAATGATCAATTTTCAATTTTTAGCAATATTTTTCAAAATTTTTAATAAATTGCAATTTTGAAACGAATGGTTTGTGATTGTGATAGCATTGGTATCTTTCAAGAGATACTATTTAGTTGTGATCATGCTATTAGTTAGTCAAACAAGTTGAGTTTTAGGAGTTTAGAAGATTGAGCTGTTTTAGGATTGGAGTTTAGGAAGGAAAAGTCAATTTGTGGCCTTTGTTGTTCGAGCCAGTAAGTCTAAAATGGGTGGGATTTATGCACCTTACCACCTAAGATCGTCTGGTCTGGGATGGTATTTCTGAAAGCTCGTTACACGGGCAACATCGAAAGTCATGGACAATTCCTTAATGGTCGTTAGAATCTGAATGAGTAAGTACACTTCATTGTGGACAGAAAGTTTGTAATCAAGGGTTCCTTAGAAAGCCATGAATTCCAAAGAGCAATTCAATTATGTTTTCGCGAACTATTCCACTCTAACTCAAAGAGCAATAAACTTTGAAACTAAACACAGTCAAAAAATTGTTTGATTCCTTATTATAATTTGTTAAAAACTCTCTTGCTTGGGGACAAGCAAGGCACAAGTGTGGGGTGTTTGACAACGCCTAGTGATATCAAGCATTTTAGGTGTTGTTGAGCCCTGTTCTTGATGAAATTATATCATATATATCTTGGTATTCTCACTTTTCGTGCCAGGACTTGTTTGGAGAAAAAGAATGGAAACAGGGACTAAAAGCGTGCAAAAGGAAGAAGTTTGGAAAAGAATGAAAAATCAAGGAAACTCGTACGCGCGCCGCGGATCTATGATACGCGCGACGCGGGCTTAAGGCGGTGGAACACATTCAAATGCCGAAGAAACGGGAAAAGATTAGTACGCGCGCCGCAGATTCTTCATCTGCGCGGCGCGGCTGCGGGAAATTTCCAAATATAAATAGATGCAATTTTAGCCGAAAACCCGAGCAAAGATCGGGTGTAAAATCGACCTTGAAGCTCTTTGACTCCAAGATTTCGTTTCAGCAACATCTTAATTGGTATTTCATGTTTTTGAATTTAATTTCCTTTTAGTATCAAGTACTAATTGCAACTAAGGTCCTTGGGAGTGACAACCACTGGCCTTGAGCACTTTAGGTTTCTGTTTTATGACATTTTGTTACTGTTTTGGTGTTTGGATATTGAGTTTGATGAATAAGAAGCATTTGGTTATAAGTAATATTGGTATTTCGGTGTTTTGGATGTTTGTTTGTGTTTTTGATTATTGATTTGTGTTTGGATCTTGTTTTGACCTTGTTGGGACTGTTTTTCCTTACTGAAATCAGTAGCTAATTAGGTTAATTTTTAGGCATTAAACGTAGGCTAGTAACTGTTCAGTAGAACTTTAGTTAGTGGCTAGTTTATGCTTTGCTTGGTTTTGCTTAGTATGGATGCCTTTGATTGCTTCTGATTCAGAGATGCACTTCTGATTTTAGAAAGTGACTAGGTTCATTTGAGCTTAGCTTAGCTTGGCTTGATTTTGTTTGATCATTGCTTTAGGGTGTTAGTAATTGAGAAGATAGAAACTGATTCCTCCGACTGTAGCGTGACACTACTAGTTGGTAATCTGTCATTTAGTCTAACCACGAAGCTCCTGCGGATCGACCCTGACTACCACTGTGCTAGTGTGTGTTAGGTATTTTTGACCGCACGATGACCGCTGCATTGTCAGTTTTCCACATACTTGCATTGCTCATCCATCGTCTTCTAAAATCATGTTGTGTAAAATAATATACATATATATAATAGCTGTGAGTTTATTCTTATCTCGGGGTCGTGCCGGCTTGGCTATTATGTGTCAACGCTTCTTGAGTGCTCCAAATGTTTTTTTCGACATCCTTTCTAGCCTTTTCTTTAGAAGCTTTATATTTCACGCGTTTTGGATCAACTGGACATGACAAAGGTTTCAAAAACACAACATGCTCAGGATATATACCATCTTTTAGATAATGCCCGTATTTGTATGTGGATCCATTACTTGAAATGGACAACTAGGAGCCGATCTGTTGCAAACGTTGTCGAGTAACAGTGAGATTTGATAATAGTTGATATCATTGTTTGAACCCGGGGCACCGAAGTAGGCATGCCAAATATCATCGACCATATATCAACGCACACCAACAAAACTCCTCGAGGCTTTCACGTGCGATCCGCTCATACATTTGGAAATATTCATCCCATGAGTCTGATACACCACTGTAAGATAGTTGGCACACCGCTACTGCACATTTTTGTATGGAACTAAAACCTTTGATACCTTTTGCGTCGGCACATTGTTGTATAAACTCGGACATATTCGTCACATCGGTGAGAATAAATATAAACAAATGCCTCTCCATTCGAAACCGTAAGCGAAAATTGTTGCGTCCATCAACATAATTCTCGTCGAAATAATGTGGCATAAGAAGGTTGTTTGTAGCGACATGGTTTCTGAGCAAGCTGACCCGCGTCCTCAGATGTGCACTTTTTGCAACAACAACATATTCTTCTTCTAAAAATTTGATAACTTTTTCCATCGAATTTAGAATAGTCGATCCCATGTTTACGAGCCAATCATTTCTTCTACGAGATGGACCCGACATGTTTTTGATTGTGTGAAATTGAGAGAAATTTGAGGGTTTTTAAATGGGGTTGATGTGAATTTATTTGAGGGTTGTGTGTGTATTTATAATTGGATTTTTTATTTAAATTTTATAACCGTATAGAATTTAATGTGTGGGATTTGAATTTTTATTTATTTAAGCTTTTGGCCGTTGAAGAGAAAGGCATTCGGGTGCCGATTTGCTAATGTCGCTGGGCGATGCCGGCGGCATGGCCTTGCCACTTCGATGCCGATGAGCATTTTTGCCCCCATACCGTGTAGTCTAATCATCAGAGAAACATTAACTTTTCGATCATGGCGAGATTAAATCCAAGCCATTTAAAATAACTAATTTGTTGTTACCACCCCTCCCTAGTTATTCCCCTATCCTAGGGATGAACATGGGTCGGTTTTGGACCTAAAACTGAACCCAAACCGAGAAGTTCGGCTTCTGGTTTTTAAAACCCATCGGTTTCGGTTTCTCTTCGGGTTTGGTTTCGGTTTCTACATTCGGTTTTGGGTCGGTTTCGGATTGAACCCATGGATTCGTAGGTTTTGGGTTTGAACCCATTTTACAGCAAGTTTAGAAAAGAAATTCACATTTTCACACTGGAATTGACAATATGCTATTATAGAAAAGAAATTCACACTGAAATTGACAATATGGTGGTTTTACATTGAATCTGGATTTCGTTGGTTATGATTTAAATTAACATGTTCAATTTTCCTTCATTCGGGTTTAAAGTAGCATAATCTTATTACAGAGACATATTATTATCATCATTAGTCTTCATGTTCTTTAAAAGTTATGATGGTTGCAATGAACTTTAAATTGGTTTATAATCATTTTATTTATATGTCTTTAGTGGGTAATCCTAAAATTGTGAAATTGTAGAAAGTTAATGTTTCAAGGAGAAGAACATTTGATATTTTGATTCTAAATGTTAGAACACGTGTTACCAAACAGTATAGATTTATAGGAAAATACAAGAAATTAACAAAGATGAAAATAAATAAATGTAAACAAGATACTTACATACTTAAGTAGATTAACAATAAACAATTGATAGAGGCTTGCAAATTGCAATGTCTTAAGACATAATTTCGTTCCTATTCGTGCAATGGTGTCAGACTTCTATCATGAGGATACAACTATCAAGATCAAGTTCTATGCATGAGAACTTGAAATCTGGCAAATCGATGATATGTTATTCATAGGAGATCACATCAATTTTTACCAAAAATGCTAATAACAATCATTGATATTAACTATTACCATGGTGAAACGAAAAATAAGGTCATAGGCCCATTGGAATCATTGTCCAAACTCTTACACATACTTTCATATTACTTAGTATGCAATTTTATCTGAACGTGGTTATAGTCATCTTCATTGATCTTATAATAATTAGTCGGGAATGCCATTCTGATGTTAAATGCCAAAATGTGATAAATTTGAATAATCATTGCTAACCATGTTTTCACGCTACATTTAATTCATACTTGCACAACTTATGGCAATTTGCTAATTACATGTTTGTGACAGATTTTAAGCAACTATCTTTAGGTCGAAGTTCAATGCAACATTAAGGTATGATGCTCATAGGTGTGTGTTTTTCTAACCATCTTTTTTAAGGTGTGGGTATTTTTTTTAACAACAAACATAAAAAAGTGATTGGTTTGATGATCCAAGTTTTACATAAAATTTACTGTAATTTTATGAACACTAAACAATTGGTCTTGTGTAGTAAAACTAATAAGAATGGATATGTTTCGGATGTTTATTTTAAAATTTGTTGGTTGGTTTCATGATGATAAATCTTTAATTGTGTGTTTTTATGAAATTTTTTTAAATGTGAGTAACTCTTCAACTAGACACATCATTTTATTGTTTTCCCATACAATAGATAAATATGGTTTGTGCATAATGGGATATTGAGTATTTTTGATGATGAAGATCAAATTTTCATGGTTTACCGAATTAAAAAATTCATTAAGTACAAGGGTTTTCAGGTAACATGTTGTAATGTTCTTATAGGTCCTTTGGTGTCTTTTTTTTCTGGCCATAAGTATCTTTATTTTGGCTCTATGTTCATGTTGCATCAACAGCCTTGATTTTACTATCACATCCTAAAATATAAGATGTTCCATGAATACTGTAAGCCAAAACGACAATCATTTCAGATTTCCATCAGAGCTTTGACAAGGTACATGCGTGTAATCCTATATGATTGATGGTTATTGTTGTCAACACAAGGGATTTTTCTTATATTCGGAGATTTGACAAGGTACATGCCAAAACAACCTTGATTTTACTATCATAAATACTGTAAGCCAAAACGATTTTTCTTATATTTGGTTTGTTGGTGGTTATTGTTGTTAACACAAGGGACTTCCATCACTGATTTATCTATTTAACCACTTATATACTTTCTTTGATATGCACATAAAACCAAGGAAATATTTGCAAAGTTGAGAATAATTCTTGGAGTTTGACCCAGCCTTTTGTAGAGAGCAAAGTCGTGTCGATCTGAGAGATGTCAACTTAACTTAAAAACTAAAGAGGGATCAAAGTTTTCTGTCGTGAAGTACGTATTTTCTAAATTTTAGAAGTAAGTAATCATCGTTTCAGTTGCAAAAATATTAATAGAGGATCGGCTGGAATAAATGTTTGGAGGTGGTGGGTCCAACTAGCATGTTGTTAGTCACTATCTTCGAAGATGACATTTGACGTGCCAGATGGTGTCGTCCAAAAACAAGTAGTAGAAGATGTGAGAATTAATTGCATGTCTTTTTTTTTTCAATCTTTATGTCTTTGAATGTGAAAAATCAAGTGATTGCACCTTTATGTTGATCAACTGGATGTGTTTATTATGTTTAAGAATATTTAAGGGTAATATGAGAGATTTTGTGCTAAAAATGCAATTAGAAGATTCTTCGGTATTACTAGATATTTATGCTAAAAGAAGAAAATTAATAAAATATTTTTTGTTATATAAGTTTTTTAATATATACATATGTATATTGATAAAAAAATGGTTTATGTAACAGAATTAGACTACAGGTGATATCATTGTGTAATCACATTATTGAAGCACAAGTCATATCTGAAACTAATACTGGAAATCGTGCATTTATTCAAAGAATGAGTTTGACACCTACAGACAAAAAGATTCCTTTCAAGTTTCAAAGAAGACAATTTCCACTTGATGTATGTTTTGCATTGAACATAAATAAAAGTCAATGACAATCACTGTCCAATGTTGGTTTGTTTTTAAAAGAACCAATTTTCACACATGGTTAGCTCTATGTTGCATTATCCAGAGTTAAAAGTAGACAATGACTTAAACTACTAATTTTAGATGAAGCGGGTCAAATTACAAATAGGACATCAAATGTTGTATACAAAGAAGTATTTCAAGCATTTTGAATTATTATTATGTCTTTCATTTTCAATATTATTCATTTATTACTTTTGATACTTATTTTTAATTTTAAATCATATTTTATTTAAACACAACGATCGTAACTAAACCAGCAAAATGTATCTTATCATATAAAATATCAAAACAAACAAAAATCAAATGACAATTTTATCTTCTGTAATATTGATATTTTTCATATTATTTTATATATTTTTTAATCAACCCGTGTATTACACGGGTTTCTAACCTAGTATATATATATACCAATAAACAAGACATTTTAATTGCCAAATGGCATGTCTTAGAAGCTAGAATGCCACATGTCATTTTCTTCATTATTTGGCTTAAATCATATTTTTCAATTTGAAACATATTAATTACAGGGATTAAATAAATCAATCCCACTAAAATCTCCGATAACTTTGTATTCATCCCTAAATCATGTTTATCGGTGGCTTTTCTAACGGATTGCATTTATAAATGAATAAAGAAAAGATACAATACAAGATGCCCACAAGCGATTGGACAAAAAAATCGCCACTCGATGCAATATGACAATCATTATCAATTTATAGTGGGTCTCGTGCATTCTAAGGGAGTCGGGAGAAAAATAAAAATAGACCTTAAATATAATATTTTATATATAAGCAAAATAGAAAATAGCCTACAAATTCTTAGCGACAGACATTGTTAGGGATTAGTGACTGAAAAATGTTATGTCACTGATCTGTCGCAATGGTAGTGATAATTTTTTTTTTCTTTTGTATTTTTTACTCTGTTGTGTGTTTCTACTTTGCTCCGTTGCTTTATTACGTATAAACCTTCACTTATAAAATTTAGAGTAAATTACAGTTTTGGTCCCTGTGGTTGATAGTTTTTTACAGTTTAAGTCATCCTTTTGAAATCCCACGTTTTTGGTCCCTGTGGTTGGCTTTTCCTTACACTGTGCATCCCTCAAAGAGGTTACCGTCAAATGTCTCCGTTATCTGTGTATAAAATGACGAAAATAACCCTCATTTTGTCTCTTTCATATATCTCTTAACTTTTAATCTATCGTAATTTACTTTAAAAGGTTTAAGAACCCTAACTCCCACCATCGCCATTTGATTTCAGCCCCATTAGATCAATACCCACTATCGCTACTGTCTGCTATTCATTCATGAATATCTCCCAATCATTAATTGCAATTTTAAAACTGGAACAATGGTTGCAACTGACACAAGTTGCCGTTTGGATTGAGACGACGGAGAAGTAGATTGAAACAGAGGTCGGGTTTGGATTCCGAGATGGTTTGATGCAGGCGTGAGTGGTTACCGTTTGGATTGGTCGGACTCACGTGAGTGGTTACCGTTTGGATTGGTCGGACTCACGGAATACTCCAAACATACGTGTTCAATTAGTGGGCCAAGCACCAATTCCGACATCAATGGCGGAATTGATGAACATGTTCACCTGGTCAGAGTCTTCAAATGGAGTACCAGAAAAGTTTCTAGGGTCGAATATGTCGGGTATGCTGTTCTGGAAATCGAACAGGTAGTCTGTGGAAGCGGAGGCGACGCGCAAGACAGAATTTAGTGATGTCGCTTTGTTGTTGGCGCAGTGATTGTGAAAGTTGTCATCGGAGTTAGATCAGAGGATACTAAAGAAAGAGAAGGTTTCTTTTCCGTCAATTACTTTGAACGATTTATGTCTTCCTCCACCGCTTCTCTCCTGGTATTTAAATACCTACACGTACAATTAAGGCGAAACAGCCGAAACTCAATTGGAGGCTCCGGTCGACTTTTTGAGATTTAGTACGCCTGTAATTGCAGCGGCGGCGGTGATTATGTCTTGTATTAGGTTAATTTTATTTGTTTTTTTAATTGATTTCATAGCCCTGATTTTGCTTTCAATTTGGTGGTGTTAGCGGGCGGTGGTTGTGGGTGGTTAGTCATTGGTGGTGAATGGTGATTAGTGGTGAATTGGTGATGCTGGTGATTGATGGTAGTTGAGATTGCTGGTGGTGGTATACGGTGGGATAGTGGTGGTATAAGGTGGTTTGATAATAAGGCAATTTAGTCATTTCATCCCAAGAGGGAAGGGCAATTTAGTCAATTCATCTGCACCTAACAAAAAAAACTTCACCGTAACCACAAGAAGGACTTACAGTGCAAGGAAAAACCAACCATAGGGACCAAAAACGTGGGATTTCAAAAGGATGACTTAAACTGTAAAAAACTGTCAACCACAGAGACCAAAACTGGAATTTACTCTAAAATTTAAGGTTCAAACTACATATATAAAAATAAAAACTCAATATATACATATTTTCTCAACGCCACCATTTTATACATATTAAACATTCAATTGTATGCACGATTGTCGTGTGCTTGGGATTTATAACTTCTTTAAATTACAAATTTTTTAAATTTCAATTCTTTTGATAGACTTTAAATTCTTTCAAATTACTCCTTTAGATACTTGAAGATAAATCTAAGATTATAACCAACTAAATGTATGTTTAGTAATAACGTATTTGTGAAAGTACTTATATAAGTCAATAAAACACTAAAAGGGATAAGTAATGAAATTTTACTACACATAAAAAGATCAACAAATAAAAAAAATAACAATTAATAAAAAAAATAAGAAAATAAAAGCAGCAAAAGCTTATACAATAAACAAATAATCTAAAGATGATCATAGTATATGTTTGCATAAAAAATGATAGTTTTGAAGTTATTACTAATCATGATTTATATATATATATATATATATATATATATATATATATATATATATATATATATATATATATTGTTTATAAATTTATAATTAAATATAAATTTTATACATATACATCTCTAAATTATATAATTCATTTGTATTTTAAAAAACATGTACATCTTTGTATTATCTGTCATTAGTTTTTACGTCATATTTCAATACATAACAAATCAAATGATTCGATAAAATATTTTTTCCCAAGTATATAAAATAAAAAATTACCTTTTTATAAAACTTTATTTATTCATCAGCAGTGTGTTACACGGGTTTTAAACTAGTATATATATATAAATCATCCGGAACTGAATTTCCCAGTTTCTAAAAACTGTATTTTATCAGTTATTTCTATTTATCCAAAAATAATTAATTTTTAAAATAAATTGAGTAAAAAAAAAAAAATCATATTTTCAGATTTTAAAGACACCTCTAGAGCTAGAGCCCCAAGGCCCAATCAAAACCATTAATACGTAATTATATGTCTAGTAGTTCACTAAAGAAACAAAGCCCAAAATCCCGTAGCTAGCCCATTTCTTCACCTAACCCATGTTGATAAAGGATAGAACTTAGAAGTCTAGCCTAGAGGTGCACAAAAAAACCGGTTTTTTAAATAACCGAAAATAATAACCGAACCGGTTTTTTTAATAACCGGTTTTTTAATAACCGAACCGGTTTTTTAGCCGGTTTTTTATCTGAAACCGAACCGGTTTAAAAACCGAAAAAACCGATTTTTCTTCCGGTTAACCGAACCGAACCGGTTTAAAAATCGAAAAAAACCGGTTTGAAACTCAATCTCGTTTAAAAAAAACCGGTCAAAACCGGACCGGTTATAACCGAAACCGGTTTTTAAAAAAACCGATTTTTAAAAAACCGGTTTTTAAATAACCGAAACCGGTTTTTAACCGGCTTTTGTGCACCTCTAGTCTAGCCTTATAAACTTATAAAGGTTTACTACTTCTCAGTTCTCCCTACGTGGGACAACCAAAACCAAACATATTACATAAATGGTCATTACACCGACACTAAATACCAGAATAATGGTTTTGAAGCTTGTCGGTTTCCTCTTTTAAACTACAACTTATATTAATCGAAACAGAAACAAACTGTTTTGCTCTTTCTTTGTCTTTCTTAATCAGATTCAATTACTAACTACCTTTTTTTTTTATTTAGTCAAAATCCTACATCTTTTCCTTCTAATAATTGTTTCAACTTATTGATAATACCGGTTTTAGTTCCTAATAGTTCTTTTTGTCATTAATATTAAGGCACATTATAAATATTTGACTAATAATTTAACATTGCCATCTAATTATGTGTTTTATTAATATTTTCACTTATTTCAGGATAAATGGTGTCCTGTTTGATGAAAACAAGGGTGAAAAAGGAAAAATAATTATTTATTTTACCCATTTTACCTCTCTCTCTCTCTCTCTATATATATATATATATATATATATATATATATATATATATATATATATATATATGTATATATATATATATATATATATATATATATATATATATATATATATATATATATATATATATATATATATATATATATATATATATATAAAAGTTATATCGCAGACAACAGTAATTGTGAGACCGTGCGGACAGTGTTAGTTTGTGAGAAATAACAAATATAATATATTTTTTATGGTAATGTTAATATGAAACAAACTTATTCTCATAAAATTATTGTCATTAAATCATTTATACGAGTTATATGAAGTTCTTATGATTCTTATTCTGTCAGAATGAGAATGACTAAGTCAAAATGTGTAAAACATTATAACGAATGATAATGATTGAAAATGCGTTATAATAGCAATAATTTTTTGAGAATATGTTTATTTAGTATTAATATCACCAATAAAAACATATTCTAATCGTCATTTCTCACAAAATAGCATTGTCTGCACGGTCTCATAATAACTGTTGTCCGCAATATAACATATATATATATATATATATATATATATATATATATATATATATATATATATATATATATATATATATATATATATATATATATATATATATATATATATATATATATAATACCTTTATTTTATAATTTATACATATCAAATTGCACCCCGTTCATTTTTCTTTTGATCTTATTTTCTAAGGCATTGAATCAAAACCGTAACATACCACCATCGAACCAAAACTCAAACACACCTACTTGCTAAAACATAAACACAATACCTCTACCGTTTGAACAATACGATTAACATTTTATGAATTTTCCTAATTATACCTTCACAAACATACTGCAAGGTTCTCTACACAACTAATATGCAAGTTTTAAAAATATCAACCGATGATCTCTATGGTGAAGACCTCGAGATGATGCTTTCGATGAAAAAGATAATTTGAGAAAAATATAAAAAGTAGAAATAATTTATTAGGTTTTTATTCATGTAATTACTTTATTATGTTTTTTTAAATTATGTTATTTTATTATTGAAATGTTTTAATTTTAATTAAATGTTACATAATATTTTTATTTAAAAAAAAATAATGGCGTGTAAATTGATTAGGGTGATGGAGTGGTGGGTAGCCTCTTAGTATGTTGTGATTTTTTTGAACGACAAATCTAATACTATACCTAAACTATTCTCCTACACCACTTATTCCCCAAGGCGGGATTGACCACTCGACCTCAAGAAGAGAGGACGTGCACCTGTATCGCTGGACCAGAAGCCCTTTGACAAGTGGTGATTGTATGACAGGGCCGAACATAAGGAATTCAAAGTGTGCGACCGCAGAGGGTCCGTCTCGTCTTGGGAGCCAGAAAAAAATATTACTTTTAGTATATCAGTGACGGAAAAATCCGCCAGTATTCCTTCGCTAAAACCATTTGCGACGGATTATGACAGAATATTTCTATTGCCAAAAAATGCATGTCAAATAACTTATCCACCGTTAGTCCCTCGGTAATTCTTTGTAAAAATCCGTCGCTAATATCTCGTAAAATCCGTCGCTACTCCTTGGCAAATTTCGCCGCTAAAAATATATTTAAGACACTTTTTTACTATTCGCACACATACTTCAAAATCAATGGACCCGTCCTATTGTATGACACTTAAAATATCATAATTTTCAGAATGATAAGATAATGGATACACCTCATAACCTAACTGTAATCGTTGCTTTTTAGACGGTAAAAGAGTTAGAATGCGTCTAGTTTCGTTTGGATTATCCATATGACCAAAACTTGATTTAGATTTGTCGTTTTAATGTTCTTGTTTTTGCCACTTTCATTAAAACCTTTTTTTAACGTCTTGTTAGTTATTTTATAGAATTTGTCGCCCTTCTAAAAAATATATATTTAGGTATAATTAATACGAATACAAATAGAAAATGATATCATATATAATAAAAAATAACACATAAGAAAATAACAACATTATTATAAAGATATCAAACGTCAAGAAAATAAGGCATACATATGTAATTCGAAACGAGTGTTGCACCAAATCATATCTGTCAAAGTTTACTGTTTTAATATAACAATCAAATCTCAAATATACTAGATCATTAGATAATGTTATAAGTTTATCATGATAGAAAAAGATAATATCGTATCTCTAGAGGAGGGAATAAATACTATGCGTTTTCGAATACCAAATAAAAAGAGAGGAATGGAAGGAACAGATAGATATTACTATTAGAGTGTCCTCTCCCTTCCCAACTTGTATCTTCTCCTACCCATAATCCTACTCCAACTCATTCTGCCGATTATTCTGTTCTCAAAACCACCAATCATGGTGTTCTAGTTAAACTGAAAAATGTAATTATTCCCTGATATTTGATTGTAAGTATACTATGCCTTATGTTTTGTTCTTGCTTATTGTTTTTTCTAAAAACTGTGATCGTTTCGTAATGACGATCGGTATATGTGAGGTCAAAATTGAGAGTGGTAAGTTCTCAACCGGTGATTCCTCTTGTGAGATTCTCGGAGTATGGAGGTGATCGGTGACGGTCCTGGTGAAATGGGTTTTAAAAACGGCGGTAGAATTGTTGAAGTCTTTGGATTGTAGACTAGTTGCATTGTTCTTGGGTTTGCCACTCGTACTTGAGAATCCTTTTATTGGGTGTACTCTGTATAGGCTTGGTGTATATTTTTCTAGTCACAATATTGTTTTTGAGATGTGGATATGATGTTAAAATACAGTCTCATGAAGTTCTATGTAGAAAAATATGATGGAAGAATCAACTTTGGTTTGTGGCAAGTTCAAGTCAAGGATGTGTTGATTCAGTCTGGGTTACAAAAGGCATAGAAGGGGGAAACCTACCCCTGTTTCTAGCAAGGATTCAACCGGAACTAGTAAAGTCGAGGATGAAGAATGAGAAGATCTGGATTTAAGATCAAGTGTTATTCGTTTGTCTCTAGCAAAGAATGTTCTTGCAAATATGCATGAGATATCAATGGCAAAAGACCCGAGGGGGAAGCCTGAGCAATTGTATCAAGGCAAAGGCATCTCGAATCGGTTGTATCTTAAAGGAACAATTTCATAGACTTCGTATGAATGGAGATACAACAATATCAGATTATCTGAGTGTTCTTAATAACATCGTGTCAAATTGGAGGCTATTAGAATGGAGACTGAAGATGAGGATAAAGGTTTAAGGCTCATACTGTCTTTACCATCTTCTTATGAGCATATGAAGCCTATTATGATGTATGGGAAAGAGACTTTGAGTATATGGATGTTACTGGTAAACTCTTGTTTGAGGAAAAAACGACTGGAAAGTAGAAGTCATGCTTCATCAGAAGGAATGGTTTTGGTGAGCGGGAACGGGAAAAAGAAAAACTCCCAAATGATTATGGTATGCTGGAAGTGTGGACAGTCTAGGCATGTCAAGAGAAATTGTCCAGGTGGAGCGGGTTCGATAAAAGGCTCAGATACAACTAACAATATCTCTATCGCTATTGATGGTGATGAATTCTTTTGAGTTGTGCATTCCTACGGTATACCTATGATACCATGAAAAGGGACGTGTTTATGTTAGCGGGGGAACTGCACATGGGCATTGGAATGACATAAATGCAACATATATGGTGAAAGTTATGTTGATGGTTGATGAACTTTTGGGTATGCCAAATGGGAAGTTGCGCCATAAATTTTAAGCAGGTTTTTCAACCTGTGTCGAGGTGAAATTCTTATAATGGTTTATTGTAAGTGGTGATACTCTTTTATGGCGGAGTATGATAATTTTATACCTTTAGAATTATGATTGTCGATGAAGACGATGTTCCATTTAGGGGTTGCAGTTTACTTTCATTTATCCAAGGTGGAGATTGTTGGTTTTTGGATATACGAAAGAATGGCTCCCATCCCATATTGCTATAAGGATGAAAGTGTGGTTAGTCTCCAATCTTATATAATGAGACTAAGACTTTGGTTTCAAAGCACCCCAACTAACATTACACGATAAGTATTTGGTTATTTCTTTCTTTCTTTTATTTTAGAGTGGTGAAAGTGTTAGTTAAAATTTTGAGAGTATGGGTGTAATGGGGGAGGGGGAGGGAGGCTTGAGAGATTAGTCTATATGATTGTAACAATTTATCATATGGTGGGTCTTTATGTCTGTAGGCTTGTGGTTTTTCTCCGGTTTTGGAGTTCACCACGTATATTCTTGTGTCCATTTTATTTTTCTCTCGTCAAATTGTTTTATCCTAGCATCCTGCTTTCAATTATTCCTATTACACATACAATAGGTTAAAGTTGTCAATGCATAATGCCCCAATCAGAAAAGAAGTGAAAGTACAATGCCTTAATAGAAAAAATATAAATGGAATTATACCGGTCCTCAAAAGTCGCAATAAAATCTCATCAAGTCTAGAGTTTGATGAAGCAATATACCATGAACATTCTAGACTATATTCATTATTATTTATTGGCTTCATCAATTACAGGTAAAATATAAGATTAACAAGGCCGAAAAAAAGCAAAAGAGGTTGAAATCAAAAAAACTGGGAAAGATATGCTTCCAAGAAATTAAGTAAAAAAGTTAAAGGGAAACAAAAGACGGAAAATGTTACTGAAAAGAAGAAGAAAAGGAAACGGAAGACCACCAAAGATGGGTTCTGCTAAGAAGAAAACAAAGACTACCAAAGATATATTGAAAGGGATGCCTTCCATCAGCACACAAATGACACCAGAAGCTATGGCTGAGGTTATAATGTTTTTGAAACCACCACAAAGAGATTATATCAATAGGATAGGTTTTAAAGAATTATTGAATATGAAAATAACAAAGATCCCATTGATGCTTTCACATTCTGTTCTAACAAAATATAATGAAAATGATAACAGTATTGTAATTGGTGACAAAAAGATAAGCATAACAAAGGAAATAATTCATAAAATTGTTGGTATACCGATTGGAGGGAAAAGCATCTTTGATCTAGATCCTGTTAGTGAACAACATCCGCTATTTCAGAATTGGGAAAATCACTTTCCCGATGGAAAGAAAAATGCAACAAATTTAAAAAACTTTATTCTGGAATCAACTGAAGCGGATGAGTTGTTCATGCAAAATTTTCTTGCTTTATTTGTGAATGCATTTTGTCAATCTTTGCCAATGGGTACATGCAAGATAAATCCAATTAGGCAACTTGTAGAAGTTCAAGACATAGCATCAATCGATTGGTGATTACCTGTTGAATTGTTTATAGAATAAAAAACCCAAATGGCGTCCAAATGATATCAACTGCTACTACACAGGACCAATTCTGTTGTTATTGGTAAGTTTTTGTTATGTAGTTGTTAGTTTTTATATTTTAATTTATGACTATTTTATATAATTTTTTTAAAATTATGCAACTGATTTATTGTGATGGATTTGAATGCAACCGACAAAAGCTAAAACTAGAGATTCCAGTTATCAAAATGTGGTCAACAAAACATTTCAGGGAGAGACAAAATTTTGAAGTAGATGAAGGAGGATTTGGTATTGGCAATATTGTGGCAGAAAATCAGATTACACATGACAATAAAAACAATGAGTTGGCAAGTGAACATGAGGGGTCATAATTCCCATTTGATGAGGGGACAAAATTGTCATTTGATGAGTTAGAGAAGAAAGAAAAAACTATTGAGGTATATTCCAACTAGAATATATTATTAGTCCGCTTAAAAATATAAGCAAAAAAGATAATTTTTTTTTTTTTGTAAAAACATATAATTATTCTAACAGAATAATTATATATGTACATTTTTCCATCACAATAATTGTATACTTTTTGTTTTTAACTTGATTATTCTAATGATTATAATAATCTTGTATAACAAGATCTAGCTATAATTTAAGCATCTTATTATTTTTTCAGGAGTATGAAGAAGTTTTTGAAAATGTTTTCAAAATAGTTTCGGATGGAAAAAAGAATATTGAAGAAAATTTTCTATTTGTATGACCAAGTTTCCAAACGAAAACAAAACAAAAGAATGGATAAAGAGGACGAAGGATTTGTTTTGGGTTAATCTTTTCCCAAAAGACAATCTTCTGAATTTTGTGGTGATGAACATCTAAATGGACAAGAAAATTATCAAGAAGCAGATAATGGTGGTACATGAGACAATGTGATGAATGAAGCATATAATGGTGGTAAAGACAATGCAGAATTAGTCGAATTTGAACCTATTCAACCGTTACAGCAGGTGTGTGCAGCTAGAGAAGAATCACCAATAGAAGTTCCAGACACGGATGTTAATGATGAAAAGTATATAGCTTTAGAAAACATCATTGGAGAGAAGGATGGCGAGAGTTCATATGTCACACCTATATTAATTACTAAAAACATTTTTAAAGGTAAAGACATTAGTGATTCCCCTTGGTCTGAAACACTTATTAAAAAATTAGATGATGAGGTGCTCAGACAAATTTCAACCAGAGATCAAGTTGCTAATTTATCAGTTCCAAAGAAACTTAAATTTGAGAATACAGAATTTCCATAATTTGACCTTCAAATAACCTAGTTATCGAACGATGCAGTGTTTGGGGATATTTTTGAAGGTGGAAATGAAGCACATATTAGCATGATAGAAAATGAAGAACAGATAGTAGATATAAAAGGGAAGAAGACGGAAAAAGAGGTTGTTTAGAATGTGCGTGCAAAGCCCAAAAGGAATGTAGTAGCTATAGATGTTTTTAAATCACCGTTTGTGAATAGAGCGGTTGATTTAAATGAGAAACTGTCTGCTGAGCAAGAAGTTATTTGTCAGATCATGTTCAAATGTGATCCAGACAAAGAATCAATGTAAGTTCTATTTTATTCCATGAATAATATTTTACTAAAAATAACATATTTAAACAATAATGGAATATTTTTTGTTGAAGGGAAATACTTTTTCAAACGAGTCCAGGAGATATTCTTACCAGATATCAGTTTGAGAGCATGCGCCCGGACCATAGCATCCATGTTTATGTGGTTGATTGCTGGACTGCAGTTTTAAATACTCACAAATTAAAATATAAAAAATAACAACATAACAAAAACTAACCACTAACAACAGAATTGGTCATGTGTAGTAGCAATTGATATCATTTGGATGCCACTTGGGTTTTGTATTCTTTAAACAATTCAACAGGTAATCACACCAATCGATTGATGCTTTGTCTTGAACTTCTACAAATTTCCTAATTGGATATATGTTGCACGTACCCATTGGCAGAGATTGAGCAAATGTATTCACAAATAAAGCAAGAAAATTTAGCTTGAACAACTAATCCGCTTCACTTGATTCCATAATAAAGTTTTCGAAATTTGTTGCATTTCCAAATGATATCAATTGCTACTACACTTGGGTTTTGTATTCTTTAAACAATTCAACAGGTAATCACACCAATCGATTGATGCTTTGTCTTGAACTTCTACAAGTTTCCTAATTGGATATATGTTGCACGTACCCATTGGCAGAGATTGAGCAAATGTATTTACAAATAAAGCAAGAAAATTTAGCTTGAACAACTAATCCGCTTCACTTGATTCCATAATAAAGTTTTCGAAATTTGTTGCATTTTTCTTTCCATCTGGAAACTGATTTTCCCATTTCTGAAATACCGGATGTTGTTCACTAACAGGATCTATATCAAAGAAGCTTTTCCCTCCAATCAGTAGACCAAAAATTTTATGAATTCTTTCCTTTGTTATGCTTATCTTTTTGTCCCCAATTACAATACTATTATCATGTTCAACATATTTCGTTAGAAAAAAATGTGAAAGCTTCAATGGGATCTTTGTTATCTTCATATCCAAGAATTCTTTAAAACCCATCATGTTGATATAATCTCTTTGTGTTGGTTTCAAATACATCATAACCTCGGCCATAGCTGCTGGTGTCATTCGCGTGTTGATGGAAGGCATCCCTTTCAAGATATCTTTTGTAGTCTTTGCTTTTTTTATTAGCAGAACCATCTTTTGTGGTATTCAGTTTCCTTTTATTCTTCTTTTCAATAAGGGTTTCCGTCTTTGGTTTCCATTTTTTAACTTTTTTATTCAATTTCCCCTTTTTATCAACATATCTCTTAGAGGTATATCTTTTTCCACCTTTTTTTTTATTCGTTATCTGTTTGTTTTTATATCACCAACAAATGTTAGTAACATAAAAAAAAATATATATAACAAAATATAAAAGAATATTCAGATAGAAATATTGTACATATACATTTATTCTGTCAGAATATTCTTTTATAAAATACAACATGTAACATTATTTTATTTTAATATTCTACATATATACTTATTTTTTAAAAATATTCCAATAAATAATATTATTTATATTATAAATCAATATACCATTTTCATCGGATTCCTCTTCTGATGAAGACTCCTTGGTAACATGCTTTTTTGTTGCTTTGATTTGTTTGTATCGTTTCAGTTTTATTGTATAAAAAAAATATACATCAAAAAGTCTTATAAATGTTTGTTAAAATTATAAAAAGTTTTGATTTTGATGGGCGTTGTGCTTTTTTCACATCTTTTTTTGAACGGCGATGCTTTTTTCACATCTATTATAAAAAATACACATGTATATAAATGAAACATTCCAATATAATATTATAACTATACCATTTTTGTAAGATTCTTCTTCTGATGAAGACTTGTCATCAGCATGCTTTTTTGTTGCTTTAAAATGTTTGGATTTTTTCTTTAATACTGCATCAAGAAAAATATATTGTATTATTATAATTTTTGGTACATTATAAAGTTTTAACAAAATTATTTATTGACGTTAAAAAAATAATTTCTAGTGCGGTGTACCTTTTACAGATCTATCATCATCAGATGCTGAGAAACTATCAGATAAAGTGTCAAGGACAATAATTTTTCTTGATTTAACATGTTTTCTCGAAGTTTCTTCTTGAGATTTTTTTTTTGATTTTGACTTCCATTTTCTTTTTTTATCTATATCAAAAATAATATTAAATGAAAATATATAACAAATACATATTAATAAATAAACTTTGAGCAGGTATTACAAGTAACATTCTCTCAAAAATACTATACCTTTTTCCTTTGTGTTAACATTTGGTTTTCGTGATTTTGCTTTGGTCATCCTATTAGCTCAATATGCATTTGAAAACTTATCAGTAATATACATAATACTACATAAATTTATTCTACTAGAATGTTCAAATAGAATAATATCTCATATACCATTTTCACAAGATTCCTCTTATGATGAAGACTTGTTGTCAACATGCTTTTTGTTGCTTTAAAATGTTTGGGTCTTTTCTTTAATACTGCATCAAGTATTAGTTGACATTAAAAAAGTTTTAACAAAATTATTTATTGACATTAAACAAAGTAATGTTGTAGTATATTATACCTTTACAGATTTATCATCATCAGATGATTGTAACCTATCAAATGAAGTTTCAAGCACATTTACTTTTTTCGATTTAACCAATTTTCTGGAAGTTCCTTCTTGGACTTTGTCTGTATTCTTCTTATCAACATCATATTTTGATTTTGCCTTTGATATTATTTTGTTTGTATCTATATAAAAAAAATAAACTTAAACATATTCAAGAACAAATACATGATTCAAATTAACATAAAACAATAATAATAATATTTAAACATTATATTTGTATCAATATAATAACATTAAACATATTCCAGAACAAAAACATGATGCAAATCAACATACAAAAAAGAATTAAACTTTTGATTAACATCAATATGCATAAAAACAGAATTTAAACATTAGATCTGTATCAAAATACTAACATTAAACATATTCCAGAATAACACATCAATATACTAACATTAAACATATTCCAGAACAAAAACATGATTCAAATCAACATACAAAAAATAATGAACACTTCTGATTAGCATCAATGTACATAGAAAACAGAATTTAAACATTAGATCTATACCAAAATACTAAGATTAAACATATTCCAGAATAAATACATCAATATACTAACATTAAACATATTCCAGAACAAAAACATGATTAAAATCAACATACAAAAAAGAATGAAAACTTCTGATTAACATCAAAATACATAAAAACATAATTTAAAACAATAGATCTGTACCAAAATACTAACATTAAACAGATTCATTTGTTAACACTGTTTATATTAGCAGTAATAATCTGAATGTTAAAAACGAGAAGGAAGACATAGATGTGATTTACCTCTTTTAATGGTTTTATAATCCGAATCTGACGAGTCTTCTGAGGTAGATATTAATCTGATTTAAACAGAGCTTCTTTTAGTGTAAAATGACAGTGTTTTAGGGTTCTTCACTCAGATCTTCGACAAACAGAATGATTTAGCTTCTTCGCGAGAGGGTTTCTACGATTTCTAAGGCATTCTTTGCGTGTGAAATAATGAGACAGTACGATCTATACTATTGTATTGGCTATTTTTCCGATCCCCCCTCTGCATTTACAAAATTTTCTAATACCCCCTCCCCCTTATTTATTTACAATGTTTTTCAAATTTCCCTCCTCTGTAATTATAATATTTACGATTTCCACCCTCTGTATTTACAAAAAGTGTCCTTTAATACCACCCACACATAAACATTTACTAATAACATATAAAATTAATATTTTTGTTACTTCTTATGGCTTTAGTATTACTTTCAATTTTACTTAAAATACCATCAATACATTTTAGAAAAATCAATAAAAAATAAAATAAAAAAATACCTAAAAATATTAAAAGTTACAATTTTTTTATGGCAATCATGTTGTAAAAATATTCATTTATCAACATATACTGATATTCTAAAAATGAAAACATAGAAATATTTTTCAATTATCACAAAAGGTATCATTCAAAAAACGAATCTAAATGTAAAAACATTGCAATTATTTGTTGCATTTATTCTACCACACAAAAATTGAAAAAAATAGTTTCTACGCATATGTTTCATTCTATTTTTTGGAAACATTTTTCGATGTTGACCAACTCCTTGAATTATACCCTTGGACGCCACATCTTTTGCATGTTCTTGATTTCTTTTGACCTTGGTCAATAGCCTTCTCCAAAACACTTTTTAAACGTTTCCTTGTTCCACAACCTTCGTTCCTAACTATAGGTGGATTCTCAACATCAACACTTTCTAGAATTGTAACTCCATAAATTTTTTCAATATCCCTTTCTTTGTGATTTGTTACTTGTCAGAAATTTGTTCATCAATATGTATCTTCAATTGCTCTAGTTTTTGGATAAATTCTTCAAACTTCTTCTCATCATTTTGTAATGAAGATAAGCATTGATCAACAATGGAAAAAGCTTTGTAAGCAACCTTGTCTACATTTATAGAAGAATCACCATATGTAAACCTCATCTTCAAAAGCTCCGTTGGAATTATATCTCTTCTCCATCTCCTAAGAATGTATCTTGAGGGAATCTATTCAATGTCATACAACTTTATAACACAAAAATATGGCTACACAAAATTCCAAATTGTTCGAATAACATGCACGAACATTTTACCATTTTTTCTTCTTTATTAAACTCAACCTGTAAGAAAAAGTTATTAGTGGTATTCTAAAAAGTTATATAATCTAATAACTAAAAATATAACACTCTATAAAAGTTAAAATAAATAGAATAATACCTTGAATTCCCCTTCTCTTGTAGGAACATTCCAATCAAATTCTATATCATCATCCTCTTTACGTTTAACTACCGTCTTCTTTGTATATTTTGCTTTTTTTTCTTTAACAATGCATATGTCTGTAACAACGCCTGAAGTAACACTCTTTTGTGCACAAGAAAGAAGTGACTGTACAATCTCATTCTGCACTGTAAGGAAAATTTTTCTGGTGTATACCATTGCTGCATGTTTCTCCAAATATTCAAGAGGTGTTTTAATAATTGGAATTATTATAGATGTATCAAAATCAAGTTTGATCTGATTATGCCTTTGCCTTTCCATAGCAGACTCAAACGCATTCATGAAACTATTCAGTGTATACCCATGAAGTGATACCCTATTGAAAGTTGAATTCTCACTTTCTGATCATGAAGTTGTTCTCATTAGACCTGAGAATGGTACATTCCTAAAATAGGATGAAATCCAACTTCTCCTCAAGTCAAACATATCTTTCAACCATTTGTTGTCTTCCAAATTATACTCTACCATTAAATCATTCCATCTTTTTTCAAAATCTTTCTCACCAAGGTTGGCGTCCCAACCCAAAAAACCGAAATAATGTTTTTAGTGCTAATTATCGAGTTTTCCGATTCCGTTCCGACTTATAACAAAAAGCGAACCAAATAAACTATGTCCATCCCTAAAAATTTATAATATTCTCTATTGAATGAAATCATAAAGAAAATATTTTAATTTATCTCATATATATCATAATATTTTAATTTATAAAAAGAAGTTAACATAAACATAGATTTGTTTTAATTTATATAAAAAAATAAGAGAAATGGTTTGAAAATTAAAAAATTAAATTGAATCAATATCGTTAAATCACATAATATTATTTTATAGTAAACAATTTAAAATTTTGAAATTCTTCGCCGTATAAAAATGTTATTCAAAATTCAAACAAACAATTAAAATATTAACTCTTTTATCATGTACTTATTAATTTAACTAAATCAATATTATATAATAGATTACTTTGTTCAAGAATTGCTAAAAGAAATTCGAGTATAGATACTACCGTCTGGCCTCAAAATGACATCGCTACCATCCTAATCCACAGTCAAATATGAAACATTTGACGTTCAATGAAGTTTGACAAACTATACAAAGTGTTCAATACGTATAGCTAAATTTCTCTCATTTTCTCTATCTTTTACAAAATTAATTTCGGTATAAAATGTCACTTTATAATCATAGTGAAATAAGGGAAAATTAACGTTTGCGGGACAATAATAAAACAAAAACTTGAGATGGAAAGAAATCATGCTATAAGAAAAAAATTATTTTACAATTTTGTTTTTTTATTTTTTTAAAACTTACTTGCGCAAAAGTATTTTTTTAACTTAATGTGTTACTAGTTTTTTATACAAATTTATTTTTTGGATTATTATCTTTTAAATCCTTTGTGTATTTTAGTTTTTACATAAGTTTGTAATTTTTTTTCCAGTTTTATATATTTGTTTTTTATGTTTTTTTTAGATTTTTAGATTTTACATATCACTTTTCTTTTAATATATTTGTTGTCTAAATTATTTTTCTATAACCGCATCAACGTTCGACTTTCTATCCTAGTTAACAATTTTACAGGACACGCATATGGTAAGAAAACCAATTCACCCTTGGAACAATAGTTGGTGAAATTACGTAGAATTAGGGTTAAAAATATTTGAGTTAAACAAACAAATGAAAGCATGAAGTATTTGTATAGAGTTTATTAGTATTTTACAATAGATTTTAAAGCCCAAATAGAATTGCAAAAAGGTACCTGATTTGACTGGAACGGAGAACGCAGAGAAAGGTGGTTAACAAAATTGCATGACCTGTTCATTTTATGCTCCCCTGTTCACATTCAGTGTTGGAGAGGTACGTTTATGCCATCCATTACTTACATTTAACCTTGATGTTTATTTTTTTTTCTTATCTTTTCTTTATTTCTTCTTCACTTAATTCTTTATTTTCATTCTCTTCACAAGTCATCATCATGTTTTGTCAATAATATTAGTAAGAGTGTTGTATATTGTATATGTATAGGTTACGAATTAAGCTGCACATTATGTATCTCATCAACTATGCTCAAAGCCAACTTCAGTTGTAATGATTTTATTTTTGTAGAAAATGATCAGGTTGCTACTTTATGTGTACCTAATAATATTGTGATAGGTTGCATATAGGCGTGCGTTTCCTTGTAAGTAACTTGGTAACTTTTGTGACTATATCGACATAGAAAGACGCTGTAATATTTTACAAGGTTTTGTACGAATAAGATGCTAAGTTATGTACAAGAACGCCTCAGTTGATCAGTTCACTTTATAAAAGAGGTTGGTGTAGATGTGAATAAGATGCGAGATCATATAGTTTATGTTTTTAAGACTTATTTAAATTTTATATATTACAGTTTTCGTGTTGATGGAATTAATTTTTTTTTTTTTTTTTACTTTTTTCTTATAAAACTATGTCTACTTCAAAAGTTTGTTGGAATTCTTATGTTCGAACTAAAATAAGCAAATCGTTATTTTTTTTTGCTAAAAACGTAACGTCTACATTAAATAGGTGTTTAAAATGTTTACTTAAAAAGTGCGTTAAAATATGTCTATCTCACAAGTGTTGGATGTTTTTTTTAGGGTTTTCTAGTGAAAATTGCCAATATTTTGAGTAAATTAGCGAAAAAGTCTCAAAATATATTTTTTAAACAGAAAAGCCCAGGAAACCGAAAAAAGTTTTCAATTTCGCCTCTTTTTTTACTAGCTACCGGCAGAATAGGGCGAAATTGAAAACTTTTTCTAGTTTCCTGGGCTTTTCTGTTCAAATAATTATTTTGAGACTTTTTCGTTAATTTCCCAAAATATCAGGATTTTCTGAAGAAAACCTTATACCATATGGTTATGTGTTCCAACTTTTATATCAAAGCGGTATTCGGTGTTACTTGTTTCTTTGTAGTTTTTTTCCTGAATGTACTGATCCAGATTTTTCACTAATGACATTCAAGTGATTGGTTGATGTCCTACTCGTGTTAATTGTAGCGCAAAGTTTGGTGTCCTACATTTCAAATATTCTCGTTCACGATTTATTTCATTGTTTATTTAATAAACTTAATCTAAGGTTAATCAATTTTCTTAAGTTGATAATAAATTATATATATATATATATATATATATATATATATATATATATATATATATATATATATATATATATATATATATATATATATATATATATATATATATATATATATATATATATATTATCCTAATAAATAAGTAACTCAAAGCCATATGTCATCTCTTCATTGAATTTGCCACAAGTCATTTTCTCATAATTTTAGATTTCTTAAAAAAAAAACTAATTGGTTTGAGACGTTTCTAACTCCTTAATGGTCAGTTTAATTATCATTCAATTTCAAAATTAATTGTTATAATTCAATTTCAAAATTAATTGTTTTTAATATAATATTATTTTTTAATGTGTAGAATGATTTGTGAGACAATAGAGAGACAATTGACTTCATAATATTTTGAAGAACGATTCCAATCATAATATTGAATTTGATTTTAGTACCGATGATATTCTCATAATCAATTATATTTATGAAAATACAAAGTTGTAATAGTAAAAATCAAAAGCAAGATGTCACAATACACAAACAAATTTTTTATGTAAAATTGTTGATGTTTAGATATTCTTAATTAATAATTTTTTTGTATCATCCCGTGTAATACACGGGTCTTACAACTAGAAGGAGAAAAAAGAAATACTTGAAGGAGAAAGCTTCAAAATAATGAAACTTGTAGGTTAAATGAAACAACCCTATTTTTAGCCTGAATTTTCACTTAGTTTTCTTTTGATGCATACTTATAAGATATTAGTTTCAGCTTGAAATCGAGAGTTAACAATGGTCTGAAGTGAAGTGGGCCATTTATATTGTTAGTTGAAGTTCAGACACAAAAATGGTTGCATATCCCAATGACCTCTTTAATTGATAAATATGTTTTTAGTTTTGATCGGATTCCACCCAATTTCTCACATTGTTGTAGAACATTCTTGGTATAAAAGGAAGGAAAAAATGTTAGCTCAATTTCACATCCTTAGCAAAATAAAACAAAGGATAATCACATTAGATTGACAAATAATGACATATTTATATTATTTTGTTCCCACAATCATTGGCTCAATTACCTTGTATTTCAATTTGTATATACAAGATATCACAGATGTAGGTTTTAATCCAAACATTCTCAATATTTACTTTATATGATTTTCTTCAGAAAGTCCCAATATTTTAGGGAAATTAACGAAAAAGTCTCCAAATAATTTTTTGAACGAAAATGCCCAAGAAACAATAAAAAGTTTTCAACTTCGCCCTTTTTGCCGGTAGCCGTTAGAAAAATGGCAAAATTGAAAACTTTTTCCAGTTTTCTCTGGGTTTTTGTTCAAAAAAAATATTTTAGGACTTTTTCGTTAATTTACTCAAATTATTGGGACTTTTCTATAAAAACCCTTTTTTATGATTTGGTTTGTTTCTCTTGTAAGGGTAGACGGAGTAGTCAAAGCATCATTCAGGTTCGAGTGTGGGTTGAGGGCGGTATTATCGGTACCGAGATGGTGCCAATTTGATCATTACACCGCCTTGTGCGGGTTCGTGTATGATGAGTTGATCGAGATGGGTATTGGGTTCACCATCCCATGTGAACCCACTCCTTTTCATTAAAAAACATTTAATCTTCCAAAAATTAACCTCCTCCTTTCTCTATAAATACCACCTCATTACTCATTAAAAATTCACACCTTCACCATTCTTTCTTTCTCTTAACATCTCTCTAAACCCTTCCCTATTATTTTAAAAAAACCATCTTTTATATAAAATGAGTTATAGCCGAGACAACTCCAAAAAACATGGTTCTTCTAAAAATAAATTAAATGTTAAATTAATTTGTGTAATTAATTTAATAATAGAAAATATGATGTGGCATTGCGGATCCGGTGGGAACTGCTTCCATGGGTGAAAGACGGTGAAAGATGAGGAAAGATGGAAGTCAAAGGAGAGAGAGAAAAAAGCTAATGTGACATGTGAGTTGGGTGGGATGGGAGGGAACTACTCCCCCAACCCTCTATGGAAACAATTCCATTCGAACCTGCCGAACCCACGATACTATATCATATTTTCGATTATTAAGTTAATTAATTAATTTTAAAAATTAAAATAACATTTAATTTAATATTGCACATAATATTAAAATGTAATAAAAATAAAAAAGACAAATAACATTAAATTAAAAAGCACACCGTTACAAGAGTTAAAAAAACCTAAATAGGTAAAAAAACCCTAAATTCGTCACTTGACTCCTCTTATTGTCTACGAAAATGAGAAGTGTCAGGGACGTAACATTGGGAGTTGGGAAATTGGCTGGGACTTTGTTGGAACTGGGTATAATTAGGTTGGAATTGGGGATAATTAGATTGGAATTGGTCGAATTCTTGAGAGAATTGGGTATAAGGTTGGAATTGGGGATATTTGTTGAAAATTTGATAATGTAGAGATGGGGTCGGACGAACATTCTGACTCTTTTTATTTTTAGAAGAACCGTGTTTTTTGAGTTGCCTCGGCTAGAACTCATTTTGTAAAAAAATAGGGGTTTTTTTTTGAAATAATAGGAAAGAGTTTAGAAAAAAGTTGAGAGCAAGACAAAATAGTGGAAGGTGTGAATCTTTTAATAGATAAGGGGTGATATTTATAAAGAAAGGAGGAAGGTAATTTTTGGAAGAATAATTTTTTTTATTAAAAGCCTTGGGTTTGGGTGGGTTCACCATCCCAAAAGCCATCCTGCATACAAACATCTAGCTCGAACCCGCATAGGCGGGGCAGTGATCTTACCGGGGCCGACGGTGCCGCTCCCATCCAACTCTTGAACTTGTGTCATCCCGCAACCACACCATGCACTTTAATATTGCATTATAGTATGGAGATGGTGTTCAGATAATGATTCAAGACGTATCCATTACTTCATCTTCGACAGTGGTCTTCAAAATAAATAGGGCTTTTCCGGCTTTGGGTGTCAAAGAGTCTCTAATATGCTCCATGAGCCACGTGGATGATGATGCTTAATTTCAATATATATATATATATATATATATATATATATATATATATATATATATATATATATATATATATATATATATATATATACTAGGTACACTTCAAGGGCCGTGTTAAACACGGCCCATGGAGGGTAATTTGGGTATTCCCATCAAAATATTCTAAAGCTTTGAAGACATGCAAGTACATTGCTATTACAAGTAAGGAATTCTAAGTAGGTTGCTATTATTTGTAAACAACCAATAACTATCCTCAAATATTTGTCCATTTGAGGCAACGTACAAAAATGAAAGGCTCATCAGATCCTAGTTTGTGGGATGCTGCTTCATTGGCTATTGTTCCATAGCTACAAATGGTTTTCAAAATGCAAAAATTTTCGGAAAGTGTTTCTTCACTCAATAGTCTATTTGGGTTTCTTGGTTGGTGTTGGTGTGTCGGGCAGTGGAGATTTTGGGCAGGTGATCTCTTTGATTTTGTGTGCCTTGAGAACACTGCATCTTGTGGTTGCTCGTTTGTAAAGTAAGCTTCTTCATTTTCACAGAATTTCAAACGCCTTTTGATATCATCCTGGAAAAAGACAACTGCAATGCCATCATTGTGTTTTCCAGCAATATTTTTAATAAACTAATCGTCGTCTATTGGAACCCTATTATTTGAACCGATCTGGTAACATGAAATGTTTAAATAAAGATACATCATGAAATTTGGTTTTGTCAAGTACTAACAATATAGCATATATCAGATTCTAAAGATGCTACCTTGTGAGTTATCATTAATAGGAAAGAACTGAAGAGGATATATATATATATATATATATATATATATATATATATATATATATATATATATATATATATATATATATATATATATATATATATATATATGATTAATCTAAGTAAAGCGACATATATAGTTATGTTGGGATAAAGATTGTATGTTATATATGTACCTGTACCTGCAAGTTCTTTAAAGATGTGAGTATGTAGTTCTTGTTATAGATAAAAATGCATGCGGTCAAAAATCGAAAGGTGAAGACATCAGACCTGCAATAATATTTTTACTTCCTCGAACACCAAGATCTTCTTCCCAAAACGCTGCTCGAGTTCTTCCACATCAGGAGATCCAACTACGTATCGGCTACAGGATGAACAACTTTATTAGTATTTAATTTTTCCCTTTCCAAATCGTCTCCTTGTAGCTATCATGTATTCAAAACTGGTCAACATTTTATAAAAATGAGTAAACATTTAATATTAGAAATCAAGGAAAAAAAACAATAGAATATATAATTATGAAATCAATTAAGTCAAGGACCTTAAAAAATCAAATCAAGCACCATACCTCATGTTAATTTCAAACTTGGTTCCAAATTAATAATCATCCAAATTGAATAAAACAAAAAAGGATAGTGATCATAATTCCAAAATCATACCCCTGCTTGGTTCCAGATTAAAAAAACAGAAAAGTTCCAGCAACATCAAAAGGTGAGCAAGTGAAATAAGTGTAGCTTTCCAGCTATAAAGAACCAAAGAATGAAGCGAGTAAGAGTGATGCTATTTATTGAATCATTTGTAAGAGGACTACATCCTAACAAACCAAGTGAATCGAACCTAATAACCAAACACAGTTCTCATGTTAATTACAAATTATTAATCAACAATTCCTCAATTCAAATTAAGATTACATGCAAAAAAGATCATGTTAAAGAGTGTTGGTTTGACCGTATGATAAAATTAGGGCAATCAAATCAGATCATCAAACAATAAGCTGAAGAACTGATTTATATAACAATGATAACTGGAACTGTTTACCCGTTCTCTGAAATATCATCAACAAACGTTGCCATCGTTCTCAAGGGTGTTGAAGAACAAATTTGAAATCTGAAATCTGAAAACCACCAAAAATCAATCGAAATAGGATCTTGATATGGGAGACCCGACAATTGAAATGAAAAGAATGATGTTGAAACTGTAAAGACACAAACTTGAATACAATAAACTATTTTTCACATATTTTTTCGAGATAAAATCCAAGAAAAGAAAGAGATCATTATAAGAGATGTTTCAATCAAAAGACTAACCACCCTTCTCCTTGACAATTCATCGAACACCTTTAGGGCACTCCTTAAATCATCACTCATTTCATCAATTAGGGGATTTAACAAAGTCATAAATATTAATTTTGGAACACAAGTAATTACAATTAACTAAAATGAATGTGATATAAATAAACATTTCTAGAAATACCCCTATGAGAAACAATAGCCACCTTGACCTTGGTCCTTTGACATGCTTCTGAATATGTGGTATTCCTGAAATTAGATCACAAATCAGTAATCCAAAACCTCAAGTGCAAGCCTGGCATGTAATACCCACAAAACAGTTAAATAAATGACAGATTGAACTAAATGTTTCCCTCGGTGATTACCCAAAATATCTTGGGTAAGTTAGTAGATGCGACATATCAAAAGCATACAGAAATATGGAGTTTGACCATTTCACAGACAAATTTGAAAGCATAATTCTTAGATATTAAACATACAAAAAGATGAACCAGAAACTCTTCGTAGATGCCGACCACCACCGGCGTGGGGCTCATTCCATTTCACCATTAACGAAACAAGCAGATGAATATGCTCGATGTAGGCTCCTTTTAATTATATATATCCGATTCGTGGGTTTTGTACGTATAAAACATAAACTAAAAAACCAAAATACACAAGAAAATAATCAATTATAAGATCTATATTTTCAATTACCTTTGTTAAAGTCTTGAACCCTGGGTGAATAAGATGAATGGGGGAGGAAATCGAAGCTTTGAACGAAGAGCATACATCACATAGCCAAGAAATCAGTTGATCAATGATTCAATTGAAGTTGGGGTTGAAATTACATCTGAAATCGAGATCTGACAAACTAAAATTAAAACAATTACATGAATCGAATTGTTCTGAAATCGAGAGCAATGGTTTTTTCAAACAAAATACGCAAGCAAAATCATCTATCCAGAGAAAGAAATAGGAAGAGAACATGATAATTAATCAATGAAGGAGAACGGTGCTGAAGACACTAAGTATTTCTCTGAGTGGTCGAGAGTGGCGGTGGTGTGGTTGAAGAGTACACGTACCAAGTTGATAGATGGTGGAAGACAGATGTCTGCTAAGAAGGAAGGAGGGTTGTGTATAGGGAAGAAAGCGAGGAGAGGCCTGAACACGAAGTTCTTATTGCCAAGTAATCCACATACTCGGTCGATGTGGCTATCTGTGATGATGTGGGCATCAATTTCGGTCGTTTCCTCTTTGATTCCAACCCCGAATAACCTGAGCTCAACTGTGTGTCAATCGATTAAATTAAAAACACATCCGAATCAAGAGGTCGTAGAAGAAGTAGCATCGGGTTGACAGTCTCGAATCCAATAGCAACATCACCCAATTTCGTTTCAAAAATTAAAATCCCAAACATCATTGAGAAGAAAACCTGAAAGACCTTCTATTCATTCCAAAATTTAAAATAGAAAACAAATTAGGGCTAAATATAATCAAACATGTTGTTGTACGCGTTTGGGGAAGAAGTTGGTGTAGGCGTTTAGGGAAGACGAAGATAGAAATAGTGGGGCACGTATCCACATCTATCAAATGTGCAGGGATGATTCACATATTAAGTATATTAACATGATATATTAGGAAACGATGGAGACGTGAGGACCACGAATTGCCGGTTGGAAGATAGAAGAGGGGGAGATAAATGACAGAGGCGAGGAACAACTGTCCAAGAATTGCGTATTGAGCAAGCATCTTGCACAAAATTGTGAATATTTGATCTGTTCATGAAGAAAAAAACGGAAGTGAGTGTCAAATGACCCAAGAAAAATGATAATACGATCACGGGAAGAAGAAAAATTACAGAATAAAGAGGGAGGGAGAGAGAGAGGAATCTTATAAGTTGTCGATTACGATATTGGATACACAGGAGAAGAAACATAGTCGATAATACCAACAGCAATGCATCCTCAATCATAAACATTTAGGGAAAAGGAAGCAGTTTCAATTTCTCCTTTCAAAATTTCATGACCTTGGCAGAGAAAATTGAGACGGTACATTTGGAACTTTTTTGAGGAAGTGGAATGGTATCTTGGGCAAGAAGTCGGGAAGAGAAGAGTCGGTTTGATTCTATGAAGCGTACTACGCTTAGTGGATTGAATCTATTGGTGGAGTGAGCGGTGATAGAATAGCTGTCCTGAAACGTGTTGCAATGCATACACATTTCACATTTGTCTTGACTGCCACTTTCTGAAGTTGCTGTAACTTACGTCCCACGAAATTTCTTAAAAATCTCCTAAATATCATAGAAAAATCAGTAAAAATCCGGCTTTAATTCTCAAAAATCTTTCCTAAATTCTGAAGCTATTTCCTCATCCCACTTTGCTGAAATTCTAAAAAGCATGGCTTTTGTATATAATAATGATATATATATATATATATATATATATATATATATATATATATATATATATATATATATATATATATAAGGTTACAAATACGAAAATAAATATTAACCAATAATTTTGTTTAAACTTAATGTAAGATTATAAAAAAAGAAAATAGTAATTAAATGAGATTTCAATTTCTATTTTAAGATATTTTAAAGAGAAAACTGCAAAAATGGTCCCTGTGGTTTGCCATTTTTTGTGGATACGGTCCCTTAACTTTCAAAATCGTGAAAATAGTCCTTATTAGGAGGTTTCTTTGTGGTTTAAGTCCCTGTCTCAATCGAAATGTCTTTTTTACCCTTTTTAATTTCTTTTCATTTTATTTTTAAATATTTACAATTGAAGTAAATGAAAAAATAATATTAAAATTCCTCACTCACCCCCTCGAATCCGGCCATCTCTCTCTCTCTCTCTCTCTCTCTCTCTCCCTTTCGTCGACCACCACCAGTCACCCTTTCCTCCCTTCCGGTCACCCTCTTCTTCCGACAGCATTTTAAAAACAAATGTTCAACCACAGATTGAAAAAAAAAAACACAGATCGAAAACAAAAAGTGGGGAACAATTGGCTCATTATTCTCCAGTGCTATCGTCGACTCAGTGAAGATAATAGGGGGAATAGCAGCTGTGGCGGAAGAAGGGATCAAAAAGAAACCACCACCACCACAAATCAATAAACACACAGAAGGAGACGAACACACTGATCAATACACACACAATCACCATCAAAATTTCTTTTTTTCAGTTGTTGTTTCACACACCTCTCGATCTCCTTCTTTTCTACTACTCATATGGGTCTAAATCCATCGAGAAGCTCTACAAAATCGATCCAGACTCATATGGGTCTAAATTGATTACAGATCTGGAATCAAAATGGACATATCCCTCTTATTTCGCCCTATTCTGATGGGGCGAGTTTGGATCTTTGGACATTGGAGGCTGAGAATTATCGTGTAGGTGTTCTTCATGAGTTATTGAGTTTGACATTGGAGGCTGTTGAAGCAGCCCAGGAGTTTTTATTTGGCGGGAACTGAGATGAATTGGGTTGTGTTCTTGAAGGATGCTTATGGGGAAGATGGGGGTTTGATTCATAAAAAGCCACAAATTGGTGGAATTCATATGGTGAAGACGATCGTGCTTCCGTCTGATTACCGAAAGCTTGAGAGGCAAAAAGGAAGGATTGCTGGTGTTGATGAAGACGATCGTGCTTCTGTCTTTCTCTTCTCGCCTGAATCGTTGTCCTCTCGATCTCTGGTCGATTACGCACACACACATAAGGGGGAATCGATGTCCTCTCGATCTCTCTTCTTTCTTCTTGAACTTGGTGGAATTCATCTGGTGATGGAGGAAATAGGAGAGAGAGAGTAGAGAGAAGGTCGAGAGAGAGTTGAGAGAAGGTCGAGAGAAAGAGAAATAAATGGGGGAATTGTTTTTTTTTTAATTATTGAAATATGTAAATGGGTTAAAAGAAAATAAAAAAGAAATTATAAGGGTATAACAGACATTTCAAGTTGGACAGGGACCAAATCCACAAAGAAACCTCTAAAAAAGGACCATCCATACAAATTTCCAAATGTTTGGGCCAAAACCACAAAAAAAGCAAACCACAGGGACCATTTTTGCAGTTTACTCTATTTTAAACTATAGAAGGACAATATTGTCATTTTAAAATTTTCCCTTACCCCACTCCACACCCTAGTCCATTCCCAACCCATCAGACACCCCTACCTCCAAACTACCCCCTTCCCACCACCCACTCACCCCTATTACTACCCCTACCTACCTTACACTACCCACCCCAACCCCACCCCACCCTACCTACCCCACCCCTACCCCACTTCACCCCACCTCACCCCACCCCCACCAGAACCAACCCCACTCCCATCCACCTCTACCAAACCACACCCTACATTTGACATCGTCAAATTTGGTCAACAAATGTCAAATAGAGCATAAATTTAGGATAATACGTTGAAATGTAATTTTTATAACTTTCCTAATGTATTACTGGAAATTATAATACCATAATATGCTATTTTGAATCAATTATCGAGTAAACGCTATAATTTCGAATAATATACTACAGTTGCATAAAATTCGATAAATCTTAAAAATATTATTTTGGTTTAAATAATATTTATAACACGATGTATTCGTGTTTATGAATCCGTGGACGTATAGAACGACGAAAACAGAGTTCACATACAAAAGTTACAATAATTCAGTGGTTGAAAACAATAAATGTACACAGGAAATAGACATTAAATGCATTACAACGTGCCTTAAACGTTAAGTAGAAAATATCGGAACGTGTTTTATCGAATATAATATTATCTAGTATTTAATTATATACTGCGATTACTTTTCCGGTAAAGTGTCATATACAGCGATCCTGAAAATTTACCGCGCTTTGACCCTTATATTTTTATATAATGAATTGGGAAATAATTAAATTATATGATTATTAATATTAGTATTAATAATATTGATTAACATTATGTTTAGTAATTATATTTTTTAAACTTATACAATTATACATCACATTTTGTCACACTTTTATAAAATACAACCATTTTATACAAGTTGCTAGTTGTTTTTATAAAAAGATAGACAACTCTCTTCTCTTCTCTCCTCAAAACCTCCAACACTTACCATCATCACCTAACCATTTTTTATTCAAAGAACTATACCCTTACACAACCATCCCACCACCATACCTTTACAAACACCATACTCCTTTCACCAACAAGTCACTCAAGCTCACCCTCTCCTCCTATATGGTTCGGCCAAAGCCGCCCCCCATACACTCACAATTTCAAACTTTTGATCACCATTCTCTCAAACTCTCTCAATTTGCTTCAAGCGTTCCAAAGCCTTTGCAAGAGTTTTTGGTAAGTTTTTCCATGCATCTTTCAAGTTCCAATATATTTTATCATCACCTCTTGTTACCCTCATTCACATTCTCGAACAAAAACCTAGGCAAAATCTCCAAAAGGTCAAGATATAAGTGTTTGGTTATTTTTACTCACCATCTCCTGAGGATATGTATATATATATATATATATATATATATATATATATATATATATATATATATATATATATATATATATATATATATATATATATATATATATATATATATATATATATATATATATATATATATATATATATATATATATATATATATATATATATATATATATATATATATATATATATATATATGGAAAGGTTCAAATGAGACCCATTAAAAGGTTAAAAACCAAATGAACCAATCTTAGCCTTTCATTTTAAAAAATGTGTAGATCTAATTTAAATTACTAAAATCCCGTTTTTTATAAGGAAGGGTAAAATTGTCATTTTCAAACTCTAGTAAATTCGTCCATACACTCATTCACAGCTTTATACACCAATTCATGTTGTAATTCACAGTTTAATACATTATTTCATACACCATTCACAGTTTAATGCAAAAAAACAACTACAAAAATTAATACATTCATACATAATTATACAACAACAAAAGATATATACTCTATAAAAAATTTAACAAGTTAATACAAAAAATATACTAATTTTTTTAATAGAACTCAACCCCAAACTCTACCATCACCACCACTAACTACTACACACCGCCACCACCGTCACCATCCTTCCGGCTTCCTACCACCACCAACAACATTGACATTACCTACTACCTCCATCACTTAGCACCGCTACCACCCTTCATTCCTCCTAAAACCATCAGATCTCGATCTCCTACACTTTAGCAAGCTCCAAAAATTAGATATGGATAAAAAAAATCAGAAATCACAGTTTAATTAACTAATCCGTTTATAACTCACAATTTAATACACGAGTGCAGGACTCTCATTCATAGTTTAACACAACAGTTCAGACATTCATTCACAGCTTAAAAACTTATAGATCTCATTGAGGCATTTCATCAAACACCTTGTGTGCATCTTATTTCCAAAATTACCTTGTCTAGCACCATCATCAGAGACCAGATCAAAGACTCATTCATAGTTTAATACAACAGTCCAGACACTCATTCACAGCTTAAAAACTTATAGATCTCATTGACGCATTTCATCAAACACCTTATGTGCATCTTATTAACAGAACTTCCTCGTCTAAACACCATCACCGGAGACCAGATCAGAGAAATAGAACAAAGAGGAGAAGAGGAGAAGGCAAGTTGACAATGTTTCACTGGAGCACTGTCGAAACAGGTTCGTTGATGGTAGGTAACAATGGTGGTGGCAAAAATCTCGGATATGAAGGAGAAAGTTTCAGATCTGAAGACGAAAATGGTAGATCTAAGTCTAAAAGTCACAGATCTGGTCTCGAAAATCGTATATCTAGACGTCGTAGTGGAATGGGAGGTAAAATACGTAACGGAGCAAGGAGGAGGCGATGCAGCGGTCGATTTCGACGGAGGTGACGGTGGTGATAGGTGGCGGCAACGGCGACGGAGGGCGGCGGAGGAGGTGGTGGTGTTAGGGTTTGCTTGAGCTATTGAAGATATGTGAGAGTGTTTGGGGAAAAGAAGCCCAAATCTTAATTTCAAATCTCATGTTTTTGTTTTGATGTTAAGGGTTTTCCATTAGCTACTATTACCATTATACACTTACTTAATTTTACCCACTGATCAAACTTTAAAAAAAAATCAAAGGCTTAGATTAGTTTTTAAGAGTTCTTAATCTTTTAATGGTTCTCATTTGAACACACACACACACACACACACACATATATATATATATATATATATATATATATATATATATATATATATATATATATATATATATATATATATATATATATATATATATATATATATATATATATATATATATATATAACTATTTAAAACTAATTTTTTTGGCTTTTATTAACATTATAATCATATAGAAAAATCCTCCTAATATTTTAACTTAGAGTATTATTCAATATAACTATTTATTTAGGAAGCTGTTGCATATTTACAGAAATAGTCATTGCTTAATAGATAAATTACAAAATGGTTCCCGTATTTTCTAAAGTTACCATAATAGCTGTTGCTTAATAACAATTTTATAAAACTGGTCCCAATGTTTCATAAAATTACGAAATAGTCCATGTCTAACAACAACTTTGCAGAATTAGTCCTATTTCCAAAAATTACCAAAACCGTCTATGTATTAAAAAAAATTATAAAAACGGTCGTTGTTGGAATTTTGTTAAATAAGGGTGCACGGAGTAGTGGAAGGCGAACCCGCTGGAAGCCGATCTCGCCCTCAACCCGCCGGAACCCGCAGCGGGACGGTGTAGAAGCCGCCGATCCTGCCGAACCCACCTCGCTCTCCAACCCGCCGAACCCACCTCCAACCCTTTTCCTTCTATGCCTTCGACGCACAGCGGCTTCACGAGCCCGCTGGAAGTCCTCTTTGAACCCGCCGGAGGGCGAACCCGAGCGGTACCGCCGGTGCCACACGAACCCGCAGCCGAGCCCGCCTTCATCTTTCCACTACTTCGTGCACCCTAACAAGAGTGGTCCCTCAAAAATTTACAGAGAGCTTCTTGTCTAATAGTAAAATTACAGACATGATTCACGTGTTTCATTGAAAAACATATGAAAAAACAGAAGATTGTAAAACTATGCAACGCGGGCCATCTCAATAGTTGGAACCTAAAAACACGATAATTAAATAATTGTTTTTTATACACCCAAATATATTCAAACGAGTGAAAAACGCGACTATAATTTAGAATCTGTTCAAATTCAACCATTCAAAGAGTTCTATTCTATAATTAACTATTAGAACTTTGAGTAAAAAATAATTAAAAGAAATATTGTTGCAATTGGTTTCTGTAACTCATTATCAAAAAAAAAAAAAAAAAAAAGCATCGGGAGTTTTTAATAATTTTGTTTCAATGGTTAAAATCAAAAATATTTCTTTCATTGTTAAGCCAAAAAAAAAAAAACAAACCATAGTGTTTTTTTTTTTTTTATTATTATGAAAATTGTGCTTTAGATTTATATACATGTGAAACAAAAAATGGATCAATGTAATCACTTTCATTACATTATATATCGACCCTTTTATATATGGGTATCACGAAATTACGTACTCGTGCATAATCTAACTCAATGAAACTTATAAGTTTTGGCAAAACCAGTAAGTTAGTTACTAAATTTGTGTTGGGCTTGTTATTTTCTTTTTTGAACAACTAGGTATTTATTAGAATCTAGCAAGTTACAGGCTAAAGAAAAAAAAAAAAAACAAAAACAAATTAGTACTATTGAATTTCTCAACCACGTACTCCAATTTTTTGAAGCCTTCGGTGCATGTTGCAAAAGAATAAAGAACAATGATATCAAAAATATAATCTTTCTGCTAAGTGTAATTGTCATGCACTAAAGATTCCAATACGACCATAGCACCCAAAACGTCGTCATAAAAATCGAAATGAGAATCGGCCTCTTGAAGCGGTTCACCGGCTGAACATTCACCCAATCGAGGAAATTTGCCAATGAGTGAAATATCGACGGTTTGCACACGGAGTGGATGCCGGAACCTTCCAAACTCCACCGCCATTTATCATCGGCCCCTGAACACGTGACATTAATAATCAAATCAAGCAAACTCGTATCCAACCCATTTTGCATCACGGACTGTTGAACAATATGGTGATCATGTAATTGATTAATAGAGCCCACGATAGACGCTCACAGACCTCCATAACGAGGCCGACAACAACACATACCAAAACCGCCATGCTCCCCATACAATATCTGATCAATCTCGCCCACAACTATCAGAACAAAAACGCCATTTCCACTTGTACAACAAAGCTGTATTGGATTCTAAAATAGAGGAAAATATAAATTAAAAATAGTGTGCATACCATATTTTTCATCTAAATGTATAACCATGAATATTGACATTTATCCATAGTTGTAGACACATGTGGGAAAAGATAGTTAACTTCCGGGCCATGTGCCAAGTAGCAACCATTTGGATTTGACGACCAAGCTCTCAGTACCACGCTTCATTACCAACTTTCTGAACATGCACATGCACATGCACGCCTCTTTATGGCCAGCTCTCGCAATCCTGAAAACTAGATCATATGAATTCAAAGTCAAAAACTAGCTAATAACATTTTTGATCAACTGTATTAGTAGCTCGTAGTTTAAGACGTATAGATTGTTAGGTTTCGTTTTCTTCTATCATCTTAATTGGGATTGATAGCTACAAAAACCCCTTATCATAATTCTGTTATTTAACAATGGGAAATTGACAGTAACGTACATAAGGTTAATATTCTTGTTGATCTTTAGATGATGATATATTGAAAGAAAAGATGAATTATTACATATGAAACTAAAAAACTATTTTGACGCTTAAAAAGGCAAGAATAAAAAATTTAAAATACGGTTTTGTGGTTGTCGATTGATGATGAAGAGAACACAAAGAATTGGGGGACCATAAACACCCATACTTACATTTCTATTAAACTAATATTTGCTCACATGGTTACATGTGAAAGGGATGGCATGGCCATATATAATGCTATTCAGTTCTAATCTAATTTGTTTTTATAAGAAATAAATATTATTAAATTTCTTATACTTTGTTCATCTTTTCAGAAAAATCATTATTGTAAAAACGTTTTGCATAAAAAGCCATTGATATATTTTTATTCATTCTCCGTAAAAGAAAATTTAACAAATTGCAAAATAGATTTGGTTGAAACCATCCAAATCTATTTGAGGTTTGGCATGGCCCATTGCGGTGATTGAGCAATCTGCTTTCATTTTCATTGCCTCTTCAAATTATGAATATTCAAAGGAACCTAGTTCAACAGTACTTTCGGGATTTGTGCAGTTAAAGGAAATGCATATTGACTTGGGCTATTAAGAGGAATTAAGAAAATACCGAATTCCATCAAGTCTAGGCTGTAATCTGCATCGATGTGCACATGAGAATAAACAGCAACAACAATCACTGACCAATAACGATGAGATGATAATTCCGAAGCCCTTTGAGTTTTGACTATCATTTAAACTTAAAACGAACTCGATGGATGCATAATCAACCGAAACATCATAATAAATGCCATATACAACCTGCAAAACTGTCTGATTCGCAAAATCCAAACCAAAAGTCCTTCCACTCAAACACCTTAGGAGAACACCAAACAAGCAGTTCCATACAAACGGTAATATACTCTTCTTGAAGTGGCTAATCAAAGACGTATACTGTGTACAACCCATTTGATTGCACATATTGATTAACTCAACATTAAAAGTGGATTGAAAGTTACCGCGAATCGGAAGTTTGAGTAACTTGAGGAATTGGGTCTTTGTCGGTGTAAGTTTATCAGGCTTTTCGATCTTAAAAGTAATAGTATCATCCCAAATATTCGATCGAGCGGTGTGGAAAGATCGACTAACCTATTGAATAGGAATTGATTTAGATATTGTGATAGCATGAACAAGCATAGAATGTTGTTCTTAGTTTAACCGGATGCTCTCAGGCACTACAAGAAAATTCTTGATTAGTGACGAAAATGAAGTGGTCACTATCAGTAGAAAGAGTAGTCATTAAAGGATTTAATAACCAAAATATTGGTGGTCACATTTCGTCACTATAGGTCTGTCACTAAATCTGAATAGTGACCAAAATATATAAGTGTAATGGTCACTATATCAGTGACGACTTATATTGTCACTCAAATTAGTCACTAATAATTGAAAATCATCACTAGTTTATACATTTAGTGACAAAATATGTGGTCACTAACTATTTATTGTTAGAGACCAAGAAAAGTTGTCACTAATTATTTATTAGTGACCAAAAAATAGTCACTAATTATGCACATACAAGAAAAAGATATTTGGGTTACCTCTTTCCATTCCGATTCCAATTCTAATTCCGATTCCAATTTTGATGCCGATTGTGATTCTTTTCCAAACAAAACAAGATTTGAATTGGGAAACAATACATAAAAACCTAAATTAACTATATCAACAATTTATAAGTATAACTTAACCATAAAACCGATAATAACATAACATTCTATATATCTAGTCATATATAATTCAAAATTGCAATTACTAAAATGAAACATATCATATTAACTTTATATCAGTAAGATCGCTCAACCATAATACTAATGATAACATAACATTCTTTATATGTAATATAATAATGTATGTAATAAGTACCGAGCAATGAAAATCTCTGTGTATCTCCAACCATATGCCCCAAGATGCAGATCATTACAAAACCAAAAGAAAATCCAATGCATGTTAACATAGGGATTATCAAACATATGATATGTAGATGTTAACTAATCAAATTTACCTGTCTCAACACTGTAACCCATAACCAATCTCAAACAAGACTAGGGTGAAACATTTTTTTTCAAGTTCAATGACTAATTACAAAAAAAAAAAACGAATCATTAAATAGAAATGTAAATATATAAATAAAAAACTACTGACATGAAAATCCAATTAATTCAGATATAACTGCAAGAAACATTAAAACAGTAACAGAAGCTGTAAATATATCTTCACCCCATTTTATCAGATGTTTGGGAAGCAAGAAAGCCGCATCAAGAAAATATTAAAATTTTTTGATATTAAATCTTACCCTGAATATTTGCTTTTGTATAAGGTAAAAGAGTGACAAGTATTTAAATAATATTCCTTATATCCCATGAAAATGACTACTTTTGACTTTATAGAGTCAAACCTATTATTTTTCGAAATTGAAATTGGTTTATATTTTATTGGTCTTCAGTAGCTTTTCTATTGTCAAATTCAGTCATTTGGCTTTTTTTTTTTTGAAAGAAAATAGATTTTTCAAACTCTAAAGTTAAATAAAACCTTTTATTCTTGTACTTCCGGTTTTGGCCTTTTGGTTTCATTGGTTTTGTAAGAGTCGATTTGAATCTGCATTCAGAAGATTCCCCTTACAGGTTAGAAATCTTTTAACAATCTTGAGATAGAATCATTAAGGTGTTTATTCTCTTTGACTTGATGGGCTTAATGGGGACAGACTTAGGGGCTGTTCTTTTCTAGACCGTATACCATTTTACCCTTTCATTCTGATAAACAAGTTTTACATTATTCATCAATTCAAATTCTGTTCTGATTACATAGTTGTACAGATTAAGTGCTTAACCTATTAAGTAAAAAAGAAACAAGCCCTTAATCTGCTAAACTATGTATGAGTGTACCATTTTTACTTAATGCAGCAAGAACTACTTAATATAGAAATTCATGGAATCGAGGCTTTTCCCATTAAGTCCAAACTTTTTACAAATTTTCCCAAAATTATTTTTTCTTTCCATTTGCATTGGGCCAAATGCTAGAAAAAGCAATGCACTTCCATATTCTTTTTTTATTATAACATCCTAGTTTATTTTCCTAAAATTGTTTTTTATTATGGATAAAAGGCATGACATGGAAGTCAAAAGTTGACCGGTGGATATCACAAAGTGGTATAGGATCATGAGTTTCTACATTGGTTTTAAAAAGTTAGATGGGTTTTGGTCCGACTTTTAAGGTCGAGAAATCAAATTTGAAATGAAGTGAAAGTGCATTGCTATTTATGCAACTTGCCATATGTGTACTCATTGCTCTGTTATTGCTCATTCTTGTATTTTACAAGTATGTTTTGGGTGGGAATTTGGAAGATAATTGTATGTGTGGTATCTTACAGGAGTTCCTTTTTTGATACTTCTGTTTTTGTAGAACGTGTTTGTATTACTATATTTGTGCCTAAATTTACTACTCAGGTGCCACAGGACGGTATGCTACTCGTATAAGCATTGGCTAAACACTTTCAGATTGTTAAATAAACTCTATTCACAAACTCATATAAGCATTGGCTAAAGACTAATAGTTTCTATGCATTTAAATTTAGGTTCACAAAACGAAAATCATGTGATTTCAGGGACTTTTCTAATATTTATTACGAAATTTAGAAAACTTACTTGAAAAAAAGAGTAGCAATTGCAATGTATATCTATTTACGTCTCCTTTTTAGCCTTTGAAAGTTGGGTCTCAATTCTATTTGAAATGTAGAGTGTAATAATCTATTGACATTGTACAATTCGAGTTAAAATGTAGTAATATCGCATTGATTTAGCACAGAATCGTGAATCTGGAGTGAGTTCGAGTATGGAATGTGAGCTTTAATAGGCTTGTGCGTTCGAGTCTGCAACGTCGTAGCGTAGGGGGACGAAGACATGGAAAGATGGGCGGAGATGGCGAGATGATGGTGCCGACGACGAAGAAAAGATGAAGCGAGTTTATGTCGCACGATAGGGTTTACGTTGGACTGGGGAAGGTTTTCAACGAGAGGGCAATTTTGGAAAAACATGATTTCTGTTTACATTATACATAAAGTTTAAAAAATTAATTTAGGTTTCGATTCGGAAGGGTTTCAACGAGTCTAGTGGAATACATCAACATAATTAAAGACCAATCTAAAGTGGAATACATCAACATAATTAAAGACCAATCTAAAGTCTAAGCGTTACTTTTTTTGCACATTTTTATATTTATAAATTAAAAAACTTGATTAGATATTTAATTATAATTTCTATGATAATAAAATAGATTTAAAAAATAATTATTAAAATGACAAGTGACTATTATTTCATTGTCATTAAACTTTTTCATGTAAATTCAATCAATTTTTATCATCACAATGCTTTTACGTAACTTTTAAGGAAGTCTAAAAACAAAAAAGGCTTAGTGACCACTGTTTTTAGTCACTAATTCTCTAATAAGTGACCACCTTTTTGTCACTAATATTTGTAAAAAATTATTTTTATTTCATGTCCAGCTAAAAACAAAAACATATTTAATGACCATTGTTTTTGGTCACTAATTATCCAATATAGTGACCATCTTTTTTGTCACTAAGCTTTAATGTGGTGACCATTATTTTTAGTCACTAATATTTGTAATAACATTTGAAAATAATATTTTTATTTTATTTTACGGTTTAGTGAAGTCCAAAAATGAAAAATGCTTACTGACCACTGTTTTTTGGTCAATAATGTAACAACAAACTTTCGTTCCAATGTTTAAAGTTTACATGTAAGTTGGTGAACGGAATGTAATGGGATGATTAAGTCATTTGTTAAGAGCTTAAAGGAGAAATGAGGAAAATATAAATTTGATGTGTAATAATGTGTAAATAATTAAAATTAAGTCATATATTAAGTCCTTAATGGTGTATGTATGAATTATGATTGATGAACTTGAATTAAGAAGAAATTTGGCATAAAAAGGGAAATCTTGTAAAAATAAAGTTGTTGGAAATTTAGAACTAAGTAACTCAAAATGTAACTCGAATTAGGAAATTTCTCATAACATGCACAATGTAGTATTTGGAATAATAAGAATGCAGGAAAAAGAATGGAAACATTTGGAGTTCGGATAAAGAAGTTATGATCGATTGAAGTTGACCCAAAACCAGCAAAAATCAAGAAGTAACCAGGTTTGAGCTTGAATACCGATACATTTAATTAGAATTGGGGAAATTTCAGTAGGAATAAGTTGTAAAACGTTTTATTAGCTTTCTAAGCATATATGGTTTGTGAAATTTAGATAAGAAATGAGAAAGTTATGATTTATTGAAGTTGAGTATAAAATATAAGGAAAATATGAAATGCTGGAAAAATTTTCTAAGGATGTACACGACCCGTGTGATTGTACACGACCCGTGTGGACTTCCTAAAGGTTCTAGACAGCTTCTCTACATTTCCTACACGACCCGTGTACGCTGCAGACTTGTTTTTTTGTGCGCTGGACACTTTCTGGACACGTGTGGCCTCGTGGGTGTGGCAGATCAGCTCCAAAATTGACATCTAACACCCCATAAGTTTGACAAGTGTCTTCCACTACTTCTTAGGGGTTATGTGGATGAAATAATGGAGCAAATCAGTCATTTCTTCCCCTCTTTTCGAGAAAATTCTCTCAAGAACACTAGGTGTGTTCTTGGTGAAATTAGTAGGTGGAGCTCCAATCAAGCTTTAATTCTAAGTGTTTCAAGGGGCTTTTTACTGCATTCTCTTCCTCTTAAGAGGTTGAAGGATATTTGGAAGCATGTAGAGTCAAGAGCTAGTGGATTATTGTAGGTAGACATACTTAGCTACCGAGGTGAGTACATGAGGACTTTTCTGGGTACATAGCAACAAGTTTTGTTTTTATGTTAAATTTTTTTATGATTAACAGTTTGACAAATGATTTTTAAAAGTTATGATAAATGTTTCATGAGTAATGGATTTCAAAGTGGTTTTTAAAGCTTGAATTAGAAAATATTGATTTATGTTGACTGATTGAAATGGTTTACAAATGATTTTTTTTTCAAAGTTGAAATAGAAGTACGGTTTTATGTTAATGAATTGAAAATGAGTTTACTTGTTTTGAATGATGTTTATTTAGAGACCAACTTGTGATAAATGATAATGGTAAAAATTGAAATATGAACTAAATGAAAGTAATGAGAAAGACGTCCGGACAAGGATCTCACCCTAGTAAGGGGAGGTCAAAAGACACTACTGGGATGGTACCTCCCGTCACGAAGTAGTTGTCTCAGCACGCCCTTATAGATAGATTTGTTCTATTCCATGAAAGGAAAGGGAACTAGCACGCCCTCACGGATAGATTGGTTCTATTCCGGGGAGGGAAAGGGATACGGGGAAACCCGTATAAAGCGAAATAATAATAAATTAATCAAGAATTACAGTTGGTCTATGATGATTAAGAAAGTACCTGAATTATGTTTGCTTATGATCAATTGCTTACCTGACATTTTAAGCTAAAGTATTTGATGTTTTAACAATGAGCTTTTGTTTGGATGAGAAGCAATGATTTCTGTTTTAATAATTATAGCAATGAACTTCTGTTTTATTGTTTTAACATAACAGTGGAGTTTACAGGTTTTGAAAAGAAAGGGAATGTTTTCTTTATTTGTTAATGGCAAATGATATTTAAATTGATTTAAACTCACTGAGTCTAAAACCCATGTATCTCACGAGGCATCTATGTCTTACGTATTTTTGTTTTAAAATGCTATGTACTCAGGAACAAGATGTTGGTTAGCAGATGATAGAAGAAAATGACTTAGAAACTTATGAGAGGAATGTAGATAGAACGGACGTTCAGAAGATAGAGGATCTCAATTTCGGTATAGTATGTCATGTAACTGAGAGATATATGATTATGGTTTAGAATTCCTTTGTAGTTGTATAATAAAGTCATGTTATGTCCCGTATTATTTTTGGGTTGTTTTATTGAGTCGGGTCAGTATGGATTTGTCCATATTGCCCAAGGGCATGCCGAAATTTCGGTAGAAATGTTAGTTTAATACGGGACATAGCTTTTTGATGATTAAAGGCTTTACTGTGGTTGTTTTGATATGAGTTTGTAACCCCCAAGGTTGTCTAAATATCTTTTACGTAATTGTTTTTATTGGGACCAAAGGTTTTAAAAGATGTCTTTTTGACATAAAAGAAAAGTTTTTAAAAGAATGAAATTTTTACATAATGATGTTTTATAAATTAATATACCAAATAGGTTTATGCAAGAAGGGGTGTTACAATTTGGTATCAAAGCCATAGTTTAAGCGAATTAGGTGTCGATACTCGAACCTAGGCTTAAACTGTGTGAGGATGAAGTGAGAATACGGACTTAAGATAAGACTGTAAGTACGAAAGTAAGGGTTATGATAGGATGTATCGTAGGATAGGTTGCAGACCTATAGGATGGTTAAGCCGATTAGTCTAAGATAAGTCAAGAGTGATAGAGAGTTATAAGTTAACATGAACCAGTGGACCAGGAGACCTAGTGGTGATACCAGAAACAAATATGAATAGGTGGTTATAATAATATGGGCCCGTACTATCATAACCACAGGATATGTATTTGAGTTTGGTGGAATCATAAAGGAATCCTGGGAACCTGGTAATGGATTCCTGTAGGGAATAGGGAAGAGAAGAAGGAAGGATTAATTGACATATGATTGATATACCTATGTAATAAAATCAAGTATATATTGAAAATGTTAAAAGTATTACTAGAAGTAATAAACATAATAAAATGAGTATGTATTATGGAATTGGCAAACTTACAAAAAATGAATCAGTTAAGATAACCGAGATACCCTATATGGGTTGGCTACCATTATAAAGTATACATATATGAACAAGAGGAATTATGAGGGAAACCACTAAGAAAAATATAATTAATATGTAATATGCCAATCAGTTGAAGATATATGACGCAAAAGAAATATAAAATATGGTATACAAATCTTCCAAGTTGAGTAATTAAGGATTCTGTTGTCTAACGGAAATGAGTTAAGACTATGAAATAACGATATTAGTTGTGTCAGTATAATGACTGAAGTAAAGAAAGATCGAAAGTATGGTTACATATACTAATAAAACTCAGATAAAAAGAAAAAGAAATATGAAACACTTAGTCAGAAATGTAAACAATGATAATATGGCTTATTATTCGGAGGCGAACCATATGACTATATGAAGCAAGTGTAAGAAGAAAGACATAATATTATCCCATGGTGTGTCATCCAAGGACAACCGGGGAACTCAAAAATCATTACTAAAGATTATGATAAATATAAAAAAAATAAAATAAAATACAAGTTGAATGCCTAAACAAGTATTAGGCAAGAACGCAAGGATAAAATAAAGGATAAGAATAAGGAGTAAGATGAACAAGAAGGGAAGTTATGACTTCCTGATCCGAATGAATATAACAAATGAAAGTATTTAAAGGTTAAGAAAAGGGTAAAGTCATAAGTGCATTGCCTTAATAAGTAAAAATGATAAGGTTAAATGCCATAAAAGGAAAGGTAATGAAAATAGAAAAGTGATGAAGTTCATGAAACCTTAAGTGCCATGTTTTATCATAATATGACTATAAATACACAAAGTTATGGTAGCTAAAAGAAAATGCTATGAAAACAAGAATGAAAGGAATCATTGAAGTCGTAGATCTCGATTGAGAAATTTAATAGGAATTTTGAAGATCACGAAGCAAGGGGTGGTATGCTGGAGCTCATTCTTCTTACTATGTTTAAGCATGATCATTGGATTCTGAAGATCAAGAAAGAAATTGACATATGTGATGTTTTCCAACAACAAGTTAAAGTAATGAAGATATGCCATTATTTTCACATAGTACTTTGAGACGATAAAGTCGCTATGAATTGTTAGTTCTGCAAGTCCATACTAACAATCAATGGTTATTGTTGATAAGCGGATAACACGCTCTTAAGGAATAGTAACATTCGTTCATGATGCAAGCTATTAATTTTAAAGTCGTAGAGCTTACTAGGGGAGCATACCATGACTACCTTGGATTAGTAAGATTTCTATCGTGAGTAAACTGGAACTATCACTTGAATGTGTTACTTAGAAAGATTCCCTATATACCATAAGGAGATTGAGAATCTCTCTTCATGAAATGGTTATCACTAAGGTGATATATCTTTCGACAAAATGGTCTATATGCTTAAAGGCAGACGGTGTGTAGTCGCTTTTCATCACAAATAGATATAGTTGAAAATGTTGAGAATTCACATTTAAATTGCGACTAAGGTTGTTTTAAGATTATATATAGTGAAAAGATATGAACTGGAATAAGTTTATTGTTATATAGGAATCATACAAGGACTTGGACCTTAAAAGAAAATGCCCTTCAGTTTCTTTTAAGGGGTAGATGAGAAAATCTGGATGTTTGGTCTTATGATAGCCCTATTGATAGAATGATGCAAGTATAAGTCTCATGACCTGATAAATTAAGTTTAGCAAAGAGCTCAAGAGTTGTTTAAGGATATCGTATGGAACTTGAGGTGTAGTCCTCAGTAAGGAGATTGTACCAAGCGTTAGAATTTTAATGTGGAGACAAATTGTTGCAATGAGACATGTGAACTAAAAAAAAAGAAAGAAAGAAATAGATGAATCTCTAATCATCTATAATAGTATTAATGTGGCATTGGTGGAATTATAGTGATTGAATTGAATGGACAATGAGGTCTGGAACTTAGTAATATTCAGGACTAAGGAGATAAATAATGGAAGATATCTAGTTGACAAGTGTATGCGGGTGCATTGTTATTATGAAAAGGCCAATAATATAATCAAGTTGACTATGGTGGAAGAAGGCAAAGTAAAGAAAGACTCATAGAGATAAAGTCTAATGACTAGAAGTTATGTATGGCTGATAAAGCAGAATGTTATTTTGGATAAATAGTCCAAAACTCTATTATGTGAAAATTAATACACTCGATCATTGGAAAACAAAAGTATTGAAGAATTAAACATGTTTGAGTACTAACTCATGAAGAAAAAGTAATTGAATTGCATGTTGACTTTGAAAAGTCAAAGTTATTATTAAATGTGATTAATGAAGTTATCTTGGTTTCAAATGGAATACATCATAGTGATTACCATCGAAAAAAGGAAACGTGATAATGCAGTTGAATGAAATCAAAAGAAATTATTATAACAAGGATTGCATAAGGCAATAAGAATTTAAAGCAAGAGTCTTATTGAAGACTTAGTACTAGTATATGTTTACTTGGAGCTATGTAGTTGTAAATGAATTCCCTTCCCAAGGAGTGATTCCGAGGACAGAATCCTTTTAAGGGGTAGATAATTGTAACAACCAACTTTCGTTCCAATGTTTAAAGTTTACATGTAAGTTGGTGAACGGAATGTAATGCGATGATTAAGTCTTTTGTTAAGAGCTTAAAGGAGAAATGAGGAAAATATAAATTTTATGTGTAATAATGTGTAAATAATTAAAATTAAGTAATATATTAAGTCCTTAATGGTGTATGTATGAATTATGATTGATGAACTTGAATTAAGAAGAAATTTGGCATAAAAAGGGAAATCTTGTAAAAATAAAGTTGTTGGAAATTTAGAACTAAGTAACTCAAAATGTAACACGAATTAGGAAATTTCTCACAACATGAAAAATGTAGTATTTGGAATAATAAGAATGCAGGAAAAAGAATGGAAACATTTGGAGTTCGGATAAAGAAGTTATGATCGATTGAAGTTGACCCAAAACCAGCAAACATCAAGAAGTAACCAGGTTTGAGCTTGAATACCGATAAATTTAATTAGAATTCAGTAGGAATAAGTTGTAAAACGTTTTATTAGCTTTCTAAGCATATATGGTTTGTGAAATTTAGATAAGAAATGAGAAAGTTATGACTTATTGAAGTTGAGTATAAAATGTAAGGAAAATATGAAATGCTGGAAAAATTTTCTAAGGATGTACACGACCCGTGTGATTGTACACGACCCGTGTGGATTTCCTAAAGGTTCTAAACAGCTTCTCTACATTTCCTACACGACCCGTGTGGGTCTACACGACCCGTGTACGCTGCAGACTTGTTTTTTTGTGCGCTGGACACGTGTGGCCTCGTGGGTGTGGCAGATCAGCTCCAAAATTGACATCTAACACCCCATAAGTTTGACAAGTGTCTTCCACTACTTCTTAGGGGTTATGTGGACGAAATAATGGAGCAAATCAGTCATTTCTTCCCCTCTTTTCGAGAAAATTCTCTCAAGAACACTAGATGTGTTCTTGGTGAAATTAGTAGGTGTAGCTCCAATCAAGCTTTAATTCTAAGTGTTTCAAGGGGCTTTTTGCTGCATTCTCTTCCTCTTAAGAGGTTGAAGGATATTTGGAAGCATGTAGAGTCAAGAGCTAGTGGATTATTGTAGCTAGACATACCTAGCTACCGAGGTGGGTACATGAGGACTTTTCTGGGTACATAGCAACAAGTTTTGTTTTTATGTTAAATTTTTTTATGATTAACAGTTAGACAAATGATTTTTAAAAGTTATGATAAATGTTTCATGAGTAATGGATTTCAAAGTGGTTTTTAAAGCTTGAATTAGAAAATATTGATTTATGTTGACTGAATGAAATGGTTTACAAATGATTTTTTTTCAAAGTTGAAATAGAAGTACGGTTTTATGTTAATGAATTGAAAATGAGTTTACTTGTTTTGAATGATGTTTATTTAGAGACCAACTTGTGATAAATGATAATGGTAAAAATTGAAATATGAACTAAATGAAAGTAATGAGAAAGACGTCCGGACAAGGATCTCACCCTAGTAAGGGGAGGTCAAAAGACACTACTGGGATGGTACCTCCTGTCGCGAAGTAGTTGTCTCAGCACGCCCTTATGGATAGATTTGTTCTATTCCATGAAGGGAAAGGGAACTAGCACGCCCTCACGGATAGATTGGTTCTATTCCGGGGAGGGAAAGGGATACGGGGAAACCCGTATAAAGCCAAATAATAATAAATTAATCATGAATTACAGTTGGTCTATGATGATTAAGAAAGTACCTGAATTATGTTTGCTTATGATGAATTGCTTACCTGACATTTTAAGCTAAAGTATTTGATGTTTTAACAATGAGCTTTTGTTTGGATGAGAAGCAATGATTTCTGTTTTAATGATTATAGCAATGAACTTCTGTTTTATTGTTTTAACATAACAGTGGAGTTTGCAGGTTTTGAAAAGAAAAGGAAGGTTTTCTTTATTTGTTAATGGCAAATGATATTTAAATTGATTTAAACTCACTGAGTCTAAAACCCATGTATCTCATGAGGCATCTATGTCTTACGTATTTTTGTTTTAAAATGCTATGTACTCAGGAACAAGATGTTGGTTAGCAGATGATAGAAGGAAAGGACTTAGAAGCTGATGAGAGGAATGTAGATAGAACGGACGTTCAGAAGATAGAGGATCTCAATTGCGGTATAGTATGTCATGTAACTGAGAGATGTATGATTATGGTTTAGAATTCCTTTGTAGTTGTACAATAAAGTCATGTTATGTCCCGTATTATTTTTGGGTTGTTTTATTGAGTCGGGTCAGTATGGATTTGTCCATATTGCCCAAGGATCATGCCGAAATTTTGGTAGAAATGTTAGTTTAATACGGGACATAGCTTTGTGATGATTAAAGGCTTTACTGTGGTTGTTTTGATATGAGTTTGTAACCCCCAAGGTTGTCTAAATATCTTTTACGTAATTGTTTTTATTGGGACCAAAGGTTTTAAAAGATGTCTTTTTGACATAAAAGAAAAGTTTTTAAAAGAATGAAATTTTTACATAATGATGTTTTATAAATTAATATACCAAATAGGTGTATGCAAGATGGGGTGTTACAAATAATTCTCCCATATAGTGACCACCTTTTTGTCATTAAGCTTTTAATGTAGTGACCATTATTTTTAGTCACTAATATTTGTGATAATATTTGAAACAAAAGTATTTTTATTTTATTTTACGATTTAGTGACCGGTCAGTGATGACCATCATAATATTAGTCACTAAATTTGTAACATTACCAAAATTCAGTGACGACTTAATATATGGTGACTAACTGTCTAACTAACTGATGTTGTTAGTGACAAAAATTTAGGTCGTCACAAAAAAACTGGTCACTAACAAGGACTTTTCTTGTAGTGAGGGTTGAGATTCGTGATCAATTTACTTGACTAAAGTTTTAAATTGGGAATTGAATCAACTTCATCGTATGTAAAAGAAATAACATCGTGTGTAAAAAGATGAAGTAGGAGGAAATAACATTTTTCTATAGGAGTTTTGAATTGGGTAATTTACAAAATAGAAAATAAAGTAGAACAAATTTCAATTGGGTAATTTTACTATTTTTCATTAAAAGAACAAAACCAGACTTATTTGGCTGTTTATTTGTCATTAGCATGGCCTCTGATTTTGAAGTATAAGCATTAAGTAAATTTTGGAAGTTCAATATGTTTAAGACATAATGTTTTGAGACTACTTAAAAGTAAAATATTTTTTCTATACCATGTGAAAAGCATTATGAATTTACAAAATAGAAAATATAGTAGAACAAAATTCAATTGGGTAATTTCACTATTTTTCATGAAAGAACAAAATGAATTTTCCAAAGAAGATGTTAACTCTTATATATTAGTTAGCCCAAACATTAAGTGATAGTTTATTCATTTTTGCCATAGCTAAGCACCTATTCAAACTTTTGCTATAATGAATTCACATTCATAAGCATAACAATGCTTAAAACAATGCCATAGATGACCATATTTGAATTAAGAAGTAACCATGGGTCTACTATTGATACACAAGTTTATCATATGAGTTTGTAAAATGTAAGGGTCATAAATTAAGAGATATAAATTGGAGAGGAACCCTTATATTCTTTCACTTGAGAAGGACAAATTCATAGATCCCACATAGTTGTTATTAAAGAGATATGGTAAACAAGCCGGATATCTGAATGTTGCAGAAAATGTTTAAGATAGAAGAACAATGGGTTGTTGCTGTAGCTTAGAATCCTCACCTCATCGAGTTCCCCCGGTCTTTATATAAAATGAATAAACATTTTGATTTAAAATTAAAACTCATAGCAAAACAAGACTTGAATTTGTAGTTCCTAGGAATCACTTTGAATCCTGATTACTAAATGATTAAAGTAAATCAAAGAACCACATGGTATTTAAAAATCAGTTCACCATCAAAGGCTTCGTCAAAACAACCAATATAAAAAGTGTGTTGGCCTTAACCTCATACTTATATGTCTGAATTATTAGCTGATGTTTCAATTCATATCTCAATATCTCAATCCGCATTGGTATTCATGTAAAGAGATACTAAAAATCAAAGTTTCGTAGAGTTGTTTAATATAGTTCCATAATTCCATACAAAAGATATTTAAATGAAGTGATAAGAACATTTTTCAGATGATAAGTTATGAACATTTAAGAAGTGAATATTAGGCTTAACCATACAATGTGTTTTCATTTAAAGATAGATTTATTTAGAGCCACTGAATTATTCAATATCTGAATCATTCGGATGTTGTAAAACAGTCCCTAAGCTTTATAAGACTAGCCAAACGTCAACGGGGGACAATATTTGATCATATGATTTCCAACCCGAAACATACATCGACCAAAAGTACGCTTTACAAACAGTAATGCATAAAAACGAGAGGAGGTACGGAAACCCGCTCTTCTAGCGACGTTTCCTCAAAATACTCACCCAACCAGCAACACCATTTCGAGGTTTAAAGAAGAAACGTATGCTGAGAAATGTCCTATGTCTCTCAATTAACCAAGTTTCTATATTTTTAATTGTGGTGAAAATTTTGATATGAGAAATTGTATTTCTTCCTACTTTTTATTCCTATTCATGTTCCTACCCATATGAAATTGTGATATGTGTCTTAAAATATTGTTTATTTTATTAAATGTGACATTTGTCATAATTTCACATGGGTAGGAACATGAGTAGGAATAAAAAGTAGGAAGAAATACAATTTCTCATTTGATATTTTGTATGAACTGTTACGTGGTAAATCAGTTGATAAAATGTTACTTAACAATAACCAAGTTTCATAGTTAATTCATCAATGTTATTTTTTCAAAGGTTTAAACACTCAAGTTTTATTTGTGTTCATTATCGGGAATTATTTTTAGAGTAAACTGTTTGTATCCGATTATACAGTTCAACATATTTATGTGGTGAAGTAGAGTGGATATGACATGGAAGTTTGATCAAGACAATTCCATAACGTGGCAACAAAGTTTAAATTTTGAAATATTAAAAGCTAAAATGTAGTCATTGCAAGCGAATAACATTTTCTTCTAGTTCGTATCTCTAGTAATTTCTTTTTCAAAATTCTCAACTCAAAGAAAGAAAGAACAACCAAACATCAAATGCCCATGTGATGTCACGTGGGCGCACAATGAAATGGCGATGTACAAAGTGTTGGTACCAGTATAAATAGTGTTTGTAATGTATTATATATTTATATTTTTATACTAATTGGTGTCTTCAATCCATGAAAGAACACAATCTTAACTACTTTATTAATGAAAGAGTATTTTTATTTGTAACGTGTTAGTCTATATGTAAGAAGTTTTTTTATGAATCAAATAGTAGACACTAATAAAGTACATGATAATACATCTTGGAATGCCAATTTTACCAATGGAATATACGATTGGTTTACTTAAGTTTAGCCACCATGGAGTCATGGACACCCATGGACTAAAGGTGTACCAATTAGAACAAAGTTAAAACTTAATAACTGTTTATAGGAACTCCATCAATCAAACATGGAAATATCTATTCTTGTTCACATCGTCAAAATGTGAGCCATGTAAATGTACGCGATTGTTTGTTAAAAACCTAAAATTTTATAAAAAATAAAACCAAGTCAAAACTTTGAAATTTGAATACTTATCAATGTTTTAGAACCTGGATTTTTAGTTGATACGGAATGGTGACCGGGTCACTGGTCGATCGGTTCAACCAGTTTAATCGCCAGGTCAACCCGATTTTCATAATTTTTATATTTTCTAGCATAATTATATATTATGAACAATGTAATTTCATATTTTTGGTACCAGAAAAAAAAAAGATTTGTCAAGTTTGTATAAGAAAATTACTAAATATGATAAACCAATGATGAACTAATTTTTAAAGTTCGAATCTTGAACTATTTAACCTAGTTTTTGAAACCCAAATTCTAATTTTTTTTCTTCAACCGTCGTATCAACTTGGTTCTGGATCACTGATCCAACTGAATTTTTGAAAAACCAGGCTGGTATAATCTGATTCAGAAATTAGTACAAATTCGGTCATAATTAACCGTTCTCTTTAACGAATCACGATTCAACCTATTCAACCGACCGAGACAAACCTCAGTTTTACGACATTGATACTAATTCTTTTGAATAACCAATCATAGAACTTATAATTTTGTAAAGTTGTCCAAAAGAAAATCAAAGTAATAGCAATAAAATATAACCACCAAACCGCGCACTTTAGATAAAGTTGGCATTACATGGCTAAAACGCGCCCAATGGGTTGCAATGCCCCCACACCCCCTTCCTCACCTATAGAAGTCGTACACATACATATATACAGCATGATAGTGTGGTCCATTTATATGGGTTCAATTTTCACTCACAAATCTTGCCTTCAACCCAACCCACCGACTACACACACAGTTAAGTGTGTGCTTTGTGGGTTATCAATTATCATCACAATTGTGAAATTGTACGAATTTGGGTTCTTGAAGAAGGAGATAAAGATTGAGCTCGAAAAGAGTCCCGAGAGTCATGTTCTTCCACAGCTTTCTTGAACTTATAAATTCTCAAGATTTCTCACATTTTTCGTGAATTTTGCTTCTCGAATTCGTTTCTTTTTGAGAATTCAGATAATTGAATGAAGTTCAAGAAAGTTGTGGGAAAATATGATAATTCTACGGGATCCAATGGATTTCTTACTTTTCTACATATGGATGTCTGCATTGGGATAAAGGTAGAATCCTTTGTTTGTTTAATTAATTTTCTTTATTTTCTTTTGGATATTTTTTTTCCCATTTTTAATGCCATACCAATAACATATACTATGAAAATGCTGGTCTAAATGTTCTTATTTTCGTACTTAATTTAGTTAAGCCAAGATTTTCTCACTTTATATTAACCAATTTCGGTTCTCCGATCCTAAATTCCAAAAAATGGACTAATTACACCTAGAAATTATTTTAAAGACATGTTTGAGAGGGTTTACTGCAAATTTTATATTAAATTAATGATACACAAGAACATATTTAAACTAAAAAATAAATCTACATTATCACCGACAAATTTTAGTTATTATATGGACTGAGCCCAGCCAATAGAGCTTAAACTCGAAACGATATCTTGAAGTGCATCTAATTCAAATTCCGTATACGTATGTTATTCTATAAAAAGAGACCACCATACTTGACAAATTTCTGATTATTTTTGTTTTGTTTAATTACATGAATTACGTTATGTATTACATTCCTTTATTGATGTACGCGTTCCTCATTAATTAGACAATAGTCATGTATGAAACTATGGATTTTAAGTTATGTTTTAAACAAATGTTAACCGGTTAAATAAATTGAGTGTATTAATTTATCGAAAGAACAGTAATTATGGATGTAAATAGAAAGTATCCCATGCATGGGGATGTACAAAGGTATGAATAAAAGGAGAATCTCTTTTACTGTGGGAATGAATGTAAGTGTAGAGTGTGGGATTGAATGATCTGAATATTATGAGATCGATTTTTTTTGTTTCTTTCTGACCATTCAATCAAAAGTCTGATACACCCTTGTGGTGGGGTGCAATTGCAGACAAGATTCCCCCAATATCTGCCGATCTTATTTTCTAGCGTAAATTACATGTAAAAGAATGTATCTAAAAGGTGAAAGATCATGTAAAAAAGTACATTTAGGCAATATTTATTTACAATCTGTATTGTCGAATTTAATATTTCACGATTTTTGTTGTAACTTATAGTTAGATAAAGTACTTAAACAATCCATGACGATGGTCTATTTAGAAAATTAAGTTTCAACTTTAAAAATTAAGTTTACAACACTTTATGCCTTGGAAAATCATAAACAAAAAGATTTTTAGAAATGGCGAGTAGGTTTGGGATTGGCGATATGATTTCAACGAAAAATTCAACACAATTTCTGTAACACCTCAATCTTAGCATCATATACGCCCCAATTTTGTTTCCTATAGAAGTTTGTATATAACATATGGTGTACATTGTGTCAAGAAAGAGACAAGCATATCAATCACCATAGTTATTAATTTAAAACTACAATTGCAATTGGGTGTTACATCTTTACATAACAAGACTTTGAAAATAACTAATTGCTATATCTTTCCGAGTCTTTGAAGATTAAGAATTGCTTCATTCTTCAAATCTGGAATTGTGCCCATATACATAGAGCATAACAACAACAAAATGATAAGGTATATGCATAGCTTAATGAGTATTTGAATACAAGGCAACATCAACTTCTTTGGGCCATAACAAATAAGATTCCAAAATATTATCCTTCCTAATTAAATAGCAGCCTCATCACTTAATGGCATGGTTCTTATTCAATAACCTATATCTCTTCCTCTACAAATGTCTCATTTGGAGACAATCGACTCGTTTAATAACGAATATCTCATTACTTACAAATCATCTCATTTAGCAATATACAACTTGATTAATAACGATCACCTCACATATCAACATTCAACTAAATAAGCAACGATCGTTTCACATGATGTTATCCATCTCATTAAACACGTAGCATTAACTGAGCTGCTAAGCTATAATCATCTCATAGTGTATCAATCAACTCATTATGTAATAATAGTTTCATGAAGTGTTTATCAACTCATAATGCAATGACTATCCCACATAATGTTAAATAATATTGAATGTTTCAAGAATACTATAAGTTGCAAAGGACATTCTTAAAGTTTATGGTTATACAAAAGTTATATGACATACTAAATGCTATTGTTGAATTTTATCAAGTATTTTGTTGATGACTTATTGAGTTTTGATCACTTAACTATTAAGTTAATTGTATCTTGATTTTTTACTCGTCGAGTCATTTGAAATTTGATTACGCATGTGTTATGCTTTTGAGTTATTGATTTAGTTTGATTTGTTGATTATGCAATGTTGATTATGTAATGTTGATTTGGTGTCGGTAGTGAAGGCATTCATAAGCATAGTCTGGACTAGATCTTGCCCAAGAAGAGGATGTCATATAGACTCTACTAGGTTGGTACCTCCCGTCACGAAGTAGAAGTATTATATGTTAGCCTTAGTAGGAGTAAATATGTTTCATCCTATTTTGGATTGACATTATCTTTGGTAGATTGGAGGCTTTCCGGTTACCTTAGACTTTACACAAGCAAAACCTTATAGGATGGGTGTATCCCACCCTATAAAGGTGAGACCGACACGGGGCACCCATGTCATTGTTTTGATGTTCATAGTTTTTGAATTCTTATTGGATTTGAAAAGTTGATTGGTGTTTTATAAGTTTTGATATTTTATTTCAGATTCTTATGTAAACTTATGTGAATAGAATCTTTTGGTTTACAAGTTTTTGCTTCAAATATTGTTTAGGTCTAAAACTCATGTATCTCATAAGGCATTTATGTCTTATGTACTTTTTGTTTCGTTTCCATTATGATATGTACTCAGGTGACATTGAAGGATGACTTAGAAGACTATATGAACTAAAAGGCTTTTGATGTTGGGGACCTAGTAATTGTAATGCTTTTTAACTATGCCTTTTGATGCTATGAATTGTAACTCCATGGATTTGTATCTTGTAACTGCTTAACTTGTTGATTTTTATTAAACCACATTTTGATCATCAAGGTTCAACTTTAAAATGTCTAATTTATGTTTTAAAAATGATTTTAAAGTATAGGGTGTTGCACTCGTGACTTTCTATGGTGTTGGATCTATATGCTCAAGAATCATTTTATATTGATGTTTACCAATAACATATGATCCTATAGGTCATACCTTAAGCAAGTTGACACATATTGAATATTTATTATTAATATGATTATTAATAAATAATCAACTCTTGTATTTAATTAGGAGATAATTATTATTTTATGAAAATAATAAACCAAGAGAGAGTAAACTAGTTATATTATCGTATGATATGATTTAGTAAGTCATGTATAAAGTTTTGGACACTTTGGTTTCTATTCAACTCTCTATTACACAAGTAAACTTGGTTAGTGTAACCAAAGTGTGACTTGCACTCTTCCTCTCACTCTTGGCCGAGATTTTGATGGAGTGTGGGAGGTTGTTTGTCAACCTCCCTCTTACACAACATACCTCTTACAATTGACTCACCTTTGCATTAAATGAAAGCATAGGTCTTTGGTCTTTTATAAGACTATATAAGAGATTGTTTGCAAGAGTTTATATATATATATATATATATATATATATATATATATATATATATATATATATATATATATATATATATATATATATATATATATATATATATATATATATATATATATATATATATATATATATATATATATATATATATATATATATATATATAATTCAGATCTTAAATTTAATGTATCATAATATATCATTAATAAAAATAACATCCATTACCACATCATCTCAATGTCTTATGTCAAACACAAATAAATAAACATTTTAAATTTACCAAAGTATTGTTTGTCAATCAATAAATAGCTAGATCACTAGAAAATAAAATTCATTACAAAAGATGCACATTGTTTACGAACATCATTGCTATCGACATCCGTACATTGCTAATGATTGCATCATCGATTCTGCCATAGAAAGTTTTAGAAAAAATCTTGTGAGTAGTTGTTGTTTATAGGGCTAAATGTTAGAATTAGAAATATACTCCTATTTAAATGTTTATTATTTCATTTTACTTTGAGTACAATGCTATAGTAACCAAAATAAATGAAAGTACAATGCTATAATAACCAAAATTAATGGAAGTATATTACTAATCCTTGCATTTAACCAAAAAAAGAACTTTTCAAAAAATTTGCCACAAAAACTTTTAAAAAGGTATGGTGAGTAGTTGTTATTTATAGGTCTAAATGCTAGAAGTAGCAACATACTTCTATTTAAATGTTTATTATAGCTTTGTACTTTGAGTACAATGCTATAATAACAAAAAGAAATGATAGCATAATGCTATATTAACGGAAATTAATAAAAGTACATTGTTAATACTTGCATTTAACCAATGGAAAGTAGTTATTATTTATAGCACTAAATGCTAGAAGCAGCGATGTACTTCTATTTATGTTTTATTTTTTACCAAATTTTTTCCTAAAAGTTATGCTATAAATTATGGAATTTGGAACTAAGAAGATATCATATTATTGCATACAAACCTTGATCTACAATTGTGAGAAGATTAGTTAATGAAGTTATTTGCATGGCTGTTTTCCACTTTCCCAAATTATAAACAGCAACAGCCTCGTAATAGGGAGAATCATGATGTAAAGTTTATGTTGGATTAGGTGTCTAAGCCATGACTTTATATTTATATTTATCTTGTTAATTGAAGCAAAGTCCATTTGGGTTGCCCTCATAGCTGGAGGTTAGGATAGAGTTCAGTAGAGTAAAAGTTTGATTTATTAACTGTTTAATAAATCAATAGAATTAATTAAATGGTTTATTAATATATTTAAGTGTTAATATATTAATTAGAAACTATAATAATTAATTAGAAATTAATCTAGAATTAATTGGATTTAATTTGGAGATTAATTTAATTAATTAAAAGTGCAGGGACTGGTTTTGTAATTATTCAATAGTTAAATATTGACAGGCTAGTCTAAGGGTTAAAGGTGGCGAGATTTGTGGTGCCACCACAAGGATCTCGAAACCCTAATTAGGGTTAAGGAAAGCCTTGGCTAAATGGTTAACAGGCTTGCCCATTTGGAGGCTCCTTAGGGTTTCAGCTGTAACCCTTGGAGGCTATAAAAGGAGGCACCTGGCACCCTCATTCTCTGCGCCATTTTACATCAAGAATACTCTGCTGGACTGTCTTCTCCATTGCTTTGGGTGTGACTTGCATTTGAGGCAGGACACTTGTGCTGCTAGCTTCAAGAACAAGATTCAAAGGTTGGTAATTCTTGTTTTGATCTTTAGAAATTATTGTTGGCCTTTAGATAATTAGTTTATTATCTTCATAGAAGAAAACATAGATATTTCTAGGGTTGCATGTGAACCATAGGTATTTTGTGTTCATTGTTTGCTAGAAAACCCTTCAGTGGTATCAGAGCTTAGGCTGTTTTCTTGTGAAATTGATATAATCTGCATGATCTGTTTGTGCCTAAGGGTTTTGTGCGAAATTAAACCCTTGGAAGAGGCCATTATCGAAATCTAGGCTAGGGTTTCCTAACCCTAGCCGCCACCCTCACGGTCCCCCCTTATTTGCTTGATTTACTTGCCTTATTTAGTGTGTTGTTATTTTGGTAATTGGATTAATTAAATAACTAGAACCTCCTTTAATTTGGCATGTAAATTTCGAACCATATAGGGACCAAGATAGAAAAATTAATTTGATTAATTTTATAAAATCTATCTTAGATTTAATTAGTTTAATTAATTGTTAATTAAAAGATCAATTAAATCAGCTTAAAGACTTAATTTAAATTTTCAAAAAAAAATTGTTTAAAATTTGCGAAAATTCCTATTAAATTAATTCTAAAATATTTTAATAAGATTAAAATATATCTTATATATTTATGATTAAAATTTAATTATTTATATATAAGAAAATTGGTTAGTCTTACCGCAAGTAGGCCTCATTCACAAAACTGTCCTATAAAGAGGGTATAAGGCGACTGCCTATAAAATGGCTGTCTAATGGGTATCCACTCTTACCCACCGCTCTCCTGGTCAGTCGAGTGTCGTTAGCCGAATGGGTTTGATAGAACCGCTAAGCCTCTTAAAAGTATAATGCTATAATTGAAAGTACTAGAACCTTAAACAAAACCCAATCTAGTTACTTTAGGATAAAAATGTGAATTGGTGTTAATCCATGGAATTGCACATTGCACTTTGTGGAACGTTGGTGGAGCGTGTGTGGTTTACCGGCACGCCAACAGGGGTCCGCAAAGAGTTGCAATGGGTTTCTCGATTTTGTCATTATTAACGGAGCGTGTGTGGTTAACTGGCACGTTAATTAGAGATGACAATTGACTTCGAGAGTACCAAGCTAATTTGCATGGTTATTCACACCCGGTTTGCGATCCTCGGCATCCCAGTCACAAACAGTGGGGCACATCCGAGACTAAACATGCCATTGAACAGTTCAATGTGTCTCAACAGATCTAGGAATTTCATAAGATGAAATTGATAAGTGTATTATCTACCTTAATGACCATTGTGTTGTGATTACGGCATCCCTCTTCACACCATAGTTGGGGCATTTTGGGTCCTAGCCTTAATAAATAATATATTGGGTAATTATTTAAAAGGATTAATTAAACTAATAAAATTCTGTTTATTGTAGATGTCTGAATCAAGTGTCTATTCTCCCCCCTCTCCTCCTTCACCCATTTCTGAGAGCATCAGAAAGCACCTGCTAAATATGGAAAGGCTGACTGGCCTTAACTGTAAGGAATGGCTTCGCAATTGGAGACTGGCTCTCGGCATTGCAGGCAAGCTTCATCTCACCGAGTATCCGATCCCGGTTCCACCGAAACAATTCATCATAAAGAGCCTTTATGATAAGCATGACTTATTAGTTGATGAATCCGAAAAGATTCATGACCTCATGCTATTGACCATTGACCCCGAGTTCCGCAAGGATTTTGAATCCTTGGGGCCATATGAGTTAATGCAATCGGTTGAGGAAAAGTTCTGAAAACCGGTCAAAGAGGAACGAGCTAGGATCTTCAAAAGACTTGCAGAGTGTAAGTTAAAAGAAGGAAGTAGCATCGATTCACATGTTCTTCAGATTGAAGCGTACATAGGCGAATTGTACAAACTTGGTTATTCCATGAGTCAGAAGTCGAGTGTTAACACTCTACTCGCTTCACTGACTAATAAGTACGATCTGTTCATTCAGACATATAGAAAGGAAGACCAGAAAAAGACCTTAATGGAAATGCGTCTACTGTTGACTTTATACGAGTCACTCTTGGACAGGCATAGCTCCAATGGTTCAGTTACTTCTGGATTAAGTCCAGTGGAAAGACACAGCAAGAAACGATCCAGATCGTCTGGATATGTCTTAAGCTGGGAATCCACAGAATCGGATACAATCGCGGAAAGATTAAAAGACGCTCCAAAGTCAAAATATTTTGAAAGCTCAGGTATATCTAAAAACCTCAAAACTCCTATTCCATAATTCCTTGATGCATAATGTGATAGTCACATTTTGGTTTGTATGCAGGGAATCAGTAGAGTACGGGACATTGGCGCATAGGAGCACATTTGGATTGGATTTCCGGCTCATGCAGTTTTGAAGTTTAGTTAGATATTGAAATATTGTTATTAGCTTCTTAGATGCGTATGACATTGTCTACCATATAGTACATTGTTCAAGGATTTTGTTTATTTTAATAAAATTGTCGTTTAATATCTTTTAACATCTGTTGTTTGAAATTATCCTTGAAATGTTGTATGATTCTGTTGAATGCATGATTAATGATAACCTGAATATTGAATACATCCAAAGTGTTTGGATATTAGGAATTGTGTCCCTTATGATTGTTAAGATGAATATTATAAGAATCAATTCAACCAAAAGTCCAGTTGGACAGGACTTTGGAATCATTTGACTTAGAGTCACATGATGAATTGAGTTCTTAATGTGTTAAGAAATGAATCAACCAAAGATCCAGTTGGACAGGACTTTGGAATCATTTGACTTAGAGTCAGATGATGATTAAGTTCTTTATAAAGCACATGTGGCAAGAAATGAATCACCCAAAGATCCAAAGGATATGATTTTGGAATCAGTTGACTTAGAGTCAACTGAAGATTGCAAGTCTTGAACAGAATTAACAAAGTCATAAGTTTACATAGAGATGTAAAAGAGATTGAGATTAGAAGCAACGAACACATCAGTTGCTGTTTATTGCTCGAATCTCCGAATAGAACACAATTGTTTGTACTTCACAATATTTGTCAGTCGGTATGACGAATATGACCTCGCTTATCAGAATAAGCGATTGGATTAAATCTTTGAACAGTTCAAGGACTTCAAAGGAAGTACAAGACCCACAGAACCTGAGTGACAACATAAACTGGGAAAATGTTTCACAGTTTATTTCCTTCCAAGAACATTTATAGTTATAATGTGTCTTAGGGAAGATGATGGAGCGTTGGTCGAAACAGTTCGATCCTCAATGTATGAGATACATTGCAAATTAGTTTCCGATACATTGAATACTAAACCAGTCAGACCATATTCCAACCACATCTTCGACTAAGTAGGTTTTGCAGACACTGTCTGAAATGTAAAGCTGGGATTGTCCCACTTGTACATTAAAGGTCCAGGGTCTTGTAGTGTTCGTCCGAACCTCATGACTGGCCTGAACCTAATCAGAAATGTCATTTCACTGGCTATCCTGCTGTACCTGGAAAAGAAAGAGCTCTTTTAGAAAGAACTCATATTCTAAGGAGACATTGGGAGTTGGGACAGTCCTGAATGAGTTCAGGATTAGCCAAGTGAAATAACCTTTAGTCATCGCTAGGCTTAGAGCAGAAATCAGATTTCTGTTTTAATACTGTCATAACCTTCTCTTGACCAGTAGTACTGATCACCGTCATAAGTAGTTATGATCGGGGTGACATAACGAATAGTGGTAAAACACTATAGTTGGTACGGATTTTCAATCCGACTACTTGGAAGCATTGGTGAGCCCGGTTGCTGCCAATTAAGAGAACTTTAGGACGAGATACAGTCCATGTGACAGTTTGATTGATTTTACAACTGGTCTTAAAACCAGTGGGAGTAATCATCAAAAGAAACCAACATGGACAGAAACGTACCTTTAGAACATCTGGTTGAGTGAGACGATACTCAGAGTCAAATAATTGACTTCGAGAGAAGCGCTTTCAATAGAAGATGAAATCCGAAAGGATACTGCATATTGTAAGTCGTTAGTTGAGCGCGTGTGGATCACCGGCACACTAATAGGGACTCACAAAGAATATGCCAGTATAAAGGTATATGGGCCCGGGATTTCCCCGCGGGCATCTCACAAGAAAGGATATTCAGATTCTCAAAATATGCCAAAGGATTGGATTTTGAAAAGGGGCTGAAAGATATCCATTAAGATGTCAGAAAGGTTTGGATTCTCAAAATGTGCCAAAAGTTCTGGATTTTGTGAATAGTCCATAACCGTATCAAAGCCAGTGGGAGTGTTGCTGTTACATAATGTTTCTAGGAAACGTCTCTTTTCATTACAAAGTGTAATGACTTGGTGTTAAGAGACAAATCGCTATGAAAGACCTAATAGAGATACGACATACTCAGGTGGTTGTAAACATCTATGAGATAGATCGAAACTCTGCCAAAATGATCTTGATGAGACTCAAGAATGCATTACCCTAGGAAATAGTTTCCTGTCATTGCAAAGTGTGATGATTTGGCATGAGAGGTATGAAAGGTGCAACGTACTCACATAATCCATTGACATATATCATATAGATGTTGTCATCAGTATAGAACTGGCCGTAGTAGGCATGGTCTTGATAAAATTCGAGATGCATGGAAAAGAGTCTCCGAAAGGAAATCATGACACAAGGATTATAAGTAATCCTTAGATTCCAAAAGAGTTTGGAATAGGACTGGATCGAATCCAACAAGTTTCTTGGATCGATCAGAAGTGTCATGAACATGTCTTGATGACTTAATGCTTAGAGCATAGTGAGTCAGACTCAGGATATGACCTGGCTAGGAATACTTAATGGATTTTGTACATACGTGAGAAATCATTGGAAAATGATTAGGGGTGAATGTTGATAACAATTTGGAAAAGGTTTTTAAATAAGGACTTAATGGTTAAAGAATTTCATTGGTATTCCGATGGAGCGCGTGTGGCTCACCGGCACATCGTAACACCTCGAAATAGTCTTAGGGTGCAGTCATGTGGACTAAAAATCCCGAGAACCATGGAAAGTCACAGTACATAGAATGGAGTTGTTAGTAATGACGGTATGACCAAAATTGAAATATCATCGGAAAGATATCCGATCGGATAAAGTGTATGATATTTGAATACATAGAAAGAGTGAAAGGTTAAGTGGACATAGATACATAACACGAATTAAATAGTTTAATAGGAATCTAGAAACTGATAATAGTTTTATGTAAAATCTGACTTGGTGATTACTGTTGGAATACGATAACATAAAACAAACGCAGCGGAAACAGAAATCTAAATCGTATTCAACCAGGATCACAGAATCATGCACACTTTTGTAACTGTAAAATCAAGAGGGTTCAAGACATACCTTTTAAATCTCAGATCTGATTTTGTTAGGATGACGAGAGCCCAAAGTAGAACTCCTCTAATGTAATCGCACCCAAGACAACGATCCAGCACCCGTTGATGTAGTATATACCTTTGCTTGAAGTTTTAGCACGTAATACCTAGGGTTTTGAAAGAAATCGGCCGTATACCGAGGGGTAGGAGGAGGGTCACGAAAATTAGGGTTTTGGCAGCATATACAACTCAGATCTAGGGTTGTATTTATAGTGCTCCTCATGCTTATCCCCTCCCTTGTGGATATTTCACTTTAGTCCTTTATCCTTATTAAGTTTCTAATTAATATACCTTTACTTTGATATATTAATAAACTTAACCATTAAGTTTCTAATTAATATACCTTTATTTTGGTATATTAATAAACTTAACCCCTCAAGTTTATTTTCGATCTCTTTTAGCTAAATCGTCTCTTGCGTGTAACCCAAAAGGACCCTACTATTTATAATAATATTACCAACTTGTTATAACGATGGGCATATAACCAACAGTCTCCCACTTGCACTTGTTATAACAACTGTATGGTCTAATATTCATTAACCTAGTAAGGTGTATGTCATCCTAGACAAATGTCGTGTTCATCTAATGAAACAGCCCTTAGGCAAGTGATCAAATATTCCTTTGTTCTACAAGATATCCATATGAACGTCTGACATGGAATTCTGTCAGTCTCAAAAATTCAAGATTATGTTTCCCGATAGAGATTTGTGATGACCACAACAAACTGCACTTATTGATTCTATATCAATTCAGTTCGAGTACGGCCGTACATTTGCTGTCAACACCAAATCATCGAGGGGCCCATGGATATCGCTTCTCCTGGTAGGGCAGAAGGAACAAATAAACTTTGACTACACGGATCTCGCCCACTCATCATGTCATATCTGGACATTCTCTGTATGGCTGCCAGTTACGGACAACGTTGGAGAAAACCAAGACATAACAGACTGCAGGACTAAGAATCAATGCATCTCCGCTTGAAGAATATAAGATATTACCATCTTAGAATTACTCGTGACACATTCCATGAAGTAATCTCTAAGTACAGGTTACTCCAATACTTAATCCTTATTAAGTACACATTAGAATTAGCGCATCTCTATGCTATGTCCATCTCTATGGACAATTTACTAATTCCTCATGTCAGTCTTGAATCAATACTTACTCCCAAAAGTATGACCGACTGTGGACGTTTTGAATAATAAAATAATTATTCAGGAAGTCAATAAAACATGCAAAATTGGAACACAATGACAAACTAATGAAATGACTGCCTTCATGCATATATTAAGTTCTCCACATAATAATCTTCAAAACAAATAGAGTTTCACATTGCTTGAGTTCCAAACGCAAATCAAACTAAATTAAATACACTTAAACCAACTCATTTGCAAATCTAATGCCCATCGACCTAGTATGAGAATCATGCTTGGCCTGAGATAACGGTTTAGTGAATGGATCAGCAAGATTATCTTCTGATGTAACTCTACTAATCGTGATGTCTCCTTCTTCAACGAGCGTCCAGATATAATGGTACTTCCGGTGTATATGCTTTGTGCGCTTGTGAGCTCTGGGTTCTTTCGCCAAGGCGACTGCACCCTCATTGTCACAGAAGATCTCAACTGGACCATCAATGTTAGGAACAACACCGAGATCGCTGATGAACTTCTTCATCCACATGGCTTCCTTTGCAGCCTCATTAACTGCAATATACTCAGCCTCCGTTGTCGAATCAGCTACTGTTTCTTACTTGGTACTCTTCCAAGTTACTGCCCCACCATTCAGTAAGAACACGAATCCTGACTGCGAACAGGAGTCGTCTCTATCGGTTTGGAAGCTAGCATCACTATAACCACTTACAGTGAGTTCTTCCACGCCCCCATAGACCAAGAACACTTCCTTCGTCCTCCGAAGATACCTAAGAATGTTCTTGACTGCGGTCCAATGATTTTCACCAGGATTGGCCTGATAACGACTCGTCATACTCAAGGCACAAGAGACGTCAGGCCTTGTACATAACATGGCATACATGATCGATCCCATTGCTGAAGCATATAGGATTCGACTCATTCTCTCTCGTTCATCACTAGAACTAGGACATTGGTCTCTACTCAATGTCATACCACGTTGCATAGGCACGAATCCTTTCTTGGAATCCTGTATCTTGAACCTTTTCAAGATTTTGTCTATGTATGTACTCTGGCTTAAACCAATGAGTCGCCTAGATCTATCTCTATAGATCTTTATACCAAGTATGTATGCCGCCTCTCCCAAGTCTTTCATAGCGAAACAATCCCCAAGCCAAGTTTTAACACTTTGCAACATTGGGACATTGTTTCCTATGAGTAGTATGTCATCAACATACAGCACAAGGAAGACAACCGCACTCCCACTAGCTCTGACATATACACATGGCTCATCTTCACTTCTCGAAAATCCAAATTCTTTGATTTTCTCATCGAAGCAGATATTCCAGCTGCGAGATGCTTATTTGAGTCCATAAATCGACTTCACAAGTTTACACACTCTATTAGGATATTTGGACTGTACAAAACCCTCTGGTTGTGTCATATACACATCCTCTGAAAGTTTTCCGTTAAGGAAAGCGGTTTTTACATCCATTTGCCATATTTCGTAGTCATAAAATGTTGCGATGGCAAACAATATCCTAATAGATTTAATCATTGCCACTGGTGAAAAAGTTTCTTCATAATTAATCCCTTGGGTTTGAGTATAACCTTTTGCCACCAGTCTGGCTTTATATGTGTGTACTTTTCCATCCATGTCTGTCTTCTTCTTGAAGACCCATTTACACCCAACTGTTTTAAGGCCAGGTGTTTGATCAACCAAGTTCCAAACTTGGTTATCATCCATGGATTTCATCTCGCTCTCCATAGCCTCCTTCCATTTGGCAGCATCTGGGCCTGCCATTGCTTCCTGATAGCTGGTAGGTTCATCGTCACCTACCATTGACTCATCACCTTCAGTAATATGTAAACCATAAAATTCAGGTGCATGACGTACTCTATCAGATCTCCGGACAGGAGGTGGAGGTATGTCAGATTCCCTAGCTGTACTTGGCTGAGGTTCAACAGGTTTTTCAACCTCTGATTGAGAGCTAGTGCCAACATCAGGTCCTTTATTGGTTGGTTCTTGAATTTCCTCAAGATCAATTTGGCTCCCACTGGCCTCTTGGTGTATCAGCTCCCTTTCTCGGAAGACTGCCCTTCGTGCAACAATCACCTTGTTTTCAGAAGGTTTGTAAAACAAATACCCAAAAGAACTAGCAGGATAACCAATAAAGTAACACCTCTCTGATCTGGGTTCTAGTTTGTCGATGGCTTCATGACGGACGTAAGCCTCACAACCCCAGACTTTCAAATGCGCCAATGAGGGTTTAGTCCCATTCCATATTTCAGAGGGTGTCTTGCTGACCTTCTTAGTTGGTACAAGGTTTAGGACTTTTGTTGCAGTCTCCAAGGCATAGCCCCAGAAACTGATTGGAAGCGTAGCACGACTCATCATGGACCGAACCATATCAAGTAATGTTCGGTTCCTCCTCTCAGCTACACCATTATGTTGTGGTGTTCCAGGAGGAGTCAACTGTGAAAAAATTCCACAGTTCCCCAGATGATCGTAGAATTCTTGACTAAGATATTCTCCACCCCTGTCGGATCGGAGGATCTTAATCCTTTTGCCCCGTTGATTCTCTACTTCGTTCTGAAACCTTTTGAACACCTCGAAGGTTTCAGACTTATGTTTAATCAAATAAACATACCCATATCTGCTGAAGTCATCAGTAAATGTGACGAAGTACCTTTCTCCATGTCTTGTGGCTGATCTGAACGGTCCACACACATCAGTGTGTATGAGGTCCAACAGATCCTTGCCTCTTTCAAAGTTCCCTGTGAATGGCGCTTTTGTCATCTTGCCTAATAAACAAGACTCACATATATCATCAGACTTGAGGTCGAATGATTCCAAAATCCCATCCTCTTGGAGTTTGGCGATGCGTTTCTTGTTTATATGGCCAAGTCGACAATGCCATAGACATGATTTATCCAATACACTTTTGGATGTATCTGTATCAACATTTAAGATTAAGCTATTATTTCTTCTAATGCTCACGATAGTTTCATAAATACCATTTGTAGGACATGCTTTAAAGTAAAGACAATCATTTTTGAAAACCAAAATATTTCCATTATCAAAACCAAAATCAAAACCGTCTCGATACAAAGCACTAAAAGAAATAATGTTTCTAGCCATTTCTGGCGAATAGCAACAATCTAATAAATTAATAGAAAATCCAGTAGAAAGCACGAGCTCGTAATCCCCAATCCTCTTGACAGCAGCCGTATGTCTGTTGCCCATGATCAGGTCAAGCTCCCCATGCCTTAACTTCTTACTTCTTCTTAGTCCCTGCACATCAGAGCAAATGTGAGTACCACATCCTGTGTCTAGGACCCATGAATTAGTAGTAGAAGTATTATGGAGTTCTATCATGTATATACCTGAGGTACCAGACACTTTGGGCTTGATCTTCTTGATCTCCTCCAGGTATTTAGGACAGGTTCGCTTCCAGTGTCCCTTTTCTCCGCAGTGGAAACAAATGGCCTCATCAGGGTTTGGTGACGGCACTATCATAGAACCAGCCTTGCCCTTGTTGCTAGGGTTGGTGTTGGGGTTACCAACTTGACCCTTCCCTTTGCCTTTAGGCTTCTTGGCTTTCCTTTTCTTGATTGCCCCTTCCCTGATTGCCAATACCGGAGCCGTGGAGCTGGAGTTCTTAGACTTAGACATATTTGCCTCGGCAGTTTTTAGCATGCCGTGTAACTCCATTATGGTCTTTTCCAATCCATTCATATTAAAATTCAGTGTGAACTGACTGAATGTACTGCTCAGCGAGTGTAGGATGATATCCGTAACCAATTGCTGAGCGATCGGAAATCCAAGTCGCTCCAATCTGTCAACATACGCTTTCATCTTAAGCACGTGTGCACTGACAGCGGTTCCCTCCTGCTGCTTGCAATCTAGTAGGGAGATCATAGTGTCATATCGTTCCTGTCTAGCCTGCTCTTGGAACATTTCCTTGAGCTGGTCGGCCATGTCGAAAGCCCCAGCTGTCTCGAAACTCTTTTGGAGTTCCGGAACCATGGTCGCCAACATGAGACAAGCAACCTCATCCGACTGATCTTTATGCTTTTGCCAAGAATCCCTAACAGCTCTAGTTGCATCATCAGCTGGAGCCTCAGGAAGAGCTGTGTCCAGGACCCATTCTTTCTTATCATACCGGAGGGCGATCCGAAGGGAACGCATCCAGTCCAAGTAGTTTGATCCGGTCAGCTTATCCTTAGAGAGGAGTTGCATTAGTGAGATATTTGTAGCCGAATTCGAATTTCCATTTGTGTTTGGAGCCATCTATATGAAAAGTATATTTAATTAGTTTGATTAATTCTTAAAAAATTAATTACCCAAAACAATAATTTTACTTAAGGCTAGAATCCATATTTCACTTCTGGTGGTGAAGAGGTATGCCGTAGTCACCCCCAAAAGTTATTTAGGTAGGCAATACTCTTTGCCAACTTCAATCTCTATGAAGCTTCTAGATCTTTTGGGATTCATTGAATCTGATCAATGGCATGTTTAATCCCATCATGCTCATCCTCTCTCTCGTGACGGGTATGCCGCGGATCACGAGTTTGGATGGTAAATCGACCACGAAGGACCCACGTGACACCCGGCCCATGATTCATGAGTTATCGCGAGTATCACATCATTTTGGCCGAGTCCAATCCGACGCGTTGGCTATGGCACTTCCTACGCCGGAAGGGCCCGGTTAAATGTGTGGTTCTTTGTGGGTAGCATGAGATTTACATTTTCATAAAATGGGATTTTGTTTGGTTTTTCTTAAAACATTTCAACCTTTTAATTGGCATAAGGGTCAATTTAAACTTTTAAAACCGGTTTGAAATTGCCAATTTGACTTTTGAAAAATCTATTAACTTTTAACAAATCTTTCTTACTTGTGTATTTTCAGTAATACTTTTATCTTGAAACACTGTTCTATCAAACCCTTTCGGTAACTCCACTCGATAAAATGTGACAGGCGGTGAGGGTGGTAAGCAATGAATGCTATTTAAAAACCGACCTCATTAGGAATCAAAGAGACCTCCTTCAACCTTCTACACATTTAGAGTAGGTGAGCCTAGTCACGGTCTGACCAATGTTTTTATTTTAAGTTATACATATAGATACAATTCTAATATATATATCATTTAAAATTTTAAGTATTCTTTGAAAATTATGTTTAACTATTAATTCTATTAAACACGCAAGGATGCAGTGTTAATAATTAATTTAAACAATCATCCATTAAATTTTGAAGCATTTTAAACTTTGTGTTTAGCAATTAATCATATTGAGCAAGCAAGCATTCTATGTCTATGATTAATCTAAACAATCATACAATACTAAAATCACCATTTTATAACAAGAAATCTGATTTCAGAAAAATAAAACATCACGACCGCCGCGACGCGTAACACGAGAAAACGCGACGCGGTAATCAAAAGAAACCGATCATGACAAGAACGACGCGGCGCGGAACACTAGGAAGCGCGACGCGGCAAAACCCTAATGATCGTAACTTTAGAAAAACCCGCGACGCGATATTTCAAGTACCGCGGCGCGGACGTCGATCAGATTCGATAAATCAGAAAAAAAACGATTTTTAACAATTTTAATCGAATCAAAACAGTACAAAATCATGATAAAGTGGCGCTGATACCACTGTTGGAATACGATAACATAAAACAAACGCAGTGGAAAGAGAAATCTAAATCGTATTCAACCAGGATCACAGAATCATGCACACTTTTGTAACTGTAAAATCAAGAGGGTTCAAGACATACCTTTTAAATCTCAGATCTGATTTTGTTAGGATGACGAGAGCCCAAAGTAGAACTCCTCTAATGTAATCGCACCCAAGACAACGATCCAGCACCCGTTGATGTAGTATATACCTTTGCTTGAAGTTTTAGCACGTAATACCTAGGGTTTTGAAAGAAATCGGCCGTATACCGAGGGGTAGGAGGAGGGTCACGAAAATTAGGGTTTTGGCAGCATATACAACTCAGATCTAGGGTTGTATTTATAGTGCTCCTCATCCTTATCCCCTCCCTTGTGGATATTTCACTTTAGTCCTTTATCCTTATTAAGTTTCTAATTAATATACCTTTAATTGGGTATATTAATAAACTTAACCATTAAGTTTCTAATTAATATACCTTTATTTTGGTATATTAATAAACTTAACCCCTCAAGTTTATTTTCGATCTCTTTTAGCTAAATCGTCTCTTGCGTGTAACCCAAAAGGACCCTACTATTTATAATAATATTACCAACTTGTTAGAACGATGGGCATATAACCAACAATTACATCGTTGAGACTTGGTAATTTGGCAAGAGTAGCCACCAGTCAGATTTTATGTTTCAATTTTGCATGTTTCACTTCCCGAATAATTTGATTATTCAAAAGTCCACAGTCGCTCACACTTTTCGGGAGTAAGTGTGAACAAAGACTGTCGTGAATTGGTTTGTAGATTGTCTAAAGAGTTAGACATTGCAGTAAGACTGCTACGACGTTCACGAGTACTTAAAAATAGAGATTTGAGTATTGGATAAACCCGCGCTCAATAGATTGCTTCATGGATTACATCACGAGCAATGTTGAGACGATAATATCTTATGATCTTGAAGCGGAGACATATGAGTTGAAATTTACGAGTCGGTTGTGCATTGATATTGCGAAAACGCATCGGTAACTCGATGTTACAAAACGCATTGTTTTGTACGATTTGATACGTAAAAGACACAATCGTATAAGTCAAAGCTTATTCGTTCCTTGACCCTGATAGGGAAACAAATATCTGTAGGCCTCTCGATGATTTTGAAGTTGACTAAAGTGCTGGCCAGCCGGGACTAAATTGATGTGTTCAATTAGAAGTCTCAAAGTCATAAGCGGAATCGGAAATCGGGAAACAGAGTATCGGACAGAGATTGATCTCAATCCATGTCTCGTGTCTGAAAATATCTTGTTGGACGAATGATCATATGATCACTTATCTATGGACAGAACTGACTGGGTCAGAGTTCGACAGCAGTTTCTAGGAAGCTGCAGGTTGTTTATTAATCAGAAGATAAATTAAAGTCATAGACTTATCCAAGTGGGAGACTTTTGGATTAGGTGTCTAAACCATGACTTTATATTTATATTTATCTTGTTAATTGAAGCAAAGTCCATTTGGGTTGCCCTCATAGCTGGAGGTTAGGATAGAGTTCAGTAGAGTAAAAGTTTGATTTATTAACTGTTTAATAAATCAATAGAATTAATTAAATGGTTTATTAATATATTTAAGTGTTAATATATTAATTAGAAACTATAATAATTAATTAGAAATTAATCTAGAATTAATTGGATTTAATTTGGAGATTAATTTAATTAATTAAAAGTGCAGGGACTGGTTTTGTAATTATTCAATAGTTAAATATTGACAGGCTAGTCTAAGGGTTAAAGGTGGCGAGATTTGTGGTGCCACCACAAGGATCTCGAAACCCTAATTAGGGTTAAGGAAAGCCTTGGCTAAATGGTTAACAGGCTTGCCCATTTGGAGGCTCCTTAGGGTTTCAGCTGTAACCCTTGGAGGCTATAAAAGGAGGCACCTGGCACCCTCATTCTCTACGCCATTTTACATCAAGAATACTCTGCTGGACTGTATTCTCCATTGCTTTGGGTGTGACTTGAATTTGAGGCAGGACACTTGTGCTGCTAGCTTCAAGAACAAGATTCAAAGGTTGGTAATTCTTGTTTTGATCTTTAGAAATTATTGTTGGCCTTTAGATAATTAGTTTATTATCTTCATAGAAGAAAACATAGATCTTTCTAGGGTTGCATGTGAACCATAGGTATTTTGTGTTCATTGTTTGCTAGAAAACCCTTCAGTTTATGTATTCATCATCACCTCATATACATGTACAATGTGTCAATAGACAAATGGAACAATACCCTACCCTGTAAATCCATTACTATACTAAAATCACAATTATTAGTTCACATTATAGAAATAATAAATATCAACTTTCATATTCTAAATGTGTTTGGCAAATTTGTCATTTTAGGTGTGGAAGATTTAAGATAATGGTTAGAAGAATCTTAAAACAATATGATGAAATATATAATTCAAATTTTAGACGGTTATATAAGCGACCATAATTATTACCTCCCTGCCAACTACTGTCATTAATGGTACAATCAATAATGAAGGCAATTCTCCTAGCATGGAAGCTTCTTGAGGTTTTGTACATAACAAGACCAAGGTAGTGGCTACCATAAGCTACACCAAATAAGCATGATTAATCAAAACAAGATAAGGTGATTGAAAAAAAAGATTATATCTAAGAAAATTATATAATTTGATTTTAAAATATGCAATTGAGTAAAAAATACCTAATTTGGCACGGTGCCTAAAAATGTACCAAAGGCGGTTCCTAAGTTCATCTACAATGCATCAAATGAGATATATTAATTTAGAGATGAAAGTTTATTGTATATTTATGTAGTGTTTAAGGCATAAAAATGCATACTTTTCTTGTAAGATACCCATCAAGCCAATATGTAATTGCTACAACAATGAAGATGCACGTGGTGGCAGTTGTCCCTAGATGACCATTCATATAAAAGGCTAATGAAATTCAATAAAGGTTTGTTAGTATCATTCAATTGTATGATATATGTGTTGGGCTTTGATCACATAAAAACAATAACATATGTAGCGGAAGATAGATAAGATCAAATCACAGAAATTCCATGAACGATGTTCAGGATCATGCAGTTCATAACAGATCATAACAATGTAAAACTTAAATAAAATATACCTCATCAAGTCTTCTTCTTTGTGCTCTTGTCTGGGCCACGATTGTAAGGATGATCAGGATCCAAAGTGTGAATCCCTCTAGTGGCTTGTACCCGGATACACCAGGAAACCAAGCAGATCAGAAGCAAAGAACTCCATCTCTAGAGAGAGAGAGAGAGAGAGGAGATTTCGTAGAGGGAAGGAGGGAGGAGGGGAATTGGCGGCTCAAGGGTTTTGGGATGCCTCAGGGTGTAACCCCAAGGCCTTTATTTATAGTGCAAGGGCTCCTAGGGTATCAAACTTAGGAGCCTTTTGGCGGCCGCACCCCCTGGACTTGTTCCATTGATTATATCTTTAATCAATTGCAATCCAGTCCCTTTAATTGATTCCAAATTAATTCTAGATCAATTTATCAATTAAATTATTCTTTAAGTTTCTAATAAATTTATTTTCCAATAAATTAATAAACTAAATATCCTTTCCTTTATTTTGACTCTGAATGTTTTTCTGGGTTCTGAGAGAAACCCAAAAAGACTCTACCTTTTATCAGAAGTATTATAACATGTTGATTACCATGGACATTATTCCAACAATCTCCCACTTGGACAAGTTGTCAAGTTGAATACAACCTGAAAATCAATAGAGTGTGTCATCTAATGCAACTGTCGAACTCTGATAAACGAAAAGAGACGACTCCTAGATAAGTGATCTTTTATTCCTCCATTCTCAAGATATCATGATGAACTCGGGTCATGGAAAAAGTCAAATCCCGATAGTTCAAAGTTTGTTTCCCGATAGTGATTTATGACGACTCCGTCAGACCACGAATTGAACATATCAATTTAGTTAGGGCTTGGCCAAGCGCTTAGTGTCAGCATCAAATCATCGAGGGGCCAATAGATATCCCTTCTCCTTGTTAGGGCAGAATGAACAGATAAACTTTGACTACATAGTCTCTTCCTATTTCATCATGTCATACCCAAACATTCCCTTTATAACTATGCTATGTCTAATATGTATAGACAATCTACTAGCACTCATGACAGCCTTGAATCACTACTTGCTTCCAAGAGTATGATCTACTGTGGAGGTTTGAGCGAGTTAACACTCGGAAAGCGGGTTCTAAACATGCAAAAGTGAAACACGGTGATAATTCAATGAAATGGTGGCCATTTAGCCTTTTATTATATCTCTACTAATAAAACACCAAGTCATGAACAATCAACACTGCTTTACGTTTCGATTATTCAAACTATAATCTAAACATTTAATACATTTCACTAGCAAATCTAATGCCTATGGTCCTCGAATTCTTTTCATGCTTGGGCCGCGACAATGCATTGGTGAACGAATTAGCTAGATTATCCTCTAATGGTAGTCTGCCCACCATGATGTCTCCGTCTTCAACTCGGTTTCGAACATAGTGGTACTTCCTGAGTATATATCTCGATCTCCCATGGTCGTTGGGTTCTTTAGTCAATGTGACTGCACCCTCGTTATCGCAGACGACTTAAAGGGGATCCTTGATGCTGGGGACAACGCCAAGATCGTCGATGAAGTTCTTCAACCATGTAGCTTCCTTTGCAGCTTCACTTGCTGCTATATACTCGGACTCACACGTTGAGCCAGCTACTGACTTTTGCTTAGAACTTTTCCATGTAACAACTCCTTCGTTCAACATGAACACCCATCCTGATTGTGAGCAAGAGTCATCTCTGTCTCTTTGGAAACTTGCGTCGCTAAACCCAGTTACTCTTAGCTTATCTCTTCCTCCATATACTAGGCACATGTTTTTAGTTCTTCTTAGATACTTAAGAATGTTTTTCACTGCCGTCCAATGACTTTCGCCAGGGTTGTCCTGATATCGGCTCACCATGCTTAAAGCGAATGCGACATCAGGTCGAGTACATATCATGGCATACATGATCGATCCTATAACCGAAGCATATGGGGTTCAACTCATTCTGTCCAGTTCACTACTGGTCTTGGGATATTGCTCCTTACTCAGCTTCATCCCTTTCTGTATGGGCAAGAATCCTTTCTTGGAATCAAACATCCTGAATTTCTTCAATATCTTGTCTAGGTATGTACTCTGGCTTAGTGCTATCAAACGTTTTGATCTATCCTATAGATCTTTATGCCAAGTATATAAGATGCATTTCCTAGATCCTTCATAGCAAAACACTTCCCAAGCCAAGTCTTTATAAGGTTGGGATGTCGTTTCCTATAAGAAGTATGTCATCGATATATAGTACTAGAAATACTACATTACTACCACTGGATTTGACATATACGCAGGATTTATCATGACTTCTAGAAAATCCAAACTCTTTGACCTTTCCATGGAAGCAGATGTTCTACCTACGAGAAGCTTGTTTAAGTCCATAAATGGACCTTTCAAGCTTACACACTCTATTCGGATACTTGTTGTCTACAAAACCCTCTGGTTGTGCCATATACACTTCCTCTGATAGTTTTTCGTTAAGGAAAGCGGTTTTGACATCCATTTGCCATATTTCATTGTCATAAAAGGCAGCAATGGTAAGTAACACTTTAATAGACTTTATCTTGGCTACTGGAGAGAATGTTTCATCATAATCAATTCCTTGGGTCTGAGTGAAACCCTTCGCAACCAATCCTTGTAACAGCAGATGTCTGTCTGTTTCCGATGATCAGGTTAAGCTCCCCATGCCGCAGCTTTCTACTTTCCTTTAGTCACTGCATATCAGCATAGATGTGAGTACCACATCATATATCAAGGACCCAAGAATTAGAAGTCATGGTACTATATAATTCGATCATAAATATACTTGAAGTGCCACACTCTTTGACCTTGTTGTTCTTTAGGTCCTCCAGGTACTTCGTACAGCTACGTTTCCAGTGTCTCTTCTGCTGGTAATAAAACCAGATAGCCTCTTTCGGGTCATTGGTATGTGTAATATTGGAATTAGCATTTCTCTTAAAGCCTTGGTTGCCCTTGGCTTTTTCGTTTCCACTGGGATGAGAACTTTTATTCTGTTTGCAACTACCGTGATGAATGGCTAAGACAGGTGCAGGGGAGTTTATGCCATGATCCTGCTTCATGTTGGCCTCAATTGTCTTTAGCATCCCGTGCAACTCCATCAAGGTCTTGTCCAGCCTGTTCATATTGTAGTTCATGATGAACTGATGGTATAAACTAGAAAGCAAGTTAAGAACCAAGTCAATGGCCAACTCCTTAGACAACTGGACACCAAGATTTTCCAGCCTATCAATGTACGACTTCATTTTCTGAATGTGAATACATACAGACGCTCTGTTTTGCAGTTTACATGGTATCAGGGACTTCACAATCTCAAATCGTTTGTGCCTCGCTGATCAGGCCATTTTGGTTTAACGTAATACGTGATTAACATGATAAATTAAGCTTTATTGAACCAAGAATGGCCCTACTTTTGATGGAATTGAGTGAATTACATGCTGGGATTGAAAAAAGGGAATTTTGAGCGAAAACTACGCATTAAACGGACACCGGAAGCTGAAGAAAAACGTCAGCGTCCTAGCAGCGTCCCAAGCAGTGTCCCAGACGCTGGCCTGGAACTCTGGGCCAATTTTCAAGGAAAAAGCAAGCCAAAAAGTCAGGAAGCCCCGTCAACGTCCTAGGTGGCGTCTGGGACGCTGGCCTAGGACGCCGGGCGTTTTTGGGACGTCTCGTCGTGGAACGCTCGTCGTAACTGCTGAAGAGATACACACAGCGTCCCAGAGGCGTCTGGGACGCTGGTCTAGGACGCTGCCGCCTAGAATGCCCTAAATTGCCTTATTTAAGCCACTCTTTTTAATGGAACTTTATCCCATCGACCCAAAGCAGCCTCCAGACGTTTTTCACAAAGTTTTGACAGTTTTCCAAGCTCTAAAACATCCCCAAATCATCTCCAAACAATTCCCAATCTCAAATTAAACCTCTTTTGCATCAAGATCAAGCCACGGTTCCTAATGTTCTGAAGATCCAGTCATGTTCAACATCTCCAACACAGAGTTTGCATCAGTTCCAGTTATGAGTAGCTAAATCATCCCATGATCACAACCGGGAGTAGGTTTTGATTTCTTTTCCAGTATTGTATTAGATTTGAACCTTTTAGATTCATGAACACAGTATTTGGTTTGTTTGTTTTTCAATCATATGATTAGACTTCCATTACTTGTTCTTAAATTGTTGCTTGATTGAGTGTAAGACAACTCTATTGTGATCTTTGACGTGCACGCAGAGGTCGTCATGCGGTCAAAAATAAGAAATAACCTAACATTCACTAGTATAGTGGAGTCAGGGTCGATCCACAGGAGCTACGTGGTTAGCCTAGATGAGAGATTACCAACTAATAGTGTCACAGCTATAGTCGGAGGAACTAATTTCTATCTTTCTACCTTGAAACGATATTCGAACACCCAAGCCAAGCTTAGCTATGTCCAAATGACCTAGTTACTTTCTGAACTCAGAAGTACATCTCTGAATCAGAAGCAATTGAAGGCATCCAAACTAGCAAAACCAAGCGTAGCATAAACTAGCTAATAACCAAAAGTTCTATGAGACAGTTAATAGCCAAAATTTAATGCTCAACCTAACCAAGTTAGCTACTGTTTTCAGCAAGGGGAAACAGTCCCAACCAAGTCAAAAACAAAATCCAAACACAAACAAACAATCAACACACAATCTAACATCCAAAATACCGAAAAACCAATCATAACATTAACCGAATGATTTCATTCATCAAAACCAATATCCAAACATTAATTCAGTAGCCAAACACTACTAAAAACAGAACCCTAAGCTGAAGATCAATGGTTGTCACACCCAAAGATTCAACTCAAAGCTTACAAATGTTTAACTAAAATGAAATAAAATCTAAAACATGAAAATACCAAATGATAGCTTCTGAAATGGAATCCTCGAGTCAAAGAGCTTCTAGGTCGATGTTTACCCCCGGTCTTTGCTAGGGTTTTCGGCTGGAAATGCCTCTATTTATAGTTGCAAATTTCCTGTGACCGCGCCGCGCATAAGTGAAATCCGCGGCGCGCGTACTTATCCGTTCCCCGTTTTTTCGTCATTCAAATGTGTTCCACCGCCTTACGCCCGCGTCGCGCAGAAATTAAATCCGCGGCGCGCGTACGTCTTCTCTTGATTTTTTATTCTTTCCATACTTTTTCCTTTTGTACACTTTTAGTCCCTGTTTTTACTCTTTTTCTCCAGACGAGTCCTGACACGAAAAGTGAGAATACCCATGCATATTTGATATAATTTTACCAAGAACAGGGTTCAACAACGCCTAAAATACTTGATATCACTAGGCGTTGTCAATCTTCCCCACCGTGCCAAATCATCAACAGTGGTGTGTAGGACGGAGGGTACGGATTTTACATAGTTTGATCCCAGATTTAGTCAATAACAGTACGATTATGTCTATGTAATCTGAATGAACGCAAAATTAGTAAAATATAATATAATACATTGTTAGGAATCAAAACTGAAACCGGGAGTGATCACCTATTTCTCAGATTGAATTAACCCCTTGCAATATTTGTTTGTCTGAATTTATTTACCTTTAAATCTGTTAGAACTAGATTGTTAACCATAAGCTCCTCGTGGATTCGACCCTTACTTGCCCTAGCTATTAGTGCTTTTAAGGTTATTTTTGATTGCATCAACGACTGCGATCAAATTTTGGCGCCGTTGTCGGGGAGCTATTGTGCTTAGCAACTTAGTTCTATTTTGAGTAATTTTTGTTCTACTTTACGCGTTTGTTTTGTGTTTGTCTTTTCATAGGTTTTTCTTGCATACTATCAATTTGGGACAATTCTCCCCATTGCAATTTGTATCATGGATGAACGAAGAACAATGAGTGATTATCTCGCCATGGATCAAGGTTATTATGACCTTTACAGTCCAATGCCACAACAAGATCCATATGATGATGATTGGTGGGGGAGCAGCAATTCGGACGAAAATCAACATGATGGGTATTTTCTAGTAAATCAAGAAAGATCACACGAGTCTTCACTTGACAAGAAGTTGGATCTGATGATGGAATTGTTGAAGGAAGGCTTCAAACAAGAGGAAAACAACTCCAAAGCAATTTCAATTCTCGAAAATCAATTGGAACAAATGGTGGAGCAACTGCAAACCATCGGACGATCATTCAGATACTATGCAAACAGATGAGGTAACTACCTTGTGTAGTGATGAATCTTTTGACATTAATGTATATAAACCTACACCACCCGGTTATGAGGTTGTGGTGGAGGATTATGTATCAATTGATGCAGAAAATATTGAACTACAAACAATTAACAAAGAAAAATCTAAAATTGAATTTGAAACACCTCAATTAATTTTCCAAGAATCGGAAACACCAAAAGTTAGGGAGGGTCAGTGGAGTCTTATACCACCCCCAACCTAGCGAATTTCAAAGAACCCGAAAAGCAAATTATTGCTGACATTTTTGTGTTGGATTCTAAAAAACTAGACATAATCAAAAAATTGCATACCATCATCAATCGTCCCATTTTGACAACTATTTTCTCCCAAATTAGTTGTCAAGAAGGTGTCATTGATATGACATTTGGAAACCATAAATTTAAACTTCAACTATTTGGATTTACTAATGATCCTCCGATCGGTGGCGACTTGTTTGTAATCAATACCATGGATGATTACTTTTATGAGCATACCGTAAATATGCTCGATGACACTACCGACGATCTGGAGAAACTTTTCTCTTGTAACAGGTTAAAAGACATGGATAACATTAGGAGTCAACATGTGAAGAAAAGAATGTGGAAAAAGAAACATTATACAATACAATCATACAAATCAAAGATGAAAGTGGTCGGTGGTATCAAGAGTCGGTTAAAGAACTTCACTCCAAGGAGAAATGCATGTCAGTTCAAAACAAGGTTTAAGTGCTCTTTCAGAAGACTCAAAGGTAAAAGACCGGGATTTGATAAGGTCAAAGTTGACATGCCATTTGATCTGGGTGAAACTCAAGAATGTGAGTTGTTTGAAGATAAATAAAAATATATGACACCATATCACCACAACATGATTGTTTTTCAAAAAAGTCAACTGACATACGATCCTCCGTGAAGCATGGTACATGTATCTGTCTGGCTGAAGACGTTAAACTTAGCACTTTACGGGAGGCAACCCGCGAACTTTGTGGGTGTGTTCACTGCAAACCCTCACGAGATTTCACTCGTCCACTAGGGGCAACCTAGGGGTTTAAAAGGCTTGTTGCACATGCCAAGTGCAATCGCGATCCCTGGCGAAATTGAGGGTTATTTTTTATTTTTTATTTAATACTCTGCTTGTAGTTTTGTTTTTGTTTTTTGTAGGATAATTTTTGTTGTATCGGGGACGATCCAAGCGCTCAAAGTTGGGGAGGGATGTACTTGAATGAAAAAAGACAACAAACCCATGAAAGATTGAAGATTGAAGAAATAGACACGTTTAAAAAAAATCAAATTTTTTTTGCTTTTGTTCGGATCCAAACAAAAAATTTAAGCCTCCTCTACCATCAAATTACTAGGTGAATCGCTCTTTTTTGCTATTTTTTTTATTTCTCTCGGTTGTGTTTGTTTTGGTTGTGTTAGTTGAAAACTTTTAATATGGATTTGGATGTACTCTGATGATGAAATTTTGGAACTTGATGAACTGTCCCCGAGTTTTTCTTCCTTTTTGTCCCGGTTGTGACTCGGCAATACGAAAAATGATTAAATAAAAGGGACTAGACATGGGATAACAGGTGATGAGATAAAAGTGACATTCTAGCTAATGTATATTTTTGTGGTTGCCTGTCCGGTTCAAGTAACAAATGAACCAAAAAATTTTTAACTTCAAGTTGTAAACTGGTTTTTTCTAAAAATTTATGTTTCAAAAGTTCCTCTAGAGATACCTTGTTTAAAGAACCTTGATGGCCCAGTTCTCGAATTTGCTTGTAAAGATCCCTACTGCATTCTATGACCGCACGACCTTAGATGTCCCTATTTTTGTAATCTATATTTCGCTGTTTGGGTTGTTGTGTACCTGGAGCCTGGTGTACCCCATTTCAGGTTTCCACCGTCTACAGCCGCTTAAATATGAATATATCTTCGAGACTTTGATAAGTATCTTGCTAAGTAACCGGCAACCCGTAGGTGACCCCTCTTGGAAGCCACGTAAAAAGGCAAGACTCACTTGAAAAGTAGATTGCATATAAGTGATTTTATATTAACGATCTATATTCCGCTGTTTGGGGTTGTTGCGTACCTAGGACCTGGTGTACTCCATTTCAGGTTTTCACGTCCACCATCAACTTTAAATATGAATATTATACTCGGAGCAAAATATTCTGAGACATAGATCACAACTGAAGTTCTACAAATGCAAATCAAATGGAAAAGTAAATATGGGCAAATGAGTAAAAGTATAAATTTAATATGGTTGTAATGTGGCAAAAAGGACCAATAATCTGGACAGAATGCAATAACCAAAAAGGACTGACTGTACCACGTCACTGGAAAAACCGCAGGGGGGAGGTAAGCTTGGTATCTTTGGAGGAATTTCTGGAAAATGAATTTTTGACTTAGCCGTTTGCAGGGTGAAGAAATTTTAAGATCACTAAATAGTGCTTTGCACTTCAAATAAACGGACATCCGGGCTGGCAATGGACACAGGCGTATGCAATACTGGAATGTCTACTTTTGTTTGATTGCTTGTTGTTTTATGGACTGGACCTGAATTCTGATTTCGTTGAGCCTTTCTCGGGACGAGAAAGAGATAAGATGGGGAGGTTTGATCGGGCCATTTTGGTTTAACGTAATACATGATTAACATGATAAATTAAGCTTTATTGAACCAAGAATGGCCCTACTTTTGATGGAATTGAGTGAATTACATGCAGGGATTGAAAAACGGGAATTTTGGGTGAAAACTACGCATTAAAAGGACACCGGAAGCTGAAGAAAAACGTCAGCGTCCTAGCAACGTCCCAGACGCTGGCCTGGAACTCTGGTCCAATTTTCAAGGAAAAAGCAAGCTAAAAATGTCAGGAAGCCCCGTCAACGTCCTAGGTGGCGTCTGAGACGCTGGCCTAGGACGCCGGGCGTTTTTGGGATGTCTCGTCGTGGAACGCTGCTCGTCGTAACTGCTGAAGAAATACACACAGCGTCCCAGCGGCATCTGGGACGCTGGTCTAGGACGCTGCCGCCTAGAATGCCCTAAATTGCCTTATTTAAGCCACTCTTTTTAATGGAACTTTATCCCATCGACCCAAAGCAGCCTCCAGACGTTTTTCACAAAGTTTTGACAATTTTCCAAGCTCTAAAACATCCCCAAACAATTCCCAATCTCAAATTAAACCTCTTTTGCATCAAGATCAAGCCACAGTTCCTGAAGTTCTGAAGATCCAGTCATGTTCAACATCTCCAACACAGAGTTTGCATCAGTTCCACTTATGAGTAGCTAAATCATCCCGTGATCACAATCGGGAGTAGGTTTTGATTTCTTTTCCAGTATTGTATTAGTTTTGAACCTTTTAGATTCATGAACACAATATTTGATTTGTTTTTTTTTCAATCATATGATTAGACTTCCATTACTTGTTCTTAAATTGTTGCTTGATTGAGTGTAAGACAACTCTATTGTGATCTTCCCCACTGTGCCAAATCATCCACAGTGGTGTGTAGGACGGAGGGTGTGGATTTTACAAAGTTTGATCCCAGATTTAGTCAGTAACAGTACGGTTATGTCTATGTAATCTGAATGAATGCAAAATTAGTAAAATCTAATATAATACATTGTTAGGAATCAAAACTGAAACCGGGAGTGATCACCTCTTTCTCTGATTGAATTAACCCCTTACAATATTTGTTTGTCTGCATTTGTTTACCTTTAAATCTGTTAGAACTAGATTGTTAACCATAAGCTCCTCGTGGATTCGACCCTTACTTGCCCTAGCTATTAGTTCTTTTAAGGTTATTTTTTATTGCATCAACGATTGCGATGACTCACTTGCTCTTGGAACATTTCCTTGAGCTATAGGTTGATATTGTATGCACCAGCATTCTCAAAGCCCTTTTGGAGCTCTGAGGTCATGGTCTCCAACGTCAGGCAGGCAACCTTAGTTGAGTCGTCATAGTGCTTATCATAAGCAACTATTTCTTCATCAGCAGTAGTATCATCTACATCTGGGAGATTAGTGTCAAGGAAATACTCTTTGCCCTCGAATCTCAAAGCAATCCTAAGAGCCCGGATCCAGTCGAGATAGTTCGGACCCGTAAGCTTTTACCTTGAGAGGACGGAAAAGTAGTGAGATGTTTGTTGGTGCAGGAGGAGGAGGAGGTGGAAGAGGAGGAGTCGGACCCGAGTTGTAGTTATTGTTATTGTTATCGGTAGACCTCTATAAAACAGAGTTCAGTTTAGTTAGTTTTAGTCCTTTAAATAATTACCCAATTTATTTACCAAGGCTAGGACCCAAGATTTTCCAGTTGTGATGTTGAGAGGGATGACGTAATCACATCTCAATGGACAATAAGGTAGACAAAATTTTTGTTAGTTTCATTCACTATGAAACTCCTAGATCTGTGAAATTCATTGATTTTAGTCAATGGCATGTTAATCTCGTTTGTGCTCATCTCATAATTCATGGCAGGGATGCCGTGGATCATGAATCAGATAGTGAATTGGCCATACAGAACTCGCGTGATGCCCGACTCAAGATACGCTTGAGAATAGCGAGTGTCACATTATTCTCAACTATAATCTTATCTGACGTGCTGGTTAACCACACAGCTCTGCCAGCATATCATAAAGAGAATGTGTGTTTCTCATGGATAGCACATAGTTCACATTTTATATATAACTAAAACGGGTTTTTGTTTTAATACTTTAAGTTAATACTTTTAACTTGGAGAGAAAAACATTGCCCTATCAAACCGTTTCGGTAACTCCACATGATAAAAGGTGCTGGGCGGTGAAGGTGGTGGGCAATAAATGACACTTAATAACCAACCCATTCAGGTTAATAAGAACCTTCCTTCTAACCCTATACACGATTTGTGGGTGAGCCTAGTCATGGTTTGACCAATGTTTTTAATTTATTGATTTATATATATATATATATATATATATATATATATATATATATATATATATATATATATATATATATATATATATATATATATATATATATATATATATATATATATATATAATTCTAATATATATAAATATATTTTAAACATTCTAAAAATTTTCATTTAATTAATTCAATTAAAATTAATTAACAATTAGTTAAATAAACAATAATATGCTATTGAATAATCATATTTTGGCAACAGGCATATAAGGCAGCAAAGCAACTTAGGAAACTTGCATGGCAAGGCTAGGACAGTAACCCTAGCCGCCAAAGACATAAGGAGGCACATAAAACCCTTCTAAACCATAGAAATTTTGATGGACACACAAGGAGGTACATAAAACCCGTCTAAACCCTAGCATAAATCGAAAATCAAGCAAGGAGGCAAAATACCCTATGGGTGTCGACTTTAACATGCATAAATAAGAACATTCAAGTTTCTAACATGCATCCTAAGATCATAACATATTTAAAACCATAATTTCTAGCATAACCCTATAATAAAATCGATTTTAACAATAAACATGAAATCACATTCAATAGTTTAAGATCAAAGTGCTAATATCATATAAACAGAGGATCTGAGACCACCGTTGGGATTTGAGCACATAAACATAATAACATATGCAGCGGAAGATAGATAATATCAAATCACAGAAATTCCATGAACAATGTTCAGGATCATGCAGTTCATAACAGAACATAGAAACTTAAAACTTAAACAGAATATACCTTAGCAAGTCTTCTTCTTTGTGCTCTTGTCATGGCCACGATTGCAAGGATGATCAGGATCTAAAGTGTGAATCCTTCTAGTGGCTTGTACCCGGTGAAACAAAAAAACCATGTATATCAGAAGCAAAGAACTCCAACTCTAGAGAGAGAGAGGATATTTCGCAGAGGGAAGGAGGGAGGAGGGGAATTGGCAGCTCAACGGTTTTGGGATGCCTTAGGGTGTCACCCCAAGGCCTTTATTTATAGTGCATAGGCTCCTAGGGTTTCAAACTTAGGAGCCTTTTTGCAGCTGCACCCCCTGGACTTGTTCCATTGATTATATCTTTAATCAATTACAATCCAGTCCCTTTAATTGATTTCAAATTAATTCTACATCAATTTATCAATTAGATTATTCTTTTAGTTTCTAATTAATTTATTTTCCAATAAATTAATAAACTAAATATTCTTTCCTTTATTTTGACTCTAGATGTTTTTATCGGTTCTGAGGGAAACTCAAAAGGACTCTACCTTTTATTAGAAGTATTATAACAAGTTGATGACCTTGGACACTATTCCAACAATATGCAATAGGAATTTTTAAATTATCCAATATAATAAACAAAATTCTAGATGTAAAATAGTTTAGGCTACTTGCAATGATAAGACCAGTCAAGCAGCTACAAAGAAGTCACATATGCATCCATGTGAATACTAGGTTTAGAAAGTAGCTTGTATTGGCATTCATAAGTTTCATAGATTATATTGTATTATAAGAAAAAACATAAAGAAATTATTAACATGTTGCGACTTTAACCTGTGACACCCCTCGCTAGGGTTTAATAATTAAAACATTTGTTTTCTAAAATAACTTCGTTAATTCAAAAAAGAAGTTTCATCATCGCGGAATTAGGTCCCAAAAACATCAAAAGGTTGTTTAATAATGTATAGCGAGGAGGTATCATAATTCAAGTACAAAAACAAGGTTTAAATGGGCACACATCCCGTGGTCTTATAGAATTCCCGCCTCGCCTTAAACTCCTAGCCTTAACCTGAGTACACATCAAAACAGTTAGGCAATGGAAATGCCTAGTGAGTTACCCGAGATTATCTTGCTATGAGTGAAAGGAAAATCCTTAGCACTCGAGATAATCTCCAAAAATACTGATTTTATTCATATTTAAACTTATTAAAACATTTTGATAGTTTACACAAATGGATAGTTATGGTATGCAGCATGATGCATGAATGCAACTATTCCAACCCATGTCAATCTCTTAGCAGTCCAACTCACCTCAGTGGCACCTACCTAAGTTCACGAGTAACACGCACGGAGCATGTCATCCGATCCCCGTATATGCTAAACTAGAACTAGTGGCCACCACACTAGTCCCATGAGGGTTAGCAAATTCCTCATGTGGTTTCCTATTGTCGGAAACGGTTTCCCTAAATCCGGGACAACAACTCATTTGGGTATTAACCCGTGATTTCCCTAAATCCGGGACAATCATTTCATCTTTGTCAAAGGTTCACACGGTCCACCCCTCCTATATGAAATGCATGGAGGAATGATTCAAAAAATCTTTCAAAACTATAGTATTATTTTCCTTGTAAAAACATCTTTGAAATAACTCTTTGAATGCCATGAACACATAGATTTATGCAACAATTAGCACATAAAGGTATGCATGGAATGAGATAAAACATACAAGAGTTAAAAGAGGGATGTGTACTCCCGGTAACTCACCTTCCCTTGGTTCCAAAAGAATGTTATCTTCTTGCTTCCACTTCAATTAATCTCCTCCTATAAAACAATAATTATCCTCATTACAAATGGTTCTAGGACTAATTAAGCTTTACTAAATAAGGGTAATATCTTAGTTATACATTGTCTAATAGTGGGCTTGAACCTTAGAACCCAAGGCCCAAACCATAAAGCTTAAGGTCTAAAAACTGAAAAATTGGCCAGACAGAGCTACACGGGGCGTGTAGCCCTACACGGGTCGTGTAGCAAATGCAGGAACCCAACCCGTGGCCTCCAGACCCCCTACACGGGTCGTGTGACCCTGCACGGGTCGTGTAGACCTGCTGCAACTCCAATTTTTGGTCATTTTCACTGCTTTTCACCCAAATCAAGGTCCAACACTTCTCCAAACTCATAACCATTGAAATAACATGATTCTAATTCGAAATAATACATCATCACACTCTATTTAACCATCCAATATCATCTCCATTGAATCAAATACATGTTATCATTCCAATTTACTTCATAAGCTTAGTTCAAAGGAATATCCAATTCCATTCAACAACTTGGTTCATAACTAAAGGGATTCCTTCCTCCACTAATTGGAATCACTAGGAATTCACTTAAGCTCTTCATAGAATTCATTAAGATGTAAGTTGATCCAAATTATCAAGGTTCCACCCATAGGTGGGTTTTTCCCCAAAAATTAGGGTTCATGATTATCAACCAACATTCAAATGATTCTCCAAGCATGAAACCGTTAAATTGAAAAGAAATAATCATTAGAATTCATATGCTACACCTTTGGGATCATAGAGTTCATCTCCCCCAACTATGAAACCCGAATTTGAACCCAATCTTCCCAAAATAGTGGGTTTTCAACATGGAGATTAGATTTCTTACCTTAGATCTTCAAGAGATTGATGCAATTCACTAAGATCTTGCTGGAAATGAACTTCTCCCCTTGAATCCCACTTGAAATCGTCCCTAGCTCTCTCTCTTCTCTCAAAATCGCCAAATGAGAAAGGAATGTGGGTTTTCCCAACTTAAACTTCCAGATTTTCTCTTATTTGCAACCAAGTCCCTCCAGCACCACAACTCTTTCATATTTGCTATAAAGCCCCTCCCCATCACTACTTTAAGTTATAGTTTTGCATAAGAGTCCCTTTCTAGAACCTTCTATGGTAGATTCCTTATTTACCCTTAATTAATTACTCTAAACTAATTATTTCTTCAAGATGAGTTAATTGATTTATTTGTTATATTGCAACTATTATGATTATTAGATTTTATTATTATTACTATTATTTAATAAATTATTTACCCTAGATTAAGGATGTTACAATTACCTTCCCCTTAAGAAGATTCCGTCCTCGGAATCTCGGCTTCTCCAAAAAGCTGTGGATATCTCTTCCGCATTTCCTCATCCGTCTCCCACGTGAGGTTTGCTCCCGACGAATGTTTCCATTTGACAAGAACCAGCTCGATCATCTTTTTCCTTAGCTTTTTAACTTTTCTATCCAAAATCTCCTCCGGTTCTTCTATGAGTCTTTTGTTCTCATCCACCCGAATTTCCTCTAAAGGTAGGAAGTCGACCTTATCCCCAAGCCACTTCCTAAGATAGCACACGTGGAAAACATTATGAATTCCATGCAACTCCGGTGGCAACTCCCCTCTATAAGCTTGTTTTCCAATCTTCTCCAACACATTCAACGGTCCAATATACCTTGGATTAAGCTTTCCTCTTTTCCCAAAACGTATGATTCCTCTCCAAGGTGACACCTTAAGTAACACTTGATCTCCCACTTGAAATGTCATGGGTCGATTCTTCAAATTGGCATAACTCTTTTGTCTACTTTGATGCTCGGTTTTCACTAAAGAGCACGTTAAACACTTGTTGACATACTTTGCAATATCCACTTTCATGGTCGGCCACCAATACAAAGGCTTCAAATCCATATACATTTTTGTACACCCGGGATGAATGGAATATTTGGTCTTATGGGCCTCATCAAGAATTAGTTCTCTTTTCCCACCGTACAATGGTACCCAAACAAGACTTTGAAATGTTTTCAACCCGTGAAAATTTTCCTCAAAAATCACCGACTTGCCAAGTCTTTCTTCTTTAATGTTACCCTCTTCTTGAGCTTTTTCTTGAACACTCTTCAACATGTCAACTAGTGTGGATACCACTTCAATTCTTAATGCTTTAACTCTCCTTTTCTCACTAATTTCTTTTCTATTCAAAGCATCCGCCACAATGTTTGCTTTACCCGGATGATAAAGGATTTCACAATCATAATCCTTGAACACTTCAATCCACCGCCTTTGCCTCGCGTTCAAGTCCTTTTGACTAAATAAATATTGCAAACTTTGATGATCCGTGAAGAGTTTGCATTGAGTGCCATAAAGATAATGCCTCCAAATCTTCAATGCATGAATCACGGCCGCTAACTCCTTATCATGAGTGGGATAATTCAACTCGTGCTCTTTTAACTGACGTGACGCATAAGCAATAACCTTTCCTCTTTGGGTGAGAACACATCCAATTCCCAAACCCGACGCGTCACTGTAAACCGCAAAATCCTCAGTGCCCTCCGGAAGGGACAGAATAGGAGCTTCACACAACTTCTTCTTCAACAACTCGAATGCCTCTTCTTGTTTGTCGGTCCATACAAACTTCTCATTCTTCTTGGTCAACGAAGTCAACGGACATGCAATCTTGGAAAACCCTTCTATAAACCGTCTATAATATCCCGCCAATCCAAGAAAGCTTCTTATTTCGGTTGGATTCTTCGGTTTCTCCCAATTCATTACCGCTTCAATCTTTGTCGGGTCCACTTTAATTCCATCTTTATTTACTACGTGCCCAAGAAATTGGACTTCCCCGATCCAAAACTCGCACTTTGAAAACTTTGCATACAACTTCTCTCTTTTTAGAGTTTCGAGTACCATCTTCAAAGGTTCTTTATGCTCTGCCTCCGACTTTGAGTAAATGAGGATGTCATCAATAAACACAATCACAAACTTGTCAAGGAACGGTTTACACACCCGATTCATGAGATCCATGAAAGCTGCGGGCGCATTAGTTAGCCCGAAAGGCATTACAAGAAACTCAAAATGTCCATATCTTGTTCGAAAGGCCGTCTTCTCCACGTCTTCATCTTTTACCTTCAATTGATGATAACCCGACCGAAGATCAATTTTTGAAAAGTAACCCGCACCTTGCAATTGATCGAATAAATCATCAATACGAGGTAGGGGATACCGGTTCTTGATAGTCACCTTGTTGAGATCTCGGTAGTCAATACACATTCTCATGGAGCCATTCTTTTTCATCACAAATAAAATTGGAGCTCCCCAAGGGGAAGAGCTAGGCCTAATGAAACCTTTATCAAGAAGCTCTTGTAATTGCGTCATCAACTCTTTCAATTCCACGGGTGCTAAACGATACGGAGCTTTGGCTAAAGGCGCAGTTCCGGGTACCAAGTCGATACGAAATTCCACTTGACGATCCGGTGGCAAACCGGGTAGATCATCGGGGAAAACCTCGGGATAATCTCGTACTACTTCAATATCCTCCAAAGTCTTCTTTTCCTTTACGGTGTCTACAACGTACGCTAAATAAGCTTGACAACCCTTCCTCAAACATCTTCTTGCTTTCATCACGTTGATCACACTAGTGGGCACTCTTCTTTTGTCTCCATAAATAAGAATCGGTTCTCCTTCGGATATCTTCACTCTCACCATTTTCTTCCCACATAAAATTCTGGCGTCATACTTTGCAAGCCAATCCATCCCAAGAAATACATCAAATCCCCCAACATCCAGAAGTATAAGATCCACCCAAAATTCTACCCCACTACACTCCACCTTCACATGCGATATCTCTTTACTCACAATTTTGCTTACACCACCCGCTACATCTATCACTAGTTCATACTCAAGTCTATGTATAGGTAATTGTAGTCTTTTTGCAAAATTAGGGGACACATGAGAATAAGTAGCCCCCGAATCAAATAACATAGAAGCGGGTAAAGAGTTTACAAGAAATATACCTGACACCACATTCGCCTTTTCTCTAGCCTATTCCTCAGTCATTTGAAAAGCCCTTCCTCTAGTCCTAGGTACTTCTTTTCTTCCGCCTCCACTGCCCCCTTTCTCTTTTGAAGTACACTCACTTGCTTTGTGACCAACATCCCCACAATTATAACACTTGAAACCCTTGGGCATGCATTAGAAAAGTGACCCTTATCACCACATTTAAAGCACACCACTTCATCCTTGTTCTTGTTTTGTGTTTCTCCACTCTTGCTCCTTCCTTTAAATTTTGGTTTCTTTTGGTCAATTGTACCCTTTCCACGCAAGTCGTGACCTTCCTTCCTCTTGTTCGCAAATGGAGGTCTTTCTTTTTCCCGTTCTTCCAATGTCTTCTCAAACTTTCTTGCCTTTCTCATGGCAACTTCAAGAGTAGCAGCCTCGAAGTTAAGTCGAAAATTCCAAGGCAAACCTCCCACGTATTGATCCACTTTAGTGGCCTCATCCTGAGCCAACCTTCTAGCAAAGCTCAAAAGTTTTCGGAATTTGGCATTGTACTCAGTGATGGTCATTTTGTCTTTCTTCAAGTCAAGGAATTTCCTTTCAAGGTCACGGATCTCTTCCTTGGTACAAAACCTCTCCTTCATCTTTTCCAAAAAATACATCCCAAGTTAAGCTCTCCAACACATGCATTTCCATCATTTCCTTAGTATCCAACCACCACTCAAGAGCCGTTTCCTTGAGAGTAGTGATTGCGAAGTTCACGCGTTGATCATCCCCGCATTGACAAGCATAAAAGGCCATTTCAATCTCAATTACCCAATTGTGTAGTACAACCTGGTCTAAAGTCCCATTGTAAGTAGGTGGCTTGCAAGAGTTGAAGTCCTTGAAGCTACACCTCTTCCTTGGTGCTACCATGTCTTGGGTCACATTGAGACTAGGAGGTCCATGTTGCATACTATCATACGAGCTACTTGTATCTTGCCCGCCCGAAGCAGTGTTATCCCCAAACAAGTTCTTCACTTCGTCTCTCAAACGTACTTCTTTCATCTTATCAATCATCTTTACTTCCTGCTTGGCCATTAAGTCAATGATCATCTTCTCAATGCTAGCAAGGGAAATGGGTTGTGATTGAGCCTCATCACCGGCCCCACTCCCTTGAACTTCACCCGACGGAACCATGCTACGAGTGTTCACCATTCTGAGAAAGATGAACATTAATCTTATAATATACAATTATTTAACTAAAGCAAAACTCTCACTCATGAGCACCTTAAGTTTAAGTCTAAGTACTAATCCTAGTACCTAGTTCACTTAAACCGATGCTCTGATACCAAATTGTGACACCCCTCGCTAGGGTTTAATAATTAAAACATTTGTTTTCTAAAATAACTTCATTAATTCAAAAAAGAAGTTTCATCATCACGGAATTAGGTCCCAAAAACATCAAAAGGTTGTTTAATAATGTATAGCGAGGAGGTATCATAATTCAAGTACAAAAACAAGGTTTAAATGGCCACACATCCCGTGGTATTCTAGAATTCCCGCCTCGCCTTAAACTCCTAGCCTTAACCTGAGTACACATCAAAACAGTTAGGCAATGGAAATGCCTAGTGAGTTACCCGAGATTATCTTGCTATGAGTGAAAGGAAAATCCTTAGCACTCGAGATAATCTCCAAAAATACTGATTTTATTCATATTTAAACTTATTAAAACATTTTGATAGTTTACACAAATGGATAGTTATGGTATGCAGCATGATGCATGAATGCAACTATTCCAACCCATGTCAATCTCTTAGCAGTCCAACTCACCTTAGTGGCACCTACCTAAGTTCACGAGTAACACGCACGGAGCATGTCATCCGATCCCCGTATAGGCTAAAGTAGAACTAGTGGCCACCACACTAGTCCCATGAGGGTTAGCAAATTCCTCATGCGGTTTCCTATTGTCGGAAACGGTTTCCCTAAATCCAGGACAACAACTCATTTGGGTATTAACCCGTGATTTCCCTAAATCCGGGACAATCATTTCATCTTTGTCAAAGGTTCACACGGTCCACCCCTCCTATATGAAATGTATGGAGGAATGATTCAAAACATCTTTCAAAACTATAGTATTATTTTCCTTATAAAAATATCTTTGAAATAACTCTTTAAATGCCATGAACACATAAATTTATGCAACAATTAGTACATAAAGGTATGCATGGAATGAGATAAAACATACAAGAGTTAAAAGAGGGATGTGTACTCCCGGTAACTCACCTTCCCTTGGTTCCAAAAGAATGTTATCTTCTTGCTTCCACTTCAATTAATCTCCTCTTATAAAACAATAATTATCCTCATTACAAATGGTTCTAGGACTAATTAAGCTTTACTAAATAAGGGTAATATCTTAGTTATACATTGTCTAATAGTGGGCTTGAACCTTAGAACCCAAGGCCCAAACCATAAAGCTTAAGGTCTAAAAACTGAAAAATTGGCCAGACAGAGCTACACGGGGCGTGTAGCCCTACACGGGTCGTGTAGCAAATGCAGGAACCCAACCCGTGGCCTCCAGACCCCCTACACGGGTCGTGTAGACCTGCTACAACTCCGATTTTTGGTCATTTTCACTCCTTTTCACCCAAATCAAGGTCCAACACTTCTCCAAACTCATAACCATTGAAATAACTTGATTCTAATTCGAAATAATACATCATCACACTCTATTTAACCATCCAATATCATCTCCATTGAATCAAATCCATGTTATCATTCCAATTTACTTCATAAGCTTAGTTCAAAGGAATATCCAATTCCATTCAACAACTTGGTTCATAACTAAAGGGATTCCTTCCTCCACTAATTGGAATCACTAGGAATTCACTTAAGCTCTTCATAGAATTCATTAAGATGTAAGTTGATCCAAATTATCAAGGTTCCACCCATAGGTGGGTTTTTCCCCAAAAATTAGGGTTCATGATTATCAACCAACATTCAAATGATTCTCCAAGCATGAAACCGTTAAATTGAAAAGAAATAATCATTAGAATTCATATGCTACACCTTTGGGATCATAAAGTTCATCTCCCCCAACTATGAAACCCGAATTTGAACCCAATCTTCCCAAAATAGTGGGTTTTCAACATGGAGATTAGATTTCTTACCTTAGATCTTCAAGAGATTGATGCAATTCACTAAGATCTTGCTGGAAATGAACTTCTCCCCTTGAATCCCACTTGAAATCGTCCCTAGCTCTCTCTCTTCTCTCAAAATCGCCAAATGAGAAAGGAATGTGGGTTTTCCCAACTTAAACCTCCAGATTTTCTCTTATTTGCAACCAAGTCCCTCCAGCACCACAACTCTTTCATATTTGCTATAAAGCCCCTCCCCATCACTACTTTAAGTTCTAGTTTTGCATAAGAGTCCCTTTCTAGAACCTCCTATGGTAGATTCCTTATTTACCCTTAATTAATTGCTCTAAACTAATTATTTCTTCAAGATGAGTTAATTGATTTATTTGTTATATTGCAACTATTATGATTATTAGATTTTATTATTATTACTATTATTTAATAAATTATTTACCCTAGATTAAGGATGTTACATAACCATTTCTTCCTACATTATTATGTTACAACATTCCATGTGTGCGTAGAAAAAAGGAAGAAACATGAAAGTGGCTTTCCTAAGAACAAAAGTTCTCTAGAAATGTAGTTATATTACAAATTGGCTTTGAATGACATAAACTGGAGTGAAAAACTTTTAGGTTCAAACTACATACATTATGAAACATTTGCAGCATTAGTAAATGTAATAGACAGATAATCTATATTTTAAATATAATCCAACATTGTGCTTAAATCAACCCAAAAAAATCTAAAATAACAATTGTTTAGAAATAAATCAATTACTTAGTAGCCATCTTTTATATAGGAAAACTGGTAGCTTTTGAAGCTAAAGTTAAAGATCTTGAAACCCTAAGATTCATCTCGATAACCATAACCTCACCATCTTCCAGATTTACAACATTTGGTATATTAAAATGAAACACCATCGCTTAAGGCTTTTCATAAAAACACCTTTTAAATCCATGATTTATCATCATTGTTCAAAAATCATCCTTGTGAAACTTTAAATCTCAACATCTTCAAAAGAGTCATTTTACGCTTAAATATCGTCGTAAAACACATTGGGTTTCAATAAGAAATTGTTTCATACATAGTTTAAGTTGCAGAAAAATCATTTGGTCCCACTTTATATAAAACATATTTATTTTGTAAAAGAGCGAGGTTGTTACAATCTGAATACCATTACACATTTTAAGGGAAACCACACAATCCTTGGCCTTTCAAAAATATCCAGATCCTCTAAAGTCCTCATAAATCTTTAACCAGAGTACACATCAAAATAAGTTAGGCAATTGAAATGCCTAGTGAGCTTACCCGAGGTTGATGCATTCAGAGTGGGTAGTGAACTACCACTCGAGACAAACCTCCAAAAATAGTTTTCACACACTTCAAAGTTATCTAACTCATCATATCAAAAGTTGTATAAAACATTTGTACATCATAAAGGTTTACTCAAAAATGGATAGTATTGATATGCAATGCAGTGCATGATGTAACTATCCTAACCTACATCCATCTCATAAAAGTTTATCTCACCCTCAATGGCACCTACCCAAGTTCACAAGTAATACGCACAAAGCATACTACTTGATCCCCATGTAGGTTGAACTAAGACTAGTGGCCATCACACTAACCTCGTGAGGGTTAGCAACTCCCTCAGGCGGTTCCCTATTGTCAGGAACAACGTCTCCTCATCCTTTTTAATTGAGGAAAGAACAAAACTCATAACGTCTCCTTCATCCTTTTTAATTGAGGAAAGGACAAAACTCGTTCTCAAGGCGTCACACATTCAACCCCATCCTATATGTAATGCAATGCACAAATAGGATGCTAAAAACTTCCTTCAAAACAACATCAAAGTAATTGTTTGAAAACATCTTTAAATGACTCATTTCATGCAATGCACACATAGTAATTGTACATCAAATAGCACATAAATAGTATGCATGAAATAAATAATAACACACACAAAGATAGTAGAGGAATGTGTACTCCCGATAAACTCACCCAAGGTCAACTAACGAGTCAACTCTAACTTCACACAAGGTTTGATGCATCTGGAGGCACTCCTAGACATCAAATCTTCCATAAAATACCCTTAGTTGAGTGATAACTTAAGTCCTTAGTCTCACCCCCAAGTCGTAATAATATACCTCCTTCCTACAAGATAAGAATGGAATGTGTCATACTCGTTTCTTCTAAAAGTCGCACTATAATTACTTCGTTTGAACTAAGAAGGAACTATCATCCACCATCCCAAAATGAAGTCCTTAGCTTCCTAATATAAGAAAAACCTTAGTTAGAACATCGCCAAAGTGTGACATTAAAACAAGGACCTGAGGCCCAAACCATAAAGCTCAAAACCCCAAAAAGTGACAATCTGGACAGACCTTCTGACACGGGTCGTGTCCCCTTGCATGGGTCGTGTAACACCCAGCAGACAGCATAGACCCCCTGACACAGGTCGTGTGCCAACACACAGGTCGTGTGGATCCTGCTGTAGCTTAGTTTTTGGTCATTTTAGCCCCCCTTTGACCCAATATAAGTTCCAAATCAACCCAAGACTAATTATATATGAAAATACATGATTAAGAACTATTTGCATTGATTCAACTTCCATTCAACGTGTTCATGACTTAAACCAATAGAAATCCCTTATCCAAGTTCTTATTCCTTAACAAGAGGTTAATGAACTATATTTTAAGTCAATCATTACACTTAACACTACCAAGTACCCCATTAAGTTTATAACCAAGGTCATCTCCTAAGGGAGTCATTTCCATATAAAATCTAAAGAAGATAGCCTCATGGAATCTCCAATTCCGATCATTGGTTCAAAAGGTTAAACCCATGGAATACCCAATTCCAATCCATCAATTGGTGATTACAAGTGGAGATTTCTTCTTCCATTCCATGGAATCATTAGGAAATGATCCTTACTCCACTATTACTTCTAAATTGATGCAATAAACTCATTCATCCATTAAACAAGAGATCCATTCCTCATGTACATGAATAAAACCCATTTCAACACCTAATTCCCATATTTAAGTAATTCAAGGGTTGGAATCCTTAGGGAATCACTAGAAGTGAATCCCCTCATCCAAAACCACCATATTCATCCATCCATTACTAGATTCCTCAAATAATCATTAAATCCCCAATTTTTAGGGTTTATATGGATCAATAATTTATTTCAATAGATTCCAAGCTATCCATGGATTGGATAGGGATCAAAAAAAGCTTCAATACATTAAACAACCTTGGAATCATAGGAAGAATCCTCATCCATCACTAAATCTCGGATTGGGTTTAAGCCCTAAACCCTAACTCGAAATTATAAGGCAAGAAGGAAGGGTTTATACCTTAGGTTCCTTGGAATCTTCTTGTGTAATCATAATCCTTCAACACCAACACAAATCTCCTTGGAAGAGATGAAAATCGCCATCTCTCACTCTCTCTAACCTTCAATGAATGGCTTATTTGGGGAAGGATCCCCATAAAAAACAAGTCATTGATCTTTCAAGATATGGCAAAACTAGTCCCTAAACTTTGGTCTTTCAACACCCATCACCCTAAAAGTCCATTCTTCTCATTAGAAGTCTACATATTCACATTTATGCCCCAAATATAATTATTTATTTCAATTGATTCCTTGCCTAGGTCAACATTAACCCTTAGATTCCCTAAATTGGCAAAAATTGTCCCTTATACTAAAATTCTTCATAATTTAGTCATTAATATAAACTTAATTAATTATTCAACTGACTTTAGGTTTCTAGATCAATTCCTTCATAATATTTTCTAATCCTTCTAAGTCCTTGACTAGTCAAAGCTCAATGGTTAAGTTTGGCCTAATTGACACTTTTAGTCCTTATGATAAAATTTCTCACATTGGGTTTACAAATAGGTTTTAAAACTTCATGTCCTCCTTTTAAACTTTATTTGCTCATTGATAAAAATATAATAAATGTTAATTTTATTTATTTATTTGTTTCTTTTATTTCCAAAATAGATTTTATTTCCCAAAACTCCTAGGCCCACAACACGAATGTTACATAAAACCACCACATTCAACTCTAATTTCCCTAATAATCATGAGTGAGTAATCACGAAGGCATTGGTACTTCTTATTTTTCAAAATCTGTATAGAGGCAACTGCTAAAAATGGGAGAACCTATGAAAACATAAATCAAGAATTGTTAGTTAAAACACATACCTTAGTTGAAACCCTAGTATCGATCCAATCGCTCAACTTTGTGAGATGCGAGAATGGCGAGGGATCAAGGCTGACCTAGATACCAATCGAAAACCCTAACAAGCGTACAATACAGAGAGAAAATGAGTGAATCAGAAAAAAGTCATTAGAGAAAATGAGAGAAGCGGGAAGATACGTACAATCAATATCGATTGATGGAAATAAATCACGACATTGTGTTTTTAGATGACATACAAATAATGAAAAAGTATCCTTCGTGTTTTTTTATTTTTTTGATTACCATAGTAAAATAAGACATACATTTTTTATGTCGTAAATGTCTTAAAAAGATGACACATATTTATCACATAAAATTATGTATGTCAGAAAATCTCTATATTTAAAAAAATATATGACATTTTTCTATGACATACAATTTTGCATGTCGTAAAATCAGTGTGTGTCATAGTTCGTATGTCATTAAAAGCCTATTTCTAGTAGTATATAATACTCCTGTAGATAGGGGCTCTACACTTTCTTCCTTACAATATTTTGTAATGAGATAACTGATGCTTGAGTGGTACTAATACTTTATGAAGACTCGGTCGGAAAGTATGATGTAAACATGGTGCCCATAACTGAAATATGATGTAAGCATGGTGCCCATAACTGAAGCACTTATATGGTGCCTTGCACCTGCACACCATCTTTGTGACATTGATGTCATTTATCTTCCCGGAAGGGGCCTTCATGAATCTTACTGAATGACCCCAGGGTTAACTGTCCATTGTATCTTATCTTTCTTTGCCTAAGCTTGAAAACACACCATTCATTTCATTACTTAGTGATTCTAACTCACTCATCTAAGGCTGGACGTTCCTTCGCTCAAATCCGTCTATAAGGAATGTACAAATAGCTCTGGGGTTTACCTATTAATACTTGTAATAACTTATGATTGTTAAGTTATGGTTTGTTATCAACATGTTAGTTCAGAAACTTTCTGACTAAAATTTTGACTTTGAAGAGATTACTTAGCATAAGCCATAATTCAAAACCGACATCATTGTTAAAATTTACGAATTTAAAATATTCAGTTGAAAGATTTTCTATTTTGAAAAGAATACATGGACCACAATGTGGGGTATTGTAACACCCGGTTTTTAATAAAACATCTTCTTTTAAATAAATATCAATTTATTCAATAATTAACATTTTGAAGATATTTAGAAATCATTTTAAACATCAATTCACCGCATGAATCCCCAATTAAGCAGCATTAGTGTGTACTCGTCATGCCTGGCCGTCATTTCCACCTGTACAACCTGAAATGGTAATTTAATAGGGAAGGATAAGCACACGGCTTAGTGAGCTCCAACAACTACACAGCATATCAGTTACACATATTTTACCCTTAACAGTAAAAATACAACCACACGTCACATAATCTGCTCTACCGAGTATATTGGATTATAACCTCCTATACGTATCTGCTCAGTAAATCTAATTCCCCTGCTCAGCACTTAAAGTCGTGCATACCTTGTACGTCGAGTCATGCGTATCTGCTCAGTGTATTTTGCACTTATCTCTATATTACTCAGTACGTCGAACCCACACACACCATAACCCAACCCATACAATTATAACAGAAAGATATATATCAATAATATACACACAACTTGGTACCATTTACCAACATCTTATAAACATCTTATAAGCACACAAAATACAGTAAACGACATATAACGTCCACACAATGTAGTGAGAAACTCACCTGATTATAATCGACTACAGCGTTTATCTCTGCTTCGTATTCCCTCTTTAATTTCCGTGTGTCGAGACGATGATTGCTACCTGATCCTATTGATTTCCCTCTCTTATAACACCTCTTCCTTACTAGCGCACTCCTCTATAGTATATGAGTGTTTAGTATGTGTTTTACCCAAAAATGAGGCTTGGAGCTCCTATTTATAGGCCTCTGGACCCTCTTCGCGTCGCGACAGACCCCCGGTCGCGTCGTGACCATTACGTAAGCACTTACCTCATCGCACACTTCTCGAGAAGCTTCTGCCAGGCCTTCGCATCGCGAGCACTATTCACGTCGCGTCGCGAGCACTATTCACGCCGCCGGAGTTACTATTCAATTTTTTTTTTTTTTTTGAAAAACGGTCGTTACAAGTTCTCCCCCCCTTTATAAGATTCCGTCCCCGGAATCTCCAACGTTGACATACACTTGTTCTTCCACTCAATCATTCTCTATTTCAACATAATACGGTTGTATTGTTAAACCCAAAGGGTATTACCACAATACTGGCACATTAACCACCTCTAATCAACTAGGACAACCTATTGAGACTACAAAGTACTCGTTATGTAATCTCATACACTCATAATACAGACATCATGGATGCAAGGTACTTGTTATGCATCGTATGTTCACCACATCATATCACAACCCCTACTCTTCACAACTTCAACAGCTCAGCTATTCACCAGACACCCAACTGTATGTGTGTTAGAACTGCCAGCCAATAAAGTCATCACAACATTTGTATGTGGTCCCACCACAATTACTGCTTATAAGATCCACAACACATATGTGGTCCTACCAAATGTGGCCCCACTAAATAAGTGGTCACAACCACAAGTACTATTAACCCCCAGAATAAATGGTCACAACTACAAGTTACCAGTGGCCCCACGGAATAAGTGGTCCCAACCACAAGTACAAGTAGCCCCATAGCATAAGTGGTCCCAACCACAATACTAGTAGCCCCACCTAATAAGTGGTCCCAACTACAAGTATAAGTGGCCCCACAGAATAAACAGCTTTTCGCTCTAAAGGCTTAACGGTTAACACACATACGACTGCACAGCTCTGCAACCAACCACATGACACCAAGAATCCTCATATCAGCTCAGTCTCCACATACAACTACAAAATCTCCACCCACCATAGGATACCATGTCCATGGTTATCACCACTTAATACTCACGTATTCGTCAGCACAGCTAATATCAACTAGATATTCAACCAGCTACCGACATAGTTTATCCACGGTTACTTGCCTACGAGTTACCCTACCTAAGAGGTATTCACCTAGTCTATTACCCAACACACATATGCTAACAAGATAGTTATCTTGGTTAGTTAGCAATATTTTCTCAACTCATTATTTTCATATACTAACAGATTTTAAGTACATGATACACTGATAGGCCACATCTAGCCTATTATGATACATTCGTTCATAGTATTCACTACCTATATGAATACCCTTACGCCACACCACTATGTCATCTGCACTCTCACGAGTTGTTATTATATGTCCATCCCGTATACATGTACTTCTCTTGTACGGGAATGGATAAAACTCTAATTCTGCAAACATACGACACCACGTATAAAACCTTATGTTTCTAGCATGTACACGTATATCTGTACGTATACTTTTCACATCTATATACTGCTTTAGTTCACGTATGTCTTCTTCCAAATTATGCCATCCAGTTACTGGATCCCAATTTCTACTGCTACGCTCACATACATCCTCAGCCTTCATCATTATCGTACTACAGTCATCTGACACACTTCGTATATAAAACTTGTTAACCAGCAACTGTAGATGATCTGGAAGCCTCACATATATCTCCATATCTGGAAATGAAATTTGCGACTTATGCTCTTCTCTAAATAACATTACGTTTATTTATAGTCAATCAAAATCAACTATTTTAGCGATCAACATCTTCTTTTTATTATCCACTATCTGTGCTTTTCTTAGTAACGAAGGGACTTAACGTATCAATTTTGCACAGCTCATCTACTATAGTCACATCAACTGTTCATTACTTAATTATTAAGAAATGAAACGTCACTAGATTCTCAATCTCCAGCGTCCTAATTGATCCCAATAAACTCTATGATTGCCAACTAATAGGATGGACAAATACAGTTTATCAACATATACACCAATTAGTTATACCCTCAGTGTATTGGATTCCTTACGACCAACTCCCGATTCGAACGCGGATCCTGTGCTTTCAATAGTAGGAGCTCTACTACTATCTTCCACACCTACCCTCGTTCTTTTCAGAACTTGTCCAGAAGTCCCCAATTCACTTCTCACGATAATTTTACCACCTATACCCTAGGTTGTTTTACGAACATAGTCGTAGAAAATTTTTCACATAAAAGGATTTACCTTATGGATATCACTTATCAAGGAACATGCAACTTAGCCAACTCAAAAATTCTAGGACTATTTAGTTCCTACTGCCTACACTTTAATGGCATTTAAGCACACATATATTACAGAAATAGCAACAAAGACTAAGCACTTAACCTTTTCCCCACTGACGTCGGCTGACGGTACACACTGCGTCTTTGCAACAACATTCATTTAACCCCTTAATCGAAAAACAACTTATAATTTCTTGTAAAAATATTTTCAAAGAAAACTTTTAAGTCTCAAGCTTGAGATCAAAACCCATCAAGTGAGTCTGATACACTCAAGCCTTGGCTCTGATACCAACTTGTAACACCCGGTTTTTAATAAAACATCTTCTTTTAAATAAATATCAATTTATTCAATAATTAACATTTTGAAGATATTTAGAAATCATTTTAAACATCAATTCACCGCATGAATCCCCAATTAAGCAGCATTAGTGTGTACTCGTCATGCCTGGCCGTCATTTCCACCTGTACAACCTGAAATGGTAATTTAATAGGGAAGGATAAGCACACGGCTTAGTGAGCTCCAACAACTACACAGCATATCAGTTACACATATTTTACCCTTAACAGTAAAAATACAACCACACGTCACATAATCTGCTCTACCGAGTATATTGGATTATAACCTCCTATACGTATCTGCTCAGTAAATCTAATTCCCCTGCTCAGCACTTAAAGTCGTGCATACCCTGTACGTCGAGTCATGCGTATCTGCTCAGTGTATTTTGCACTTATCTCTATATTACTCAGTACGTCGAGCCCACACACACCATAACCCAACCCATACAATTATAATAGAAAGATATATATCAATAATATACACACAACTTGGTACCATTTACCAACATCTTATAAACATCTTATAAGCACACAAAATACAGTAAACGACATATAACGTCCACACAATGTAGTGAGAAACTCACCTGATTATAATCGACTACAGCGTTTATCTCTGCTTCGTATTCCCTCTTTAATTTCCGTGTGTCGAGACGATGATTGCTACCTGATCCTATTGATTTCCCTCTCTTATAACACCTCTTCCTTACTAGCGCACTCCTCTATAGTATATGAGTGTTTAGTATGTGTTTTGCCCAAAAATGAGGCTTGGAGCTCCTATTTATAGGCCTCTGGACCCTCTTCGCGTCGCGACAGACCCCCGGTCGCGTCGTGACCATTACGTAAGCACTTACCTCATCGCACACTTCTCGAGAAGCTTCTGCCAGGCCTTCGCATCGCGAGCACTATTCACGTCGCGTCGCGAGCACTATTCACGCCGCCGGAGTTACTATTCAATTTTTTTTTTTTTTTTTTTTTGAAAAACGGTCGTTACAGGTATTTTATACATTTTTTACTATGAAAACTTTGTATATTTAAAATTTGAATTTCTGATCGTGGTATACAAAACCCAACAAATTTTAGAAGAGCTAAAATGTTTCTTGATACTGTTTGGTAAAATATTAACCAGTCACTCAAAATAAGTAATTTATGCAATATGACAATATCTTAGAGAGAATTACTGAATTAAAATCCTTTTAAATATAAATTTATTATTTTAAAATTGTCATCGAATGCGATGCCATAAAAATAATATTCCCTTATAGTAAGGTATTTAAAATATAAATTAAATAATTGTAATTCTTCCTATAAACTTAGAATGAATAATAAACCAGTCCGAAATCCATTATTGTAGTCTTTATATATATATATATATATATATATATATATATATATATATATATATATATATATATATATATATATATATATATATATATATATATATATATATATATATATATATATATAGTCAAACAATCCTTAATACTATTGATACATCGCAGTCGTTGATGCGGTCAAAAATACTAAATTTATACCTTACGGCTCACTAGCTATCGGCAAGTAAATGTCGAACCGTGGAGTTCGTGGTTGGCACTTTGTGTCGATAAATCGATCTTTAGTGTTACTCTATAGATGGCGGATGAAGAGCACGTGGGAACAAACCAGAATTCAAATAAAACCAAATAACAAACTCGGATCTGATTGCAGATCGAGAAACCGACAATAAATCGAATGATTATTTTTTATAAAACCAAATCAAATCAACAATCGTTCAAACTCAATCCCAACAAATAACCAAACTCAGAATATTCAAACTAATCAAATCTATGAAAGAATCTAAACTAGAACATCGCGTAATCGTCGGAAATTCCATTTGCAGAATACGTCGATACCGAGTTGATAAAACAATAGAAAAACGAAGAACTAACCAAACTATTGAATGTAACTGAGAAAAATCACGAAATCAGCCTTCCGGATCCCTCCTTGACGTCCCGGGATGCCTCTAAAGTCGTACGGGGGTCCGATATTTATAGTGGTGGATTTTCGAGTCTCGCAGCGCGGCCTACCTCTTCCCACGACACGGCCCTTATCCAGATCCCATTATCTCGGACTTTGAAATTCAAAAACGAATATTTTATCGTTTCGGGATATTAGCGTCGCTAACATTGAAGTTAGCAACGCTAATCCATGCTTCTGGAATATTCCTAGCACATCTGAAACTTAATAACGAAGATTTCACCATTGGCCAACATTAGCGGCGCTAACCAAGGAGGTTAGTGGCGCTAATGGCTCCTGGTCCGCCTCCGTTGTTCGTTTTGATCTATAACTTCTCCCAATTTGCATTAAAACCCCTGTATCTACACTAAAAATATTTCCAAGCACTTTGGCACAAATGTATGTGATATTAGACTATTAGTCAATTAATAAGGATAAACTAACTAAAATCAGGCTAAATAACGACTATAATACTTGATATTACTAGGCATTATCAACTATTCGATTGTTAAATAGACATAATCATATAAGGAATTTTATTCAATTCCCAAATTTATATTACGAAAATATGTATTTCGTTATACTCGTTATTTCAAAATCTCCTCAATTTTATTACTTTGTCTTCCTTCTCTAAGTTTATTATTTTCGATTTTACTTATAATGTTTAATTTCCATATTTTTCTTCATAGAACAACCACTAATGCAAAATGTTCAATCCATCTCCATGAGTACTCACCTCTAAGTCATCATTGGGTATGTGCTTCCATGAAACTCTTGGCAACTGATGTCTTCGTTGGTATTACCGTCACCAGGTCTTGTCGTAATCCATATGCATTGTTGTACTCATCCGACATGCTATAAGTTTCATATATCTCGTTTCGCCCTTAACCATTCACCGTACGGTCAGCAACGATCATATCTAATACATTCTACCTTAGACATGTCCAATTGTACTGGCAATTAGGGTTTAACACTTTTCACTCGTTTCTCCTACAATCTCTTGAATTATTCACAATCTCTATTCAAGTTCTTAACTGAATTGAAGTCATGCTTCACTCTACATCCTTATCATTTGAGTAACTTCTTAAGGTCTCTAAGTATCACTCATTATAATTCTGGAGTGGACCCTATCATCTGCGGTTGCTTAAAACCGATTCAGATGTACTCTTCCCCCTTGTCTTTACTTCACCATGGAAGATTAGTTCTCCCTTACTTGAGTTCGAACCCGATCCTACTGTCGATCACTCTCAATCATAACATCTTCCAACGATTTAGGCTGTAGGAATTTCCCCCCTTCTCTTGTAGCGAGAACTCTAAGAATAGTTAAAACAAGAATGATTGTTCTTAAGAGTTTATTGAGTGTTTCGGTATTAGTTTCAGGATACTTTGGTTCCTTCGTAATTTTCTTGTAACTAGTTATATTATATTGTATTACGAGCCCCTATTTTCTGAGATAGGTTGAACTACATTTAACATTTCTTATTTAATTTTATCTATAAATAGCATGGACATAGAAACCGCTCACGAGGGATATGTCTACATTCCACAATAGTAAAGACAGAAAATGGTAACATATAATAATAGGGTACAAACACATAATGCATGCATTTTGCATCAAATTCATTGCAAGAAAAATTATTCATCTACGGGTAGGGAAGCCTATGTTTTCATGGCTGCAACACTACACTTGCTAAACATAGAAAGGTATATCATAACTCCTTACCAGAATTTTCAAGCATTAATTAAAGGTTATACCTATACAATAGTATTGACACAATTTGGATCAAATTTTGTTTCGGGTATTGTATTTTTTATACGTAAAATAACAAAGTATATATTTATATTCATTTTGGACATTGTATTTTGGTCATCTATATTTTTAACTTTATCTATAAGGAGTAATAATGCTAAGATTTTTACTTATTATTGAGATATTGAGTAAAGAAATGAGTTCGAAAAATTCAGACATCTAAAAAGATCTTTTTACGTATCTCATGATCAGGTACATGATACGCCAACAAAATTTATCAAAATTGTTTCTGTTTGGTTTTTTGTAGATTGATGACATAGGTTGAGTCACAGGATGCGGTCAAAGTCGCATATATTATCTGCCTTTGAATGCTAGTGGAATTTAGTTCATTTTCATGCTTTGAATTCAAGAAAATTGTGAAGGATTTCAAGAAAGTAATAGCAACATTGAAAATGACCAAAACGACTTTCCTCGATGCATTTTTATCACCAAATCCTCTTGAATTATTTACAAGTGGCGCAAACTTCCCATCACCACTCATTACTGTCATTTAGTCTTTGCATGTGTGTGTGCAAATGTGTGGCAAATTTGACTGGTTAGATTAAATAAATATTTAAAAAGCATCAAGAGATAGATTAATTATATTACATATTGAGTTAGTGAATTGCGCTGCAAATCGGGGACTAAAAAACGGATAACTTTTCTAACAATTACATATGGATATATATTTGGGAGATATGGAAAGCGAGAAACGAAACGATCTTTAAAAAGATTACAACAGCTCCACCAAGAATTGCGGATAAAATTATAGCTGTGATTTTCTCTTGAATTTAAGGCGAGGGGAAATTATGGAATAGTAAGTTGGAGTATATTGGTGTATTTGCCGATTTTTGGGTATGTAATGTAGTTCTAATCTGTATTTCTGGCGCATAGTTTCTTGCAATCGCGTCCATTTTAATAAAAATCTAGCCGGTTGCTAAAAAGTTATTAGGAATGCATTAATAAGTAGATGGCGCTGGTTGTCATTCTCTTTTGTTAACTTTTAGACATGATTTTTGAATCTTAGCAAGGATTATCCAAATGGTAAAGATTCTCCCCTGAATAGAGGCATTATATTGAGTTTTATCATAAATAAAATATGTAAGAACGCGGTCAATAAATGAAAAATATATTTACTTCGATTCTTGATCAGGTTTCTTGGAGCATTTAATTTTTTTTTTATTTTAAGGAAGAAACTAAAAAGGGTATGTGTGTGTGCAAATGGCCAAAAGTGTGAATCAATGGCTTTTCCTTTGGGCCAACATTTCATATCATGAACAAAAAGACATAGTAGTCTGAACGACAACCATATATCAACTTACTTTCTTCAATGGTCCAAATAAACTTCTTTTTTCTCGAAAATGTTTAAATATTTTATAGTATTCCATTTTTTTCTAAAGAAAACAAAAAACTTTCTTGTCAATCAAAACACACACAAAAGCAAATGGTGTCTAATCTGATTTCTCTATCCTTCCATCTTTATTATCTTTATGTCAAGAGACATATGAATATGTTGAATCATACTCAAATTTGCAACCTAAAAGCTTGTTTTCATACAATACTTATTGCAAAATGTACAACTAAAAACTCATATTCATATCAAAAAGCCAAATATATGTAAATGGATTCATGCAATACAAAGGAAAATTCAAATATTCGATAAAAGAACTACCAACAAGTCGAGTTCAAAAAGATAACAATTCTTTATTGACCTTTGACTGTTATACGACAAGAATCAAGGATTTAAACAATTATTTATAAAGATTCACCTTTTTTATATGGGTGATTGAACTAAAAGTGGTTTCAAAGACTTTATTATAATTGCATATGTTTAACTTTAATCCAACATTATAACCAAAAATATGGACTTTGCACCCCCTCTAAGTTAAAGCATATGCATTGAAACAATAATTCCACGCAGATTTCTTGATCCCAAGAAGAAATAAAGCATTAATTAAGGACAAGTGAATTGAAACCTTAACCTTTTGTTTTGAAAAAAACCATGTCTGTTTGGACTTTGGATTTTTATGTATATCATAAAATATTAGAAGATTTAATTTCTTCATAACTCTAACAAGGATTAATTAGTTATTATATTTTAAGCGTTAATTCTTTGAGTATTTTGTTCATTGTTCATACGTTATAGTTGAAAATATGGTAGAAGCCCACACGCGACGGTTTTTAAGTCACCAAGCTTACATTTCTGATCGAGATAAAGACTATGATGGTTTAAGTATGAAAACAGTCTTTTATAAACCGTTGCAATTCCTTATGCCCGCACCACATGATCGCTTCAATTCCTGATGCACGAAGATCACCTTTTCAATTTGTACCGAATTCAAAAGGGTGAGATTCAAGAAAAAGAAAGGTCGGATCATTAAGGCAAAACCAGTCTCACCAAGGCAAATCAATGTACATTTCCCAGCTTTGGCGTTTTGGTGTCACTGATTTTTACAAACTACCATGGTAAAAGCCCTAATCAAATCTCATGTGATTTCACTTTTGCTAATATGGAAGCCAGTGACCCATTTGGATCCATTTTTGGAAATTCTACTTTTATACCTTCAAAAGTTAAAAAAAAAAGTAAACAGATTGATTGAAGTATGTGTGTGTGTGTATATATATATATATATATATATATATATATATATATATATATATATATATATATATATATATATATATATATATATATATATATATATATATATATATATATATATATATATATATATATATAAGAGAAAGTTCAACATCAAGAAATTAAAGTTAGCAGTAGAACCAAGTAATTAATATCATCAACATGATTATTCAAGATATATGGTGGATACATATATAACGTATTATAACAAAACTAATTGTTTTTAATTTTAGGCCTTATTTTTTATTAGAAAAATGAATACATAATTTAAATAAAATTTTGTCTTGTATAAACAGAAATCTTTATTGATATATAGAAAACAGATTTTTTTTTCGAATATTTAGCTAATTGAGAATCTGCCAATTTTTTATTCAAAATTTCAACTTGTTTCTAAAGTGTATTTTATTTATTGTTGAGATTCAGAATATTAGATGATATTATTGACATACGCATTTGATTAAATTTACATGCAAATGTGAGAAAATTTCACATGTGAGTGTTGCTAAATTCAATTATAAATGATTTTGAACTAGAAAAACTTACAACTGAAATTATTTAGACTTACATGTGACGAATTAACTTATATTTATATGTGAATATGAATATGAATATTTATTCCAATTCACATGTGAATGTGAGTAAATTCATTTGTTAATCTCATCAAAATTCATTAGTGAATGATTAAAATGTTGAATATACTAAAAAGAATTTTCAAATGAGTTAGATACATTTCGTATCCACATTAGATGTTATGATTTTTGTTCACAGTAACGTATCAGATTCATTTTATGATTGTCTGCTAGTGAATTAGATACATTTTATATTGATATATATTGTGAATTCCAATGAGCTAAATCATGAAAAAAATTTATTTTGTATATCTATATTCCATATCAATTCATAGAGAAGAAACAAGTTTTAAATTTATATATATTTAGTTTTTTTCTTACAAATAAGTCTTAAAATTAAAAAATAACGTGAGTTTTTAGATCACCTGGACGTATAGGAACTGCTGGTTTTCAAGGGCAAGGTGAAGAGACCCACCATACATTATGAGTTAACGCTTTGGGGTTTTTATGGCTTAAGAGTAGAGCTAAGTGGGGTAGGGATCTCATATGGGACTCCTGGGCTAACAACCCCTTGTACTGTACCCTTATAATTCCAGTATCTAGCTATTCATTTTAATAAAGTCTAGCTGTTTAGAGGAATACTTATTGAATTTTAAATTAGCTAACTATTGTTGAATTAATTAAGTTAGTTGAGTACATGTTACAATTTTCTTTATGGAAATAATATATCTTTAATATATATAATTACATTTAATTAACCATATAAAGTTTACCGTTTCTAAACAAAAAAAGTTTGTTTTTCGAGTCGCGAGTCCGCAAATTGTACCAGTGCTCAATATGCCTTGTGTCACTGATAAAAGTAATTACTTATTGGATCCGCCACTCCAATCAATATATACTCCTTTGTATAGATAATTCATGTTAATGACTATAAAGTTTAAACTGTTTGTATGCTAAATTGGTCAATGCCTCAATGGGCTCCATATGAGAAAGGAAAAACATCATTCATGTTGGATCGAGCAATCCACAATTTATTTTAAAGACCCTAGTAAAAGACATCATTTCCATGATATCGAGTCGCTATGACATGTAGGCAATAGCGTTACAAAAAATTTAAAATTTCCAAGTAATCCAATCCAAAGACGTTTTCTTGTGCCAACTGTGAGGTTAAAAATCCCTGGTGAATCTTTTTGTTGATCGGAAGAACAACATTTGCCTTTCATTGATCACACACCTCCAAGATATAACTTACAATACACGAAACATTGAAATATTGAATTCAAACTCTAGATGTTAAATTACACCAAATTAAAAAAATTATAATAACTATTAAACTGTAATTAACATCTTCATGTATCTATATGTGCATGTGTGCCGAAACCTAGTAACAAAAATATCATGTAACGAGACATCACAGAAATAGATATAGAGATCTCACGAAGATTGAGTTTTTTCATGAATCTAACTACAGAAAATTAAAAGGGCGTTTATTGTCTTTCAAAACCAGGAATCAAGAACCCTGATAACAGATGTAACATTTATTATTGTCAGTTAAAAACAAATTAAATATAAAAAGTTAATAAAAGTAAAATCCCAAGAACATGTAGTTCAAGAAAGAGAGACTAGAGATGAATACCACCTGAAAGGGTAGATCTGGGATGACTTTCTTTGATATGCAATTTTCTGGATTGATCCTCTCTCTATCTTCCCACAGCTTTATTGAACAACAAAGATTTGAAACAGATCCAACAGATCAAAGTTGAACCATGCAGTTCAAGAAAGCTGTGGAAAAACAGAAAGAGCACCATTTTTTCAAGATTACTTTTCTTCTTCTTGATTGAAACCCTAATCAGGGTTCTTGAAAACACACTTTGCGGGTAGGGTTGTACGTATACGAGGCAGAGGTGAACACCGAACTGAGGAGTGAGGAGAGAAGCGGGCTATATATATACGGAAAGAGGTGTTTTTTTACCACCAATCCCAAGAAGAATATTGGGCAATGACAAAATTCTCACCGTACCCCACCCTCCTTACAACTTCCTTTCATTTATTATTATTATTATTTTTATAATAAATGCCTTTAGCTTTATTTGAATTGAATTAAATCAATCCATGGTGCCAAAGTTAATTCAATATAATATATTCTTATTTCTAAATAATAAATTTTTTCTAGAAAATATAATATAATATTATCTTTTTTTTTCTTATTCTTATATATTGTTATCTATATCTATATATCTATATTTATATCTAGACAAAATTGCAAAAATGGTCCCTGTGGTTACCATTTCCATGTGGTTTTGGTCCAAAATCTTTTGTTGGTGTATTAGTAGTCCAAATTTGCATCTTTTTAGTGAAATTGGTCCCTGAAGCTAACAGCCGTTATAAACAAACGTTAGCTGCACTTTTCAGAAGGGTAATTTCGTCTTTCTCTTGTCTCTCTCATGCGACACATGATTTACATAGATTAGTTTAAAGGCAAAATTGGAAATCGTACCATCTTCAACCTCCGGTCGAAGTTGAAGAGCTCGAAGAAGGTCTGCGATATCAGACACGTCGATCGTGAAATCGTTTGATTAGAGGTTGTGGAAGACGTCGATTTTAGAGGAACACGTCGTTTTCAGAAGCTCCAACATGGCTGTGTGTTTTTGTGGTAGAGTAACGATTGTGCGTACTTCCTGGACCCCAACAAACCCTGGTCGCAGGTTTCATAGTTGCCCTCAACAGGTAAAAGCTTGTAAAAACATTTGATTCGTTGTGGAACCTCAAATAATTTTTTTCTTACTCTTAAAGGATTCCAGATGCGGTTTCTTAGGATGGATTGATCCTCCAATGTGTGCAAGGTCCGTTATGATCATACCTGGGTTACTGAGAAACATAAACAACCTTTAGATGGTGGTCGAAGAACTGAATCGAGAAGCAAGAAAATGGAAGGTTTATTTGGTTGCAAGTTGGGTTTTGTTTTTGGGGGGTTTGTACGTCCTGAGTTAGGGTTATTTTGGTCAATATGCAATTAGTCTTGTTGTAATATGAACTTGGGTTATGTTTAGGTCAATTTAAGGAATGTGTATTTATTGGCAATAGGTGGTGTTAGGTTATTTTGTAATCAACAACTCGGTACTTTTGGTAATGGAAAACTAAATTGTGGTACGTGTGCAATTGAAATGGTTATATGAACTTTCAAAAGAAACAAGTGGTCATAAGGTAACAAAACTTGAGCATACATAAAAGTTGAGCATTCACAAGGTAACAAAAGTAGCTTACCATACATTAAGTAAGTAACTTAGACATGGTCCAAGTAATACATCCAATCCATCCTTGCCATTTACAAAACAAACATCAAGCATCAAAATTGACCATTTTCACATCTAATATGATCATTAACAAGCATAAGAGTTTGGCAAGTTCAAAACAAAAACATGCAACGACTAGTTCTAAAGAAACACAAAACAACCATCAACCATCACAACTTCCTTCATTGGGTCCCACCTTCATTCCATTGTTGCCCCTTGCAAGTCCTCGAGTTATGGCCCCTATTGTGGCATTTACCACAAGTAACACTAACAAATTTCTTGGTATGTCGTTGAGTTTGGCTTCCACCTTGAGTTTGACTTTCATTTATTTTTTTGCTTTGACTGGAGTTCCTTTCATCTGCACTACGCTTTCTCTTTGTCTTTGGTCTTCCTGGTTGAGTGTGATGTGGTGGTGGTTTTAACTTGAATGGACAGGTGCTTTTTGGCCACATAGAGTGTCCCTTTATTGGGTCAATCTTGTACGAGTAAACATTCTTCCAGGTGTCCATTCAATACACTTTATTCACATAAGTGTAAAGCTCCCCAACTTTCTCTCCACTATCACCTATTTCATTAATTGTAGCTATTGCATGCTTGCAAGGAATCTCATTTAAATCCCACCGACTGCATGTACAAGTCATCTCCTTCATGTTAACCACATGTTGATCATGCCAGGGTCCATAAACCTCATATTTTGAAGTCTCATTCCATCTAGCCCTGTATTGAACTGCATTTGCTCTGTTAATTTCAAGCAACTTTGAAGCTGTTGGAGTTAATGGGCCTGGAGATTTTGCCATTACTTTCAGCACATTGCAAATCCTTTTCATAAGGTACTGCCTGATAAACTCTAGACAACTTATGATTGGCTTGTCCCTCCCATGAATCAACTTACTATTGAAAACCTCACATAAGTTATTAAGCAACATATCTGATGCTGCTCTGCCTGTGTAACATAATGAAAGTAAGGTCAATTGCAAGTCCAAACAAATTATGGTTGTTACTAGGATAAACTTATACCTGAGAAGTGGCTGCGAGCCCAATGTTGAGCAGAAATTTTTTTCAACCACTCAAAAGCTTGCCTATCAAACTGACTAAACTTAGTCATGCAAGTATCAAATTCTGGTACTGTCGTGGCTGTTGCACACTTCCATAAAAAATCTTTATACTCTCTAGTTTTCCAGGTTTTCTTCATGTTATCATATATATGCCTGAGGCAAAATCTATGCTCGGCACAGGGGTACAGTTGTGCAAGTGCAGGTATGATGCCCTGAATAGATTAGCAATTAATTAGTACCTTCCTAAAGAAACAAATATGAAAACTTAAAAATAACACATACCTTCTGCTTGTCACTTATGAAAGTAAAGTTAGAGTTTGCATACAAGCCTAAATCGTCTCCTAAGCATTGAAGAAACCACTTCCAGCTGCTGGCAGTTTCAGCTTCAACTATGGCATACGCAACAGGGTAAATGCCATTATTTGAGTCTACTCCAACAGCAGTAAGAAATTGACCTGGGAAGGGTCCTTTCATGAAAGCATCGTCTAACCCTATAAGATCTCTTAAACCAGCTTTAAACCCCTTCTTTAGTGCCCCAAAGCAAACATATACTCTCTTAAACTGTCTTGTTTGTAAACTCAAGTTAGCCTCACTAACTACTTCAAGCTTCACTGTTGTTCCATCATTTGTCGCTTGTAATTCCATTAGATAATCCCGCAACACCTCATATTGCTTTGTGTAGTCACCAATCACATGATTTAAAGCTGTTGCTTTTGCCCTTTGCACTTTGTGTATCGACACACCAAGGTCATATTTAATTTTTGAAGTTGGTCCTGAAGGCTTTGAAGTGGAACTGTTGGGTTTAACTCAACTTGATCTAAAATTTCCATGGCGATGAACTTCGCAGTGCAAGCCCTAATTTTTCTTGTTTGAAAACAAATGTGTTTGTCATTCAATGTTTTGACAAACCAATTGTAAGAACCCAAAAATAGGGATAAAAACTATAAAATAAATATATGAAAATTTGGGTTTGAACGAGGGCGTAATAGTAAAAATTGGTTAAGAAGAGAAAATGGTCATTTGGCACACAAATGAATTTAATGTAAAGAAAATATGATGTTGGGGTAAAAATCAAAGAAATTAAAACTTATGATGCTATGAAATGAATTTTGTGCCATTTTGGGAAAAATAGAACTAAAAGGACTAAATTTTCAATTGGGCAAAGTTATAAAGACCCGAGGATAAAAAAAGGAATTTTTTGGGATTTCAAAAAGAGAAGAACATAATTGTAAATCTTTAGAAACTAATAATTAAAAATCTATAAGGATTTGGGAAAACATCATCAAGGTGAATTTTGTATATTTTGATGTAATAATAATATAGAAAAAAGATTCAAGTCGTTTGGGGTTATAACGAAGAAGTTATGACGGGTTAAAAACTACAAAAAAGTGACAAAAATGGCCAAATGGTCATGTTTGAGGGGCTGTAACGTAAAATATATAAGGATTCCGAATTAAATCAGTAGGAGGAAGATGTAAAGCTTATTCCCAGCTTTCTACAGGTATAAAGTTTGTAAAAATCTGATCTCGTATGTGGGAGTTATGATACTGTAAAATTTGAGAAAATAATCAGGAAAATACCGAAATTTGTCCAAGGCATGAGCTGGCAGGGGTATTTTCGGAAATTTCCACTTCTTTTTATTAAATCAGATTCTGGAAGCTCTTGGATCTGATATTTTTACCTAGAAGTTTCTAGTTTGATTAAACCATAGAGAAGAGAAGGGGAGAAGAGATTTCTAAGGATTTCATGAAGAAATTGAGCATGGTTTTGATGATTAAAGCTTAGGTTGATGAGTTCCTAGCACAAACAAGGTAAGAATCCATTCTTTTAGCTAGAAAAAAAACTCATTTAGGGTTCTTGGCTGATTTTTATGAATAGAAGAATGAGTGAAGAATGAAATCAAATGTTTGATTTTCGGATGGAAATTTGTCCTATGTTGTATAATTCGTATAAAAATCATACGATGTCCAAATCAGGCGACTCCAGTGCCCATGGTTTTGTCTCGATGTCTTTTTCAGTTTATCAGTTGGGGTTCAGACCTCATTCAGTCGTTTTCTAGGGTTTTGGACCCGATTTCCATGAGTATGATTTCTGCGTCCAATTGTGTTGTGAAATTATTTTAAAATCGTGTGCTCACTGGATTGTTCTGAAATTTTGTGTGGAGAAGATCCTTGTCATGAGCCATACTCGACCAAAAGGGATTGACTCAGTTCATTGTTTTGGTTTGGACTTTGGTGTGTGCAATCCGACCTCCACAGATCGGCTGCTGCACACCTAGGTCAACTTGTGGGATTTTTAATTCCCAAATGGTTCATAGTTTAGGTCTGAAATTTTGAGGGGAAGTCCATCCTCGTGTCTAGTGTATTCCATCCAGAGGGCTTGATCCAATTCCATTAGGAAGCTAGGTTTCTAATGCCTTCTCTTTGACTGAACCAGAATTGTAGCTGTGCACATTGTCCTTGTTGCACGATTTTTAATTCTCAATTGGCTTATGCTTTGAGTTTGATTTTTGGATGAGAGCTTTATCTTCATATCTAGTGTAACTCTTCCAAAAGGTTTGATTTATTTCCTTTTATAAGTTAGGTTGTCGGACCAATCTTGTCAAGCTATGCTGAGTTGTGACAGAAATGTTGCTGCTCATTTCCTTCATGTTGTGTGATTTTTAATTCTTAATTGGTTTGTCTTTTAGGTCTGAATTTCGGAGGATGGTCTCTTGGTTATATATAGTATGCCTATGTAAGAGGGTTTTCCTTGATTCCATTCCCAAGTGGAATGGAATTGGTGATTCCTCCACTAATCCAGATTTGTGACAGATTGCACTGTCAATCTTGTCACTTATTTTCTAAGGTCTTAGAGTGTGATTCAAGTCTCGGTATCTTCTCGAGACTTGTCATGTATTGTGTCTATTTTTCAGAATGTCTGAGTTTGTGCCATTCGAGTTTCTGGGTTGGGAGTTATGGTCAATTCTTTGACTATGCGTCTTAGATGTCAAAATCTAAAAATGAGTTAATAATGTGATATTAATCTATTAAGATGTAGATTAAGAGGTCTTTAATTGTTACTAAGGCCTAGCTTGTATTAACTAGAATGTTAAATGAACTCCTTAGGTATTAAGGAGTAAAGTTGAAGGAAAGGAAAAACAACGGGAAGAAGTGATTCTAGTTAGACTTCTCTAACTAGACAAGGTGAGTACATGATATATTTTACCTATTTTGGGGTACATGGCAAGTAAGTATATTAGGATTTCTTACAAAATTTCTATATGTGAGATTATATGCAAGAATATTATTTTCTAACTTGTTTGGGAAAGTATAATGTTATATTTGAAGTCGTATTTTTGGACTACAAGTCAAATTATGTGAAAGTATGTTTTGGTCTATGAACCAATTATGTGGAAGTATGTTTTGGTTATAAACCATATATGTTTTTAAGTATAAATGGGCATATAGCCATAAGATGTTTGGAAAAGTATGATTTGGCATTTAGCCTAGAATATTGTAAAAACATGTTTTAATTTTATGATTAATATGTGATGAAAGTTATAAGTTTGGCACTTAGCCACTATGTATGAAAGTAATGTTTAAGTAAGCAGAAAGTATTTTATATGACTGGTATTTGTAGCAAACAATGTTAGTAATGGAACCATGCCATGTTCCACTTACCCGGGTTAGGTAAGGAGTCTACTGGGGATAAAACCCCATCGCGAAGTAGATTTCCTAAGCAAATTCTACTGGTGAGGATTGATACGTTCTTTCTAGCTGTAGAGACTTGGGTATCACTTATGGTGATTAAGGCCCTAAGTATAAAAATCTAGCAAGTAATAAATACCAGTCAAAAGAAAGTATATGTTGAAAATTTATTAAAATGTTTTGAAATGAAGTAATAAAGTTTTGGGTCTCAAACCATGTAACTCACGAGACATTTTTGTCTTACGTATTCTATTTTTATGTCATGTATTCCAGGTTCAGGTACGAAGATGTAAGATAGTTTGAAGTTGTAAAATAGACTCTAAAGTGTGAAGGAGTGGATCTCGATACAGCTTCCATGTATTGGAGTATGATTAAATCCTTTCCCTTAAATCTTATGGTTGTGTGATATGAAATTGTAACACTCCCTATCGTCTTAAACGAATACAATGGTTTTTGATAAACCGTATTTTGTAAAATATGCTTTTATGTAATATAAATGGTTTGTAAGAATTGGGGTGTTACACCAATAACCATTTTCTTTTGACCGAGAAGCCTGCATTGACCATGTACAAGTAGGTTTACCACCAATAATTGGACCACCTACCCCATCTGGTAGTTTACCTTTACACATAGCCCGAAGCCTTATTAAATCGTTTTTTTAAATGAAAGATTCCTTCTGTTTGCAATAGCTAGTTTGTCCACTCTGGCCTTGATTTCTTTTTTTAGATTTGAATTTTTGACCCACGTGTAAATAAACTGGATGTACCTGGCCATGAGAGCATCTCTTTGTTAGTTCTATATGCCAAGGATGATCATAAAATGTTATTACTAATAATACATGATCCTATAGGGTCACACCAACAACAAGTTTGACACCAATTGATCATTTAGAATGTTAAATTTGATTTAACATCAAATGATACTAAACTTGCAATTTAATCTTGTAGGTTATTTTTATTTGAGGTAAATAATAATAACTACAAAATTAAAGGTTGATTAGTAATTCATATGTGATGAATTAATTAAGTGTAACAATTAAATTGTTTAAATTGTTAAACGATTTAATTGATTTATAAGTAAGCCTTTTATTTAATTTAATTGGTAAATTAAATAAAATATATATATATTGTTATATATATATATATATATATATATATATATATATATATATATATATATATATATATATATATATATATATATATATATATATATATATATATATGTATATATATAATTATACAATTAAGATTGTATATTTAGATGGTTTATTTATGTATATGATTATGGGTTAAATGTTATCCCATTTAAGAAATAAGAAGATGTATTATTTATAAGCTTTCATTATCTAAGTTTTATAAATAATAACAACCCACTAGCACTCCTTTAGCCATCATAAATTCAGCCATATTGGAAAGAAAAAGAATGCATTAAGAACTTAAAAGAGGTGGAAGATGCTTTGTGTCTTCTAGCTTTTGATTATAGAAATCAAATGAGACTTTCTTTTAAGCTAGTTGCATGTGCTTTTCTTTCTTTTGGTGGATGATATAGTGGCCGAGATTTAGGAGGTGTGTTGTGATCATTCTTGCTTCAAAAATCAGCCAAAATAACTCTCCTTAAGTGCTTAGCAAAATTGGTTTTTGGTTTCATAAGAAAAGGAGTCTTAACTTGCAAGTTGTGGAACTAGCATTCAAGGGTGTTCAAGCTTGTGGTGGATCAACTATAGAGGGATTCTAACTTGATTCCTAGCTATCAAAATCATCCAAACCAAACCCAAGAACAAAGGTTATGATCTTGAACTTAATCTATGTTTGTTCTTCATCTTATCTCTACATGCATGTAGCATGATCCTCTTGAAAATGGAATTTGTGTTCATGATTTTATGCTTCCGTTGCAAACTCTTGTTTTTGAAACTAATTACATGAACTATGATTTCCAACAATTGGTATCAGAGACATGGCTATATTGCATGTTTAGATAATAAGTTTATTTGGATAAACTTGGTTTTTGGAAGCCATGAATGTTCATATTCTTAAATGAAAGTTTCATGCATGGCTTCTTTGGCAACATGCAAGTATACTATCTATGATTTTATGTAACCAACTATATATTATGTTTGCATGCTTTTGGTTACATAAATTGTTGCCTTAGAAAAACAAAGTGTTGGTTTTCTTATGATTTTATGTGATAAAATGGTGCATAAACAAGCCAAGGACCATATGATGCATGTTTTGTGTTTGTATTCGATATGGTTGTAATCTATTCATTTATTCAAATGGTTTGTAATAATAATTAGTTATTTCCTTCTTAATATTCATTTTGTAAATATTAGAATAGTTGTATTTTATTTATTTAACAAAATGTAACAAGAGAAGGAAGTAAAAGTCCAAAAGAAGATTGCACCCAACAGCAGCACTTTCTGAAGAGCTGCTGTCCAGATTTCAAAATTGTTTTGGAAGTGTTTTAAAAATTCATATCTTGGTCATTTGGTGATATACTTGTTGGTAACTTTAATATCTAGTATATACATTAAGTTTCAACAAGTATTAGCATCAATATAGCCAAGAATGAATTGATAAATGCAACAAAAACCACAAAAACTTTCTTCCTGCTGCCCTATATTTCGCAACTTTCATGGGGGCAGAAGAAAATTCATAACTCACTCCATGAAGTCAAGAAATGGTGGTTCAAGTGTCATTTGGTGATATAAGAAGCTTGGCAAAATTGTAGCCAAATCGAAGATCATTTGGTTGAGTTTTTGTCACCTTTTTGTCCCTAGGTTTGGACTTGATATTTCATGTATGGCTCACATGAAATATCAAACTAGTTGGCTTGTTTTTATGCACCCATGCATGCTTGTGATGATTGAATGTTTTATTATGTTATTTTGTGGATGAAAATAAGATTTTGCATGCTAGACAACCTAGATAATTAAACATAATCATCAAGGAGTTTGTATTTTCAAAAGTTGACAATTAAAACATAAGATGTGATAAAATTGATTTTATTAAAATGGGTTTTGTTTTAAAAAAAAACCTATTAAGTCAAGTTTTGAAAATGATTGAAACAAGAAATAAAATGGAGATTTTATGAACTCTTACAAACTCCAACCCTAAGTAATAATGGTAATTATTTAGGATTATAAATTGGTTCTAATATATGTGATCAAACTCAAACTTAATATTGGATATTAATTGTAATCTTGACCACAAACATAGAATCAATAAAATGGAGATTTTATGATTTAGGAACCAATTAACAAAATAAGATTTAATGGTACCATGTTCATTGGATGCATGCAATCTACATGATACCATATGTTTTTCAAAATTAGAATTGTAAAACATTCAAATCCCTTATGAAATACTGATCTGCTACTACATTTTCTGAACCTTTTTTGTCTTTAATTTCTAAATCAAATTCTTGTAGTAACAAGATCCAACGAATAAGTCTCGGTTTTGCCTCTTTCTTTTCCATAAGATGTCGTAAGGCACTATGGTCCGAAAAGACAACAACCTTTGACCCCCAAACATACGAACGAAACTTATCTAACGAAAAGACAACCGCAAGCAACTCTTTTTCCGTAGTTGTATAATTCAATTGAGCATCAGAAAAAGTTTTGCTTGCATAAGAAATTACAACAGGCTTTTTATTCACCCGTTGTCCCAAAACAGCACCAACCGCGTAATCACTTGCGTCACACATAATTTCAAACGGTTGAGACCAATCAGGTGATTGTAAGATTGGTGCTTGAGAGAGTTGTTTTTTCAAAATTTCAAAGGATTTTAGACACGATTCATCAAAAGAAAATGATGCGTCTTTTAAAAGCAAATTGCACAAAGGTTTAGAAATTGCACTAAAATCTTTGATAAATCGTCTATAAAACCCGGCGTGTCCTAGAAAAGAGCGCACGCCTTTGACATTGGTGGGAGGTGGTAACGAAGCAATGAGTTGTACTTTGGCACGGTCAACTTCAAAACCTTTTTCAGAAACAAGATGCCCAAGTACAACCCCTTGCTTGACCATAAAATGACTTTTTTCCCAACTCAATACCAAATTTGTTTCCGTGCAACGTTTTAACACTCTTTCAAGTTGTTGGAGACAAGAATCAAAATTGGACCCAAATATAGAAAAATCATCCATAAAAATTTCTAAAGACTCCCCGACCATATCTGAAAAAATACTTGTCATAAGCCTTTGAAAAGTGGCCGGGGCATTACATAACCCAAATGGCATTCGCCGAAAAGCAAAAGTACCGTAAGGGCATGTGAATGTAGTCTTAGCTTGGTCCTCAGGGTGAATGGCTATCTGGTTGTAACCAGAATATCCATCAAGAAAACAGTAAAATTTATGACCGGACAATTTTTCTATAATTTGATCAATAAACGGTAAAGGAAAATGATCTTTTGAAGTAGCCGCGTTTAATTTGCGGTAATCAATACAAACTCTCCACCCGGTTACCGGCCGGGTGGTAACCTTTTCACCGTTTTCCATCTCTACGATCGTGATGCCGGCCTTTTTGGGGACGGTTTGGGTTGGGCTGACCCAAGTGCTGTCGGATATGGGGTACACGATTCCGGCATCTAACCACTTCAAAACTTCTTTCTTGACGACTTCGCGCATGTTTGGATTCAACCGTCTTTGGGTGTCGCGTGATGGTTTTGCGGACGGGTCGGTAATGATCCGGTGCATGCAAATTGCCGGACTGATTCCTTTGAGATCTGCAATTGTCCACCCAACTGCAGCTTTGTAAGTGTGCAACACCTTCATCAATGCCTCTTCTTGCTCTTTTGTCATATCTGCTGCGATGATAACCGGGAGAGTCTCATTCGGGCCCAAAAAGGCATATTTGAGATGGTCCGGTAATTTTTTCAACTCGACAACCGGTGGTTGCTCCAACGACGGCTTCATCTTCGAATCAATGGAAGTCGGGAGAGCATCAATCGGATTGGACCAAGTGGATGCGTGACCATAAACAGCATTCAAATATTCTTTTTGTGCATCCATCTCTTGTACCCTGTCACTATCACAAAAAAGATCCTCCAAATCATCGGCGATGTCGGTGAGCATATTTGCGGTATGCTCGTGAACACAATCTCCGATAGTGTCGATCATAAAACAATCGCCATGATTTGGGGGGTTAGCGTTTGGTCCAAAGGCTTGAAGTCTCAACTTGCGGTTGCCAAAAGTCACATCAATTGCAGCGTCTCGCACACTGATTTGGGCATTGACGGTGGCCAAAAAGGGACGACCAAGAATGACATTTTGTTGTTTGTCCTTGGACTGCGTATCCGAATCCATGACAACAAAATCAACGGGATAGTAAAAATCTCCCACTTTAACAATGACATCCATCAAAATTCCTCTAGGAAGTTTGAGTGACAAATCGGCCATAGCAACAGAAAAATCAGTGGTTTGTAAAGGACCAAACTCGTGTTTGTCATACAAACTTCCCGGAAGAACATTAATACTAGCTCCAAGATCAAGAAGCCCCCTTTTAATTTTAATATTTCCAATTTCAAAAGTGATCAAGGGTGCTCCGGGATCTTTGAGCTTGGGAGGAAGAGACCCCAAAAATGCGGCACTAACATGTGCGGTGCTATTGCCCTTTGTGGGGATTCTATGTCGTCTTTTGTGTGTGCACAAATCTTTAAGGAATTTTGCATACGCCGGAATTTGCTTAATCGCATCGATAAGTGGGAGATTAATTTTTACTTGACTAAAAGTTTCCCACATATCATCCGATTGAGGCCCATTTTTTCCAAAAAGAGGTTTTTCAGGCTTTTCTAAAGCTGTTGGGTAGGGGGTGGTATTAGCCTCCACAGACCCCTCCCCAACTTTGGGCTCATCCGATTCATGCATTTTTCCCTTAAGTTTGGCCTTTGATGGATCTTTTTCATTAACAATTCTGCTCTTTTTCACACGTTTATCATTTTCCGATTCATCATCATCGGAAGATACATAATCCTCCACCACCACTTCATCCTCGGGTGGTGTAGGCTTATGCACATTATTATCAAAAGTTTTTCCATTACGAAGAATTTTTACCTCATTGACGTGTGATTGATTCGAGTTGCTTGTTGAAGCTCTTGCATGTTGCGGGTTGACTTGTGTAGTGCCCGGAAAGTTCCCCGGTGGTCGCCGATTCATTTGCTCCGCCAATTGCCCAACTTGTTTCTCTAATGCCGCGATGGACTTTGAGTTGACTTCAGTCCGATTGAAACCCTCCTTCATCAAGTCCATCATCTGATCAAGCTTTTTGTCGATGGACGAGTCGTTTGGCTTTTCTTGATTCCCTTGAGTTGATGGTGCACCCCGATTTTGATTTTGATTTGTGTTGTTAGAATTGTTGCCCCTCCAATTGGAATTTCTATTCATGTTGTTGTTCCTCCAATTTGCATTTGCATTGTTGTTTCTCCACCGATCATTGTTGTTTTGATTGTTGTAATTGCTTCTTTGTGGTGGGGGTCTATAAGCATTCCGGTTATCATCTTTGAAATCAAGATGGTCACCGGAAGAGTAGAACACTTCTTCAACATCTTCATCTTCATCATCGGTGTGTGCAAACATGCTCCCTTTCTTGCAATCTTTAGTTCTATGTGAGCCATCACATAGTGAGCAAACGGGCCGGGCTTGAGCTTGAGGCTTTTGCTTGAGTTGGTTCACCTCGGTTGTTAACTTCTTCATTTGTGCAAGCATCTCGGCCATAACATCATTGGATTGGGTGGAGTTTACGAAACGAACATTCTTGCCTTTGTGAGTGGAGGAAGGTGCGGGATTCCCATTCATGGCCATTTCATTTATGAGCTCGTAGGATTCTTGAGGCGTCTTGTTTCTCATGGAGCCACCGGCGGCCGCGTGAATGGATTGTTGAGTTTGCAAATCCAACCCATTGAAGAATGTTTGAACTTGTCTCCAAAGTGGAAGTTCATGGTGGGGGCATCTTTGCAGCAACTCGTGATATCTCTCCCAAGCCTCGTAAAGTGACTCGCCGTCTTCCATTTGGAATGACATAATGTCATTGATCAACATGTTAGTTTTGGCAGGTGGGAAGTACTTCGTTAGAAATTTGTTGGCTAGATCCTCCCATGTGGTGATTGACTCGGATGGTAATGAGGAGAACCATCTCTTTGCTCGGCCACGTAAGGAAAATGGAAAAAGTCGAAGACGGATTGCATCTTCTTCAACCCCGTCAATTCTGAACATGTCACAAATATCCAAGAAGCTAGTGATGTGCGTGTTGGGATCACTATCCGGTAACCCGTCAAATTGAGCACTGTTTTGCACCATCTGAATGACATGCGTCTTGATCTCAAAGTTTGTTGCTCCAACTGTCGGTCGGCGAATGCATGATCGAGCCCCGTCAAGAGAAGGTCGGGCAAATTCGCCCATGGTCCTTCGTTGTGCCATCGGTTCAACGGTTTCTTCAACAACTTCCTCTTTGACTGGATTGTTTGAACAGCTCCCACGAGAACGTTTCCCAATGAGAGATCTTTCGATTTCTGGATTGAAAATCAACGGAGATGACTGTGCGGAACTACGAGTGCGCATACAACTCGTCGAACCTGAAAAGACAAAACACGAACAAAAACACGTAAAAAGGAACAAAAATTAAATCAGCAAAGGAACTAGGTTGCTAAGCGCAATAGCTCCCCGGCAACGGCGCCAAAATTTGATCGCAGTCGTTGATGCAATCAAAAATAAACCTTAAACGCACTAATTAGCTAGGGCAAGTAAGGGTCGAATCCACGAGGAGCTTATGGTTAACAATCTAGTTCTAACAGATTTAAAAGCAAACAAATTCAGACAAACAAATACTGCAAAAAGTTTAATTCAATCAGAGAAAAGGGTGATCACTCCCGGTTTCAGTTTTGATTCCTAACAATGTATTATATCAGATTTTACTAATTTTGCGTTCATTCAGATTACATAGACATAACCGTACTGTTACTGACTAAATCTGGGATCAAACTATGTAAAATCCGCACCCTCCGTCCTACACACCACTGTGGATGATTTGGCACGGTGGGGAAGATCACAATAGAGTTGTCTTACACTCAATCAAGCAACAATTTAAGAACAAGTAATGGAAGTCTAGTCATATGATTTAAAAGCAAACAATCCAAACACTGTGTTCATGAATCTAAAAAGTTCAAATCTAAATACAATACTGAAAGGAAATCAAAACCTACTCCCGGTTGTGATCACGGGATGATTTAGCTACTCATGACTTGAATTGATGCAAACTCTGTGCTGGAGATGTTGAACATGGCTGGATTCTTCAAAACTTCAAGAATTGTGGCTTGATCTTGATGCAAAAGAGGCTTAATTTGGGATTGGGAATTGTTTGGAGATGATTTGGGAGTGTTTTTGGCCTTGTAAAACTGTCAAAACCCTAGGAAAATCGTCTGGAGTCTGCCTTGGGTCGATGGGATCAACTTCCATTAAATAGAGTGGTTTAAATATGGCAATTTAGGGCATTCTAGGCGGCAGCGTCCTAGGCCAGCGTCCCAGACGCCTGTGGGACGCTGAGTGCAGTTCTTCAGCTTTTACGACGCGCAACGTCCCAGAACGAGACGCTCCAAAAACGCTGGGCGTCCTAGGGAAGCGTCCCAGACGCCACCTAGGACGCTGACGGGCTTCCTCGCGAGCCTGGCTTGCTTTTTCCCTTCAAAATGGCCCAGAGTTCCAGGTCAGCGTCTGGGACGCTGCCTGGGACGCTGAGCTTTTTCTCCCGCTTCCGGTGTCCGTTTGATGCGTGGTTTTCGCCCAAAATTCCCGTTTTCCAATCCCTGCATGTAATTCACTCAATTCCATCAAAAGTAGGGCCATTCTTGGTTAAACAATGCTTAATTTATCATGTTAATCACATTTTACTTCAAACCAAAATGACCCGATCAAATACGAATCTATGTCGTCCTTCTTAAAGACACTCATGTATCACTTGTATTTCCTTGTGGGATAAAGGATACCTAACCACTTGGAGTCTTCTTGTTATACAAGAAGTAGTTTTGCAATATTGATGGGATAAAGGACACCTAACCATCAATAGTTGACAAAACTACACGTCCGTTTAAGTAGGATGATTCGTTTGGAAATCTCTTGTGATAAAGGTCACCTAAGCATTAGAAATCCAAGGCATAGATGGGATCAAACATGCCAAACTTATAAATGTTATAATGGGATCCCATAAATCTAGAAATTATATTTGGATATAATTGGTAAACCGTTACCTACCTTGTTGATTCGAATAGGCGGGATAAAGGATACCTAACCACTTATTCGTGATGCAACTTGGATTCTAGACCTTAATTAATTAAAGTTTATGAAACAAGAAAGGGTATTAATTATTAAGGACTTAATATCATAATTTACTAAATAGAACCTTGTTAAAATTTTGTAGATGGCACCAAACAACACACACTCGGCTCCTAACAACACCTCACTACGGTCTCTCCTTGAAGGAGAAAAACTTAACCATACCAACTTCTTGGATTGGTACCGTAGTGTGAGAATTGTTCTCAAACAAGAAAAGAAAGAATATGTTCTCAATGAACCACTTCCAGAAGAGCCCCCTGCCATTCCTAAGCCCGCACACGATGCATGGCTTAAAAAGATGGATGATTCCATCGATGCATCATGCCTCATGCTGGCAACCATGATTCCCGACCTTCAGAAGGATTTGGAGAATCATTCAGCCTATGACATGATTCATCAACTAAAGGAAATGTTCCAACAACTTGCAAGAACGGAAAGGTTCGAAACTGTTCGGGCTTTCCATGCTTGCAAGATGGAGGATGGGCAGTCGGTAAGCTCTTATGTGCTCAAAATGAAGAGTCACATTGATCATTTGGCACGTCTTGGAGTTGTGATGCCCGATGAGCTAGCAACGGATATGATCCTTAACTCCTTGACAAAGTCCTTTGATCCTTTCGTCATGAATTATAACATGAATGGTTTAAACAAGACAATCCCGGAATTACATGGGATGCTAATTACCGGTGAAAAGAATCTGCCTAAGAAAACCACTCAAGTTCTCATGATCAAGGAAGGTGGCACAAAGAGAACTAGACCCGAACACCCCAACAACTCCAAGGGAAAGGGAAAGGCAAAGGTTGTCAAAGGAAAGGGCAAGAAAGTTGTCCAATCATCCCGTCCGCCCAAGAAGAAGGCAAAAGTTGCCAAAGAAGACGCGTGCTTCGAATGTGGCAAGGTTGGGCATTGGAAGAGAAATTGCCCTACCTATCTTGCGGTGTTGAAGAAGAAGAATGCCGGTGAAGGCACTTCAGGTATCTATATGATAGACCTAGAACTTTATAATTTATCTCCTAACACATGGGTATTTGATACTGGTTGTGGAACTCACATATGTAATATGTTGCAGGGGTTCAAAAGGAGTAGGCGACTGAAGGCAAATGAGGTAGTACTCCGGGTTGGAAACAATGCAAGGGTTGCGGTGGATTCAATTGGAAGTTTTGATTTATTACTACCTAATGGCTTGTGTATGACATTGTTGAATGTTTACTATGTTCCTAGCTTGACTAGGAATATTATTTCGGTTGCTAAATTAAGACAATGTGGATTTGATCTTTCCTTTAATAATGATGATATTTGCGTTTACAAAAATAATGTATTCTATTTTGAGGCTAGGCCTTTAAATGGAATTTATGAAGTAAACCTTGATGAAAAGACTAACCATGGCTCTTTATACCACACTTTCACCAAGAAACCCAAATTTGATTTGAGTCAAACCTATCTATGGCATTGTCGCCTTGGGCATATAAACAAGAATCGCATATCCCAACTTCAAAAGAGTGGACTTTTGAAGGCAAATGAGAATGACTCATTTGATATATGTGAATCTTGTTTACATGGCAAGATGACTAAAGCTCCTTTCTCCGGAACCAATGAGAGAGCAAAGGACTTGTTAGGAATCATACATACGGATGTATGTGGTCCTTTCAAGCCAATGACTAGATATGGTGAAAGATATTTCATCACCTTCACTGACGACTTTAGTCGTTTTGGATATGTTTATTTGATTAAACATAAACATGAGGCGTTTGAAATGTTCAAAACCTTTCAAAGTGAAGTGGAAAATCAACTCAACAAAACAATTAAAGTTCTTCGTTCTGATAGAGGAGGTGAGTACTTAAGTACAAACTTTATGGATCATCTTAAGACTTGTGGAATTGTTTCACAACTTACTCCACCTGGAACACCACAACATAATGGTGTGTCTGAGAGGCGGAACCGAACACTATTGGATATGGTTCGATCCATGATGAGTAGAAGTACTCTACCTTTATCATTTTGGGGTTATGCTTTACAAACAGCTGCTCGTCTCCTAAACATGGCACCTACTAAAAAGGTAGATAAAACGCCTTATGAGATATGGCATGGAAGGGTTCCATCTTTATCCTATCTCAAGGTATGGGGTTGTGAAGCTTATGTTAGACAAGAAGCTTCAAACAAATTAGAACCCTGTTCAACTAAATGTATCTTTGTAGGGTATCCGAAAGATTGTCTTGGATACTATTTCTACAATCCCATCGAGAATAAGATATTTATTTCTCGAAAAGCTGAATTCCTAGAAAACAAGTTTCTGACGGAAGAGGCTAGTGGGAGGTTTGTGGAACTTGAGGAACTTTAGGAACCACAACCTGATACACAAGAAGTTGAATCTAGCATTCAACAAGAAATTGTTGAACCTGAACAAACGGTTGATCAGGAACAAATTGTAACACAAGGTGTTCGCAAATCTGGTAGGGTTCGATTTGAACCAGAAAGGTATGGTTACCTTATGATGGAAGAGGAATGTTATACGATAGATTCTGATGAACCCGTCAACTATCAAAGTGTAATATCAGATCCTGAATCTGATAAATGGCTTGAGGCCATGAACACTGAGATGCAATCCATGCACGATAATCAAGTTTGGAACTTGGTTAATCTTCCCACCAATTGTAAGACTGTTGGGAACAAATGGATTTTCAAGAAGAAAATCGACGTGGATGGAAATGTTCACACTTTTAAGGCTAGACTTGTCGCTAAAGGATACTCACAAACTCATGGTATTGACTATGATGAGACCTTTTCACCAGTGGCAATGATCAAGTCGATAAGGATACTTTTTGCCATAGCCGCGTACTATGATTATGAGATATGGCAAATGGATGTCAAGACCGCTTTCCTTAATGGATACTTATTGGAAGATGTCTATATGGATCAACCTGAAGGTTTTGTCGATCCCAAGCATCCAAACAAAGTGTGCAAGCTTAAAAGATCTATCTATGGATTAAAGCAAGCGTCTCGAACATGGAACATCCGTTTTGATGAAAAGATTACGAGTTTTGGATTCATCAAAAATGAGGATGATTCCTGTGTTTACAAGAAAGCTAGTGGGAGTATAGTCATATTCCTAGTATTGTATGTAGATGACATACTTTTATTTGGAAATGACATCCCAACCTTAAAAGGTGTCAAAGCGTTCCTTGAGAATTGTTTCTCAATGAAGGATCTAGGGGAAGCTGCTTATGTATTAGGCATAAAGATCTATAGAGATAGATCTAAGAGACTTATTGGTCTTAGCCAAAGTGTATATATTGATAAAATCTTGAAAAGGTTCAAGATGCAAGACTCCAAAAGAGGATTCTTGCCAATACCACACGGCACCATCCTAAGTAAGTCTCAGTGTCCAACCACTAAGACTGAACTTGAAAGGATGAAACATGTCCCATATGCTTCGGCAATTGGGTCTATCATGTATGCCATGTTATGCACTAGACCCGACGTCTCATGTGCCTTGAGTATGACTAGTAGGTATCAACAGAACCCAGGTGAAGCCCACTGGACTGCTGTAAAGAACATTCTTAAGTACTTGAGAAGAACTAAAGATATGTTCTTAGTTTACGGCGGTTTGGAAGAAAGCTTAAAGGTAAAGGGTTACACTGACGCAAGCTTCCAAACAGATAGGGACGATTCGAAATCTCAATCTGGGTATGTCTTTATTTTAAATGGAGGAGCCGTGTCTTGGAAGAGTTCCAAACAAGAAGTGATTGCACAATCCACTACAGAATCAGAGTATGTTGCTGCTTCGGAAGCTGCTCAAGAAGCTGTATGGATGAGAAAGTTCATAGAAGATCTAGGGGTTGTTCCTTCCATTCGGGATCCTATAGAAATCTTCTGTGATAATCTAGGTGCTATAGCTCAAGCAAAGGAACCTAGATTGCATCAAAAGACCAAACACATTCACCGAAGGTATAACTACATTAGACATGAAGTTAAGAATGGTGAAATAAGTATTCACAAGGTTCATACAGATCAGAATTTGGCAGACCCATTCACGAAGCCTTTACCCCAAACTAAGCATGAAAGTCATGCTAAGGGTATAGGACTCCGTTTTTCTAATGAATGGATTTGATTTGTGTTTAGTGTTTTATTAATATGAACTTATGTAAACGACAATAATTATGTAATATATGTGACGTGATGTTTCATTCATAATTTTGTGTTTTATTAGCATGTTTAATCCTTGAATAATTTAGTTATTCTAAACGTCCATAGTCGATCATAGTTGTGGGAGCAATTATGAAGTAAGACTAATATGAATTGGATTGGTTGACTTTTATGGGTAAAAGTAGCAAAAGGTTGCAACCAAATTCATAGGTACTTGTCAGTGAACAAGTATTGGACTTGACCCGTTTCAAGATCACTCCATGGATCATTATCATAAGTGATTCTTGAATAAAGGTATTATCATTGTATCCTTTGACATGAGATACATATTTGGGACTCAAGTGTAGAGTGTACTATGCTTTGATATGGTTCACTGTTGTTCTTGAAATACAGACAACCATAAAGGCCATACTCATGCATAGTACTAACTATATGAGGGGCTTATGTAGTCAAGACGGGATTTGTTCCTCTTATGTGTTGAGAGTTAGACATCTAAGGCGCCTGATTGAAAGTTGAACATAAAATGAGAATGATTAAGATCCATGTCTCATGTTCAACATGATGTCTGTGACAAAGGGATAATTGATAGATAACCTTATACATCAATTAGAGCCTCATGTTTTCTGAAGAATTGACTGTTGTTGAATGGCACAATGTCATGTGTTATTGGGGACAGTGAAATGTTGCTAGACGTTTACCACTGTCGATATCATTCTATGATGCAACCTTGTGCAAGTGGGAGATTGTTAGTTCTATATGCCCAAGGATGATCATAAAATGTTATTACTAATAATACATGATCCTATAGGGTCACACCAACAACAAGTTTGACACCAATTGATCATTTAGAATGTTAAATTTGATTTAACATCAAATGATACTAAACTTGCAATTTAATCTTGTAGGTTATTTTTATTTGAGGTAAATAATAATAACTACAAAATTAAAGGTTGATTAGTAATTCATATGTGATGAATTAATTAAGTGTAACAATTAAATTGTTTAAATTGTTAAACGATTTAATTGATTTATAAGTAAGCCTTTTATTTAATTTAATTGGTAAATTAAATAAAATATATATATATATATATATATTGTTATATATATATATATATATATATATATATATATATATATATATATATATATATATATATATATATATATATATATAATTATACAATTAAGATTGTATATTTAGATGGTTTATTTATGTATATGATTATGGGTTAAATGTTATCCCATTTAAGAAATAAGAAGATGTATTATTTATAAGCTTTCATTATCTAAGTTTTATAAATAATAACAACCCACTAGCACTCCTTTAGCCATCATAAATTCAGCCATATTGGAAAGAAAAAGAATGCATTAAGAACTTAAAAGAGGTGGAAGATGCTTTGTGTCTTCTAGCTTTTGATTATAAAAATCAAATGGGACTTTCTTTTAAGCTAGTTGCATGTGCTTTTCTTTCTTTTGGTGGATGATATAGTGGCCGAGATTTAGGAGGTGTGTTGTGATCATTCTTGCTTCAAAAATCAGCCAAAATAACTCTCCTTAAGTGCTTAGCAAAATTGGTTTTTGGTTTCATAAGAAAAGGAGTCTTAACTTGCAAGTTGTGGAACTAGCATTCAAGGGTGTTCAAGCTTGTGGTGGATCAACTATAGAGGGATTCTAACTTGATTCCTAGCTATCAAAATCATCCAAACCAAACCCAAGAACAAAGGTTATGATCTTGAACTTAATCTATGTTTGTTCTTCATCTTATCTCTACATGCATGTAGCATGATCCTCTTGAAAATGGAATTTGTGTTCATGATTTTATGCTTCCATTGCAAACTCTTGTTTTTGAAACTAATTACATGAACTATGATTTCCAACACTCTTTTCATTACTTAGTTGTTTTAACACTGCTTTCCTCCTCTCATCGTCACTATTTTCCCTAGAGGAGTCCCACTCATCGTTATCAATTACCTCAACATCTTCAAGGTCTTCAACATCAACTCCATCATCCTTCCCTCCCTCAACTCCATCAACATATTCAGCATCTACGTCTACATTCAAATAAAAATCTGTCATGTCCACCTTTACATCACTTACGTAGTTCTCTTCATCTTCTAAATAGTCATTGTCATCTTCAGTATTTTCACCATCACACACATTTGGTTCACCTTCACCTTCTTGTTGTTCACTTTCACCTTCATCTCGTGGAACTTCATGTTGTTCACCTTCACCTTCAGTGCGTGCAGCTTCATGTTGTTCACCTTCACCTTCAGTTCGTGCAGCTTCATATGTTGCACCTCTTGCATCCTCATCACCAAGCCCAAAAAATGGATCAAAGTCCTCAAAATCATAAGACTGAAAATCTGGGGTATCAACTGTCTTATTTGCACCAAGTGTTTCATTTGCGGCTTCATCACCCTCTGGGGCATCAACTCGTGTAGTTGTGTCTTTATCAGCAACTGCTGTATTTGGAACTGGTGCATTTGTGTCTTCGTCACCCAAATTAAAGGAAAATTTCTTACTACATGAATAACTTCCTCCACCTGCCTTCAATCTCTTATCCCTTCTATACTCAGGTGTCATATACGTAACCAAACTCAATTCAAGTCCTAACCCCTCATCCTGGTTTTGGGTTAAATGGGACAAATCAACAACTGGTAAATTGGATCTAGGTTTGGCCACAACGATTGGGTACTCCCCTGGATTTAGTTGAGTGATTTCATTTTCCTCATTACACTCAAGTTCCTCAATTATAACAGAAGGCACAGCTCTTGGAGACATGAAGTATGTAAGTAACTTAGTTTCACCATGTTCAGTGTATACCTTAATGGTCTTATTATCCTTAATATATTGTGCAAGATTCAGTACATCAGCATCATTACCTAAAGCTCTTAGCCCAAAGTCTAAATCACGATTTGGCACCTGAAAATGGTAGTAAATAACTGGTCGTACCACATAACCGAGCTTTAGCATCATATCGTCCAACTCATGCACAGAAAACTCATCTATATCCACCAGGTCGACATAGTCTACTCTTCCTTCGATGTATCTTATCCCAGGGAATTTTGTAAACTACCCACCATGATGGAGCTCAATGCTGAACATAGTGGGATAACCTTCTGTAAATTCATCAAAACAAAGAAACAATTTTACCTTTAAACTAGTTGCTTGAAATCGTTTTTGCATTTTCATACATATCAACGAGAAACAGAGTACATACCATATAATGTCGTTGCTTCAATAGGTGCCTTTGTTGACCTAATACCCCACATCGTCGACATTGTTGAGTGCGATAGAGGGTTATGGACAGAGCGATTAGGGTTTTCTGAGTGAAGTTAAGAGTTGTCGAGAGGGGTGAGATACGTATAGTCGTTTTAGTGTACGATCGTCGCCGTTTTTTTTTAAATGGTGCTAACATGTGTCGCATGAGAGAGACAAGAGAAAGACGAAATTTCCCTTCTGAAAAGTGTAGCTAACGTTTGTTTATAACGGCTGTTAGCTTCAGGGACCAATTTCACTAAAAAGATGCAAATTTGGACTACTAATACACCAACAAAAGGTTTTGGACCAAAACCACATGGAAATGGTAACCACTGGGACCATTTTTGCAATTTTGTCTTATATCTATATCTATATCTATATCTATATCTATATATCTATATATCTATATCTACATCTATATCTATATATTTATATATAACTCTTATAATAGAGGTCATACAAATGAATATAGTTCAAGATAGGTCTAATTCTTGCACCATATTCATTTGAAACCTCCATAACCCTTCATCTTTCAACTAATTAATAGAAACCACTCAAGAGTTTTTTTTAACTTATATCTTATAATCACTAAGTATTAAAACTAATGTGATATAATTTATGAGTATTAAATGAAAAGTAGTTGAATGGTTTATTTTATATATATATATATATATATATATATATATATATATATATATATATATATATATATATATATATATATATATATATATATATATATATATATATATAATAAACCATATTAATTTGAAACTTCTATGACTTTTTATTTTCTTTCTAATAATTATCATAATTTAGTTAATTAATATTAAATAAGTACAAAAAAATAAATTCTACCTTTAAATAATATCATAACTTTCAAAATTAGTTAACAATAATAATTAATATAATAAGTGATTTTATAATAAACATATTAAGTGGTATTAAAGTTTTCTACACGGATAGCCTTTTATAATAAGTAATCTTAAAATTAATTAATAATTATAACTAATAGTAAAATAAATTTATAAATTATACAACGTTACATCTATGGGCAAATTTCATAAAAGACACTAACTTTTCAAAAAATTTCGATTTTGACACTGTGTTATTTTTGTTTCAATTAAGTCACTAAGTTTTCAATTTTTTTCAATTAAGTCACTATGTTTTCAATTTGGTTTCAATTTTGACCATTTGACCGGTCAACCCGGTAGTCAGCTGACGTGGCATGATGACGTGTCAGTCTTTGATGATGCGACGCTGACGTGGCATGCTGACGTGGCACCCGAGTGTCAAAATTGAAACAAAATTGAAAACATAGTGACTTAATTGAAAAAAATAGAAAACTTAGTGTTTTAATTGAAAAAAATAACACAATGTCAAAATCATTTTTTTTTTCAAAAAGTTAGTTTTTTTTTTGGAAATTTTCCTACATTTTTTAAAATGATAAATTTGTCTTTTTATGTTTTTAGAACGTATAAATATATTTTCTTTACAAGTATAAATACGTATTTTTATATTTTTAGAAACATAGATACATTGTCATAAGTATATATAAAACAAACGTATTTTATATTTTTACAAAATTGATACGATATGTGATTATATGCAAAACAAACGTATTTTATATTGATTTTGACACTGTATTATTTTTTTCAATTAAAACACCAAGTTTTCAATTTTTTCCAATTACGTCACTATGTTTTCAATTTTGACACTCGGGTGCCACGTCAGCATGCCACGTCAGCATCACATCATCAAAGACTGACATGTCATCATGCCACGTCAGCTGACTACCGGGTTGACCGGTCAAATTGTCAAAATTGAAACCAAATTGAAAACATAGTGACTTAATTGAAAAAAAATTAAAAACTTAGTGACTTAATTAAAAAAAATAACACAGTGTCAAAATCGAAATTTTTTTAAAAGTTAGTATCTTTTATGAAATTTGCCCTATATATATATATATATATATATATATATATATATATATATATATATATATATATATATATATATATATATATATATATATATATATATATATATATATATATATATATATATATATATATATATATATATATATATATATATATATATATATATATATATATATATATATATATTATACGATGCTTTAATTATATTCATCATTGGCAAACAAAAATATACAAATAAATTTTTGGATGTTTTAACTAAACAATCACATGACGTTATTTATGATGGAAGTAGTTTTGAATAAATAAAAAACAAATATTGTGGTTTAAAATGCTCCATAAAATCATAAAACTTAAATGAGATACATGACCATTAATTTAAAGTTATGAAGATTAATAACAGTAATTTGTTAAATAATTTTTTGTTTTGTTAGTCCCATATGTTTTTTATGTAGAAATATTAAATAATAATTCGTTGAAGTTAACAACTTTTTACTCGTTTAAGGTAGTTCATCAATCTAATAAAAATATTTTAATTTATTTTAATTTATGAACTATTAAATCAAGTCAACTTCCTAATTTTTAATGTTAATGTATATATTTTTTCATAAAAACTCTTATTATTTTACAAATCAAATTATCGTTTTTCTCATTTATAAATACATAATGCTTAAGAATAGCAATAATAACTATTATTAGTGTCAAATGAGTAACATAAGTTAACAAAGTCTATTGAGTTGTAATAGTTAAATAACTTTCATATAGAATTTGAGGGGTTTTGACATTAGAATAAATATTTTAATATAATTAACCAACTTTAATTTTTGGTGTAAGTGTTTATTAGTCTTAGCAACATGTTTAAGAGTTGTAATATTAAATGAAATAATTCAATACAGTTAATCAAGTTTTTTAATTGGATTTTTTGAGTTGTAGTTGGTTAAAGTTTATGTAGAAAATTAAAAAGCTATAAATTTTAAACAATAATTCTTTGTAACTAAAAAACATTTTGCTTATGTTAGCTTATTACCAATAAGTCCAAAATGATTTCACAATAAAGATTCCAACTATACTATAAATTCCTTTTCTTATTTTAACCATTATTTGATGAAAATTTATTATGATATTAATTAACCGAGTATTTATTTATTTTCTAGTTTTTAGAACAAATGTGTTGATATAAAATAATCCATTAGTGATACATCAAACTTTTGATTTCTTAGTTATTTTTTAAGAAAATATATGTGTTAGTATTTTAACCACATAATTTTGTTCAAACGCAACGCACGGGGATTCACTTTGTTTACTATAAAAGAGGTCAATCATTTGAGTAAAACACAAATATAAATCACATACAAAGTGAGAGAAAATAATTCGAAAGAAGAATACAAAAGTTTAAAGATTTTGGTGTTGGTTTGAGTTTTTGTTTTTGCTATATTTCAAGTGATGTTACGATGTTAAAATTTTAAATTTGTAAGTTTGTTATTTATTATTAGAGTAACTTAATATTTTCCTCATGTCTTATATATTAAAAAAATCATACAACAATTATCAATGAAGAAAATATGAGTGTATGAAATAAATTTCACAATGAGATTATTATATTTTATTATGTTTTACACTTATTTTGTAACTCGAACTCAATTTATGTAATTAGTTGATGATTTGGATTTTTATTTGAGATTTTTTGGTATTTTTATTTGATAAATTATAATAATATATACATCTCTATATAATAGAAGTTTTGATATTTAAATATCATGTGTAATGTGTGCGATTTCAAGATAAAGACATTATACACTTTAATATCTATAATATTTTAATAATAATAAGTGGTTTTTAAAAGTCTTCTATAAATTTTATTAATAACAATTAGTTTTAACATTAATTAACAATAACAATAATTAATAGTAACATAAAATTATAAATTATATAACGTTACCTTTAAAAAATAGTTTGATATATTAATGAATCATTGTCGTCGAAACTAAATGAAGATCAAATAAGTAAATTCAAGCTAATTAGTTGTAACACCCGGTTTCCCAAAAATGAATTACACCTTAATCTTCTCTTATGAGAACAACATTAAAGGGTGTAACTCCATTTAAGAAATAAGTAATACAAAGCTGTTACCAAAAGACTAGTTAACTCATAAATTATTTACAATAGTATTTAAAACTATCATTCAAAAACCGGGTCATATTACATATTACAAAACAACAACTAAGTCCAAGTCCAAGTCCAGCTATCCCTCTGAGACACGCTTCCCCCGATTGCCACTATCAAAACCTAACACAAACAACAATAACAAACATTTTATGAGCTATGAAAGCTCAGTGAGAAATTTAAGGTTAATTGGTTTGTATCATCCATTATCTTATTTTAACCAAGCTCAATGGACTCTCTCAGTCCCAAGTGTGATATACACACTATAACTCTTTATTCCATATACTCAAAATTTTGTTATACTCAACCAAATCAAAACATAGTTCACTTCTTATCTGAAAACAACATCATAATAAGGCATAATCATCTAGTAAATAACTACTCACCTGAGGTTGACTCGGTACGTGGAACTCCAGAACCTCGTGCCTGATCCTGACTAGCCTTAGCTGTAACACAACAGCTAATTTTCAATACTCAAGTCTCATAATAATCTCATTCACAATTTATATCGACAAAAATCCAGAAATTAGCATCATATGGTGAAGTCATAATCAACAATAACAATAACACTCTAGTTATAGCTCCTCATCTCACTCTTTTGACCCATTCAAATTCGCAAACACAATCAACAAGCATAACACTAACTCAAGTTTAAAAATTAAACTCTTATAGACTTGCTATACAACTAATTCAACCCTAACATCATCGATTCACAGGTGGACTATCGAGACCACAAGGAATCACTCTAAATCAAAGTATCCAACGGTTGAAACAAAGTCAAATTCAAGGAGGATTACCTTTCAAGTTCCAAGTACAAATCGTTAGCTTCAATTCGTGAAAGATAGACTCAAATCTCGACTTAGAAAGCTTAGAAATCGATTTCTAGGGTTTTGAGAGGGTTTTGGTCGAATTGGAAATGACCCAAATGAAGGAAAACTCTTACTTTAAAATACCCCTGATGCGCGACACGACCCGTGTAGGCTCACACGACCCGTGTGAGACCTACAGCAAGCCATCCAGAATATGCACAGACCCACACGACCCGTGTAGCCTCACACGACCCGTGTGAGACTCAAACTCGCCTCGGTAATTTTTTTGAACAATAGCTACACGACCCGTGTGAAGGTACACGACCCATGTAGACCTGAAAAAGGGTACTGTTTGGTTCTCAAGCCTTTCTACACGACCCGTGTGGCCATACACGACCCGTGTAGCTCTGATTTGACATTTTACAAGTCCAAACTTTACTCAATTGGGTTTTTAACCATCTTAACTCATATAACAACCTATTTAATCTTAATTACACTAAGATTAACACAAAACCTATATAAATTAATAATATGGTATTACAAGTTCTTACCCCCTTCAAAAGATTCCGTCCTCGGAATCTCTTGAAAACAAGAAGGGATACTTTGATCGCATCTCCTCTTCAGCTTCCCAAGTGACATCTGTTCCTCTATGATGTCGCCATTATACTTTAACTATTACAATCTCTTTATTTCGCAACTTCTTGATCTTTTTGTCTAGAATCTTCTCCGGTTGTTCTTGATATTGAAGTTTACGATCTAACTGAACTTCCTTCAAAGGAACACGTGCCGACTCATCGTATAAAGTCTTACGAAGATGCGAGATATGAAACACATTATGAATTCCATGTAGCTCATCAGGAAGTTCAAGTTTATAAGCTACTGCTCCCATTCGTTGAACCACACGGAAAGGTCCGATAAACCGTGGACTTAGCTTGCCACGTTTACCAAAACGAATAATTCCCTTCCAGGGAGACACTTTTAACATTAGCATATCTCCGACTTGAAACTCCAACGGTTTCCTTCGTTTATCTGCATATTGTTTTTGACGCTGCTGAGCAACTCTCATATGCTCACGTATACTTTTTATCTTCGCCTCAGTTTCAGTTATAATTTCAGGACCTGCTAGTGGCTTCTCTCCCGCTTCTGACCAACATGTTGGTGTTCTACACATTGACCCATATAACGCTTCAAAGGGTGCCATTTGAATACTAGAATGATATGAGTTGTTATATGTAAATTCGGCTAAAGGTAGATGATCGTCCCAACTACCTCCAAAATCAATCACCGAAGCTCTAAGCATATCTTCTAACGTCTGAATAGTTCTCTCGGTTTGACCATCAGTCTACGGATGATAAGCCGTACTCATTAAGGCTTTAGTTCCCAAATGTTTTTGAAAACTTTGCCAAAAAATGAGAAGTAAAACGACTATCACGATCGAATAATATAGAAGTAGGTACTCCGTGTCGTCTCATCACTTCTTTAACATAAATCTCTGCTAATTTAGACGCTTGATAATCTTCTCTTATGGGGATAAACTGTGCTGACTTTGTCAATCTATCAACAATTACCCATATAGAATCAAACCCTCGTGGAGTTCGGGGTAATTTAGTGATAAAGCCCATAGAAATCTTATCCCACTTTTTCATCGGTACAGGTAGTGGTTGAACTAACCCGTATGGTCTCTGATGATTTGCCTTGACTTGTAAACAAGTCAGACACTTCTCCACATATCTCCCAACGTCACGTTTCATTCCCGGCCACTAGTAAAATGGCTTTAAACTTCTATACATCTTTGTACTACCTGGATGGATTGAATACCATGTACAATGTGCATCTTCAAGTAACAGCTGTCTCGTGTCTCCGTGTCTTGGGACCCACACTCGTCCCTGAAAAGTCTTCACTCCCTGTGCATTTTCAACTAGTTTATCTACATAGCCAACCATTCTCTCACTCTTCATGTCATTGGCTTCTCTCTGGGCACGTTGAATCATTTCTGGTAATTTATTAACTTCTCTCATTCGAGCTGAAACGACTCGAATAGGTGGTTCTTTTCGACTTAACGCATCTGCCACTACATTTGCTTTATCAGGATGGTAAAGTATTTCACACTCATAATCTTTCAAAAGATCCATCCATCTTCGTTGTCTCATATTCAACTCTTTTTGATCAAACAAATACTTTAAACTCTTATGATCTGAATATATCTGAAACTTCACACCATAAAGGTAATGTCACCAAATTTTTAGTGCAAAAATAATGGCGGCTAACTCCAAATCGTGTACTGGATAAATTTGCTCATGAGGTTTTAGCTGTCGAGACGAATACGCAATTACTCGCCCCCTTTGCATTAATACACATCCAAGACCGATTTGTGAAGCATCGGTAAAAAGGACAAAGTCTTCCACACCTTGAGGTAAAGCTAACACCGGAGCTTCGCATAACGCCCGTCTCAGTTTTTCAAAAGCTTCTTGTTGTGCTTCAGCCCAGATAAATTTCTCTGTCTTTCTGGTCAGCTTTGTTAAGGGCAATGCAATACTTGAAAATTTCTCAATAAATCGTCGATAATAGCCAGCTAGTCCCAAAAAGCTCTGAACCTCAGTCGGATTTTTGGGTGGTGCCCAACTCATCACTGCTTCTATCTTGGCAGGATCCACTTTAACACCTTCTCTGTTTATCACATGACCAAGAAACTGAATCTCTTCCATCCAAAACTCGCACTTTGAAAATTTTGCATACAACTTTTCTTTACGAAGAAGATTTAAAATCAACTGTAAATGTTGCTTGTGCTCATCCCAGCTCTTGGAATAAATCAAGATATCGTCAATAAACACTATTACAAACTTGTCTAAGAATGGATGACATGCTCGATTCATCAAATCCATAAAAGCCGCCGGGGCATTCGTCAAACCGAACGGCATTACTAGAAACTCATAATGACCGTATCGGGTACGAAATGCTGTCTTCGGGACGTCAGATTCTCTTATTCTTAACTGATGATATCCCGATCTCAAATCAATCTTCGAAAAATACACCGCTCCCTCCAATTGATCGAACAAATCGTCTATTCTCGGTAGGGGATAACGATTCTTTACAGTAATCTTGTTTAACTCGCGATAGTCTATGCACATACGCATAGAACCATCCTTCTTTCGAACAAACAGTATCGGCGCACCCCACGGAGACGAGCTCGGACGAATAAAACCGCGATCCAAAAGTTCTTGTAGTTGTTTCTTTAACTCCTCCATCTCGGACGGCGCCAACTGATAGGGTGCTCGAGCTATCGGTTTCGCTCCACGAACTAAATCAATAACAAACTCCAATTGAAGATTTGGCGGTAAGCCCGGAAGATCATCAGGAAAAACATCGGCAAAATCTCTCACTATCTCGACATCCTTCACAGTGGAATGTTCGGTTTCAATTGGGGCAACATGTGCCATAAATAAAAGAGCACCTCTTTCGGTATACCTTCGCGCTCTCGCGAAAGATACAACCGGAATATGTTGAAAACGGCGTTCACATCGTATTAACATCTGAGACCCGCTCGGAGTTCTCACAGAAATAATCTTTCCGTGACAATCCATATTTGCTCTATTATTATCTAACCAGTCCATTCCAACTATTACATCAAACGCACGAGTAGTCATCGGCTTCAAATCAATAAGGAAAGAAATCCCATTGATTTCAAGCCGACAATTAGTATACTGAGTATTCACTATAACATCTCTCCCGTCAGCAACATCAACTCTCAGACTCTCACGCATTTTAGACACCAGGACATTAATTCGAGACGCAAAAGGTACAAATATAAAAGAAATCGATGCACCAGTATCAAACACCATACGAGCTCGAAGAGAATTTAGGTTAAAGATACCTGTAATCACATCTGGTCGCTCTCTAGCCTCCTCCACGGTCATCTGAAAAGCTCGAGTTCTAACATTTCCACCGCCTCTATCTCGTCTATCGCTCCGATTATCACCTCGTCCCGCCCTCGGAGTCTCGCGGCGTGAATCGGTTCTCGGTTTTGGGCAATCTGGGCGAATATGACCGCTGTCTCCACAATTGAAACACACACGATTTTTCTCCAAACAATCTCGAGCCATATGCCCTGTCTTCCCGCACTGATAACACATAAGAGACGGGGTACTCGTATCATAGTTTCCAGCGTGTTTTCGACGACATTTTTCGCACCACTTACTCTCAGTCTTCCTTGAATCACTTCGATATTGATAACTCGAAACTGGCTGTTTTTGAGAACTACCCTCGGGTTTTCCTTCCCATTTCCTCTTCTGGCCTCCGCTTCCTTGGTCCCCCTTCCTTTCATTATCTTGTCTCCGTAGCTCTTTTTCTCAAGATTTGGCTGCCTCGACAATCTGCTGATAAGTTGTAAAGCTTGAACTCTGTAAGAACTCTCGTATCTGGGTTCTCAGTCCCCACAGATACCTGTCAATCTTCCTTTCTTCAGTATCCACCTGATGAGCAGCAAATCTGGCTTTTTCATTAAACTCTGTCGTATACTCCTGTACCGACCGCGTTCCCTGCTGTAATTTCAGAAAATCCTCCTCCAAACTTTTCATTGCAGTATTTGAGCAATATTCTTTCATAAACTTTATTTTGAACTCCTCCCATGTCGGTTCTGATTCCAATCCTTTCTCTATATCAAGGTTTATGTTCTCCCACCAGAACTGGGCATCTTTATGTAAACAATTAGTGACATACATGACTTTATCTTTTTCCGCACACTTGCTTGTACGAAAGACTTTCTCGATATGTGTCAGCCAATTCTGTGTAATAATAGGATCATTAGTACCGAAGAAATCATTCGGTTTACATTTGCGGAATGTCTCATAACTACAACCTTTTGGTTCACTCGACCCTCCAACTTCAGTATGTAAAATAACTGGTTCTCTCCGTCCCTCCCCAACCATAGGTGTGATAGGAGGTCGGTCTCGATCATCTCTGTTTGTCACCTCCGTCTGAGGTCTCGTTAAGGTAGGCAATAAGCTTTTAACTGCTTTTGCTACCTCCGCAGCAATCAACTCTTGCAAGGATGATGTCAACTCAGCGGTCTCTCGCCTTCGGACTGGCGCCCCAGTCTAGAATCCTGTGATCCCGAATGCTCATCTCGGTGATCACCTCCCTCTTTTTCCTTTCCAGAACTCATTTTAACTGAAAATAAAATTTACTCATTTAGAAATCACCACCATAATACTCAATATGGTGTATAATCAACTCATTTTATATGTCACCATAATACTCAATATGGTTACATACTCAACTCGATTTGTATGTCACCATAATACTCAATATGGTTACATAATCAACTCGGTTCATACACCACGAAGGATAGATACTCGGGACTCTTTGGGACTTTTCTACTTCATTGGTTTAAGTCTAAACCCATCTCAAGGTTTAATTCTCTTAAACCACGGCTCTGATACCAACTTGTAACACCCGGTTTCCCAAAAATGAATTACACCTTAATCTTCTCTTATGAGAACAACATTAAAGGGTGTAACTCCATTTAAGAAATAAGTAATACAAAGCTGTTACCAAAAGACTAGTTAACTCATAAATTATTTACAATAGTATTTAAAACTATCATTCAAAAACCGGGTCATATTACATATTACAAAAAAACAACTAAGTCCAAGTCCAAGTCCAGCTATCCCTCTGAGACACGCTTCCCCCGATTGCCACTATCAAAACCTAACACAAACAACAATAACAAACATTTTATGAGCTATGAAAGCTCAGTGAGAAATTTAAGGTTAATTGGTTTGTATCATCCATTATCTTATTTTAACCAAGCTCAATGGACTCTCTCAGTCCCAAGTGTGATATACACACTATAACTCTTTATTCCATATACTCAAAATTTTGTTATACTCAACCAAATCAAAACATAGTTCACTTCTTATCTGAAAACAACATCATAATAAGGCATAATCATCTAGTAAATAACTACTCACCTGAGGTTGACTCGGTACGTGGAACTCCAGAACCTCGTGCCTGATCCTGACTAGCCTTAGCTGTAACACAACAGCTAATTTTCAATACTCAAGTCTCATAATAATCTCATTCACAATTTATATCGACAAAAATCCAGAAATTAGCATCATATGGTGAAGTCATAATCAACAATAACAATAACACTCTAGTTATAGCTCCTCATCTCACTCTTTTGACCCATTCAAATTCGCAAACACAATCAACAAGCATAACACTAACTCAAGTTTAAAAATTAAACTCTTATAGACTTGCTATACAACTAATTCAACCCTAACATCATCGATTCACAGGTGGACTATCGAGACCACAAGGAATCACTCTAAATCAAAGTATCCAACGGTTGAAACAAAGTCAAATTCAAGGAGGATTACCTTTCAAGTTCCAAGTACAAATCCCTAGCTTCAATTCATGAAAGATAGACTCAAATCTCGACTTAGAAAGCTTAGAAGTCGATTTCTAGGGTTTTGAGAGGGTTTTGGTCGAATTGGAAATGACCCAAATGAAGGAAAACTCGTACTTTAAAATACCCCTGATGCGCGACACGACCCGTATAGGCTCACACGACCCGTGTGAGACCTACAGCAAGCCATCCAGAATATGCACAGACCCACACGACCCGTGTAGCCTCACACGACCCGTGTGAGACTCAAACTCGCCTCGGTAATTTTTTTGAACAATAGCTACACGACCCGTGTAAAGGTACACGACCCGTGTAGACCTGAAAAAGGATACTGTTTGGTTCTCAAGCCTTTCTACACGACCCGTGTGGCCATACACGACCCGTGTAGCTCTGATTTGACATTTTACAAGTCCAAACTTTACTCAATTGGGTTTTTAATCATCCTAACTCATATAACAGCCTATTTAATCTTAATTACACTAATATTAACACAAAACCTATATAAATTAATAATATGGTATTACATTAGTTATAACAATAATTAAAATGAACACTAATCGAGAATTATACATAACCTTTTCATGCATAAGTCACAGGTACATGTCATTGGATAATATTGTTCAAAATAGTTGTAATTTTATACATCAATTTAGTGTAAGAAATAATATTTTATAGCTAATGTCATGATATAATCATTCTTATATTTGTTAGGATTTAATTATATAACATGCACAGCGCGTGGGGATTCGTCTAGTTGGATATATTACATAATTCCTTTGATAGGAACAAAGTGGAATTAACTAGTAGACAAAGGCAATATTTTGCTATAATTAGAGCCGTAAAATATAAATAAAATCTTGTTTATGTTTGTTTCTTTAAATTAATCGAAACAAATAAACTAATATGAAGAGATCAAGAAAATACTTTTTTGGTTTTTGTTTGTTTGTTTCACAAATTATCTTGGTTATGTTTTTCTGTTTATTTTAGTTAAGATGTTAAACAAACATAAATAATCATAAGTGAATCAACATAAAAACACAAAATAAACATAACTCTTAAGTTGGCCAATGTATGCCTTTATTTTTAAGACATGTATATTGACGTGCCCTTCTTCTGATAGCTTGTAAATCATCAAGGCTTTTACACTTTCAAATCGTTCCTATCTGGCCTGCACTTGTAACATTTCCTGAGTTGATTAGACATGTCAAATGTCTCAAGATTCTCGAAGTTCTTTTGGAACTCTGGAACCATGGTTGTGAATATTAAAAATGCCACCTCATTTGACTCATTGACATGTTTTACATATTCGTCTAAAATGGCCTTGGTTATCTCAGTTGGGGGAGCCTCGGTTAGAGCTTCATTAATAGCAATGCAAAGTTTGTCCTTATGTACAATTCTCAAGTTCTAAATCCAGTCTAGATAATTTAAGCCATTAAGTTTGTCCTTTGCTAGGATAGTTAGCAATGGAAACCTTGTAGCGGATATGTTTGTGTTTGACGACGTCTATCAAAAATAAAATTAATTTAAAGTTATTTGTTTAAAGTAATCCTTAAAAAATAAATTACCATATTTTTTACAAGACTAAGGCCTATATTTTACTTCTAATAGCGAAAAGGTTTGTCATAATCATAACAAGAAACTATTTAGGTAGACAATCATTTTATCAATTTCAATCTCTATGAATCTTTTAGATCGGTCGAGATTTATAAACTATAGGTCAATTGACATGTTTAATCCTTTGCACACTCATCCTTTCTTGTGAAAGGTTTGTTGTGGATCATAAACTCAGATAGTAAATTGACCACGTGTAACATCCCTCAATCGCAAGTACCACAATATCGTCCGCTTTGGACCACCCAGTGTGAAAACTTCCCAGGGGGTCACCCATCCTGGAATTTCTCCCACCCGGGCTCACTTAACTACAGAGTTCTTATGGGATCAGCTATCCTCAAGGCTTTAAAATGCATTGTGACAGATAGGTATACACACCCCTTATAAGGAAATGCTTCTTTCTCCTACCCAATTGATGTGGTATCAGAGCTAGGTGCACGGGGTCAGTCCATTCGACGAGGACGTCGAACCCTGTAGTGGGGAGAAAGGGGGATAGATCCCTGATCCCACATCAATCGGAGAGGAGACTTATAAGGGGTGTGGATACCTACATATCATGCACGTTTTAAAGTTGTGAGGACAGGAAATCCCATGAGAACTCTGCAATTAAACATACACGGGTGATAGCAATTTCAGGATGGGTGACCTCTTGAGAAGTTTTTGTACCAAGAGCCCAAAGCGGACAATATTGGGATACGTGCGATTGAGGGATTTTACATTAAGTTACCCAAATAAAACATGATCCATTTAACAATATTAACAATATTTTAACATAGGAAAACGACTTAATATAGTAACATTGTTTTTGATTTGTACACATTTAGTGCATAAAGTTTTTTTTTTTCAAAATACATCATTGAACTTCTTGTTTTTGTACACATATAGTCTTTTTGACGTGCTACTCCAGGTTAGCCGGTCATTTTAAATATTACGAGTTTTGATAAGGTAACATTGTTTTCGATTTATACACATTTAGTCCCTCATGTGTTTATACACATATTCATATTTTATATATGTATTTTATACATTTATATAGGGTCTTTATATATGTTTTTTTTATAAAGAACGTATATAAAAATGTTTTTAATATAAGTTTTGAAATATATATGTTTTCAAATACGTTTTGAGATATATGTTTTTATATACATTTTTATATATGTTTTCACCTGTGCATAAATAATCGTATTTTATTGATATAAATATATTTTTAACCTATATAAATATGCATACACATTTTTACGATTTTTGAAAGTAAATACATGTAATTATGCTTCCAAAAATTATTTATTTATACTTACAAAATGTATTTAAAATATATATTTTAAAACGTAACTGAAAACGTATATTTCAAAACGTATTTGAAAACATGTATTTCAAAACGTATATTAAAAATGGTTTTTATACACGTTCTTTATAAACAACGTATATAAATGTATAAAATGCATATATAAAATACGTATATGCAAATGTATATGAAAACCATATTCAAAAAAGTATATAAAAATATTATATATGTACAAAACATTAGAGACTAAACGTGTACAAATCGATAACAATGTTACTCTATCAAAACATGTAATTATGCTTCCAAAAATTATTTATTTATACTTCCAAAATGTATTTCAAAAATATATTTTAAAACGTATTTGAAAACGTATATTTCAAAATGTATTTGAAAACATATATTTGAAAACGTATATCAAAAATGGTTTTTATACACGTTCTTTATGAAAAACGTATGTAAATGTATAAAAAGTATATATATATAATACGTATATGCAAATGTATATGAAAACCATATTAAAAAAAGTATATAAAAAGATTATATATGTACAAAAACACTAGACGACTAAACGTGTACAAATCGATAACAATGTTACTCTATCAAAACATGTAATTATGCTTCCAAAAATTATTTGTTTATAGTTCCAAAATGTATTTAAAAATATTTTTTAAAATGTATTTGAAAACGTATATTTCAAAACGTATTTGAAAACATATATTTCAAAATGTATATTAAAAATGTTTTTATACACTTTCTTTATAAAAAACATATATAAATGTATAAAATGCAAATATAAAATACGTATATGAAAATGTATATGAAAACCATATTCAAAAAGTATATAAAAAGCAGGGGCGGACCTAGGGGGTGCCCGGGTGTGCCCGTGCCCCCCCCTGAAATTTTACCCCGTAGAGTAAAAAAAAAAATTATATATAGGTGTCCCTCGTCTAAAAAAAAGGTGCTCCTCAGTGCCTTCCGTGTCCATTTTTTCTGGGTCCGCCACTGATAAAAAGATTATATATATACAAAAACATTAGAGACTAAACGTGTACAAATCGATAACAATGTTACTCTATCAAAACTTGTAATACTCAAAATGACCGGCTAACTTATAATAGCAAGTCAAAAAAACTATTTGTATACAAAAATAAGAAGTTCAATGATGTATTTTGCAAAAAAAATAAAAAAAATAAAAAAGCATTAAAAACTAATCATGTGCAAATCGAAAACAATATTATCATATCGGTTTATATTCATTAGCTCGTTATTTAGTACGAATCAGTGAAATGACAGAATCTATAAAAATTATTCAACAGACGCTAAAAGGAATTCCGGAAAAGCCCTATGAAAATTTAGAAATCCACCACTTTGATCAAATAAAAGATATTGTATGGAATGAGTTTGACTATCGATTCATTAGTAAAAACCCTTCACCGACTTTTGAATTGTCGAAGCAAGAACTTTATGCGAGAGTCGAAGCACCAAATGGAGAATTGGGAATTTTTTCTTTTTTAACATCCCCAAAACAATGATGAATGCAAACCGCAACTCGCCCGGGGCTTTTTCATTGTTGGCGATGAGGCTACTGTTACTTTTAATCGATACGTACGAAGTTATTATTTTTTGAACCTGAGACTTCCCTTTCCCTTGAGATGTGATAACTGTCCTGAAAATACTGGGCTTCTTTTTATTTTGTGAGATGTCGAACTACGTTTTTTTTTAATGATCATCAAATTGGCAAAATTTACACATTTCAAGTGGGTGTGGGTGGGGGTCCCATATGATTACCTTCCTTTTATTAGTTTACAACTGGCTAAAGGTTCACACATTTTTTGGTGTTATTAGGCTGGAGCAAGTACAAGTCTAAACAAAAAAAATTAGGTTACAAACATTCGATTTATCTACTTTACAGATCATATATTTTTTTATAAGCGATAGAGTTTGTTTGATTTGATTTCCTATGATACAAAGAAGAAGATGGCGAAATTTATGGTCAAATAATTAGATACTGCACCGTGATAAAAATTAGGGCTGGCAAAAATGTACCATGGAGAACCAACCAACGCGTTACCAACCGTACCAATAAAGTCGGTAGCCAACATGTTTGGTGGCCAATATGTTTGGCTGGTAGTACCATACCAATTAAGCAATCTTGGTATGGTAACGGTACAAAATTTTGAATACCACGGTTGTACCGTACCAACCAATTTACATACGTGTGTATACACACACACATACACATATACACACACACACACACACATATATATATATATATATATATATATATATATATATATATATATATATATATATATATATATATATATATATATATATATATATATATATATATATATATATATATATATATATATATATATATAAAGATATGTCAATTCCAATACTCATATTTTTATTTTTTATTAGGAGTAATAACTAACAAGCCACACTCAAAAATTAATTACTAAAACAACTCTTAATACTAATTCTTTTTCAAACAATAATAGATATTAAAATCAAACTAATTACGCATGTAACCCGCAAGTAAGCGACGATCAGTTAGGGCAAACAATATTAAAAGTAAAGTTTTGGTATATAACAATACCAATTTGTACCAACCAAACTTGTTGGTAGCCAAATAAGTTGGTACCAAGTATACTTGGTACGGTATTGGTAATCAAAATTTTGTACCAATTATAATTGGTACGGTACACGGTATACAAGAAAAAACCCCGGTACCGTACCAATTCCACCCCTAATAAAAATTCAAATAAAACCACAACTTTTTGTTCCATAACATTCATATATTTTCAGGTTAAAAGAAGGATTGAAAGCTCATTTTAACAACATATTTTGAACCATATTATTTTATACTTTGGTTTTCATTTAATAGAATAACTGATTTTAATTATACTAAAACCAGTGCTTGAACGAGTTTAATAGATCTATTAATTCCTTGCATGTTCTACCAAAACTCTTAGAATTTGTTCACATAATACGAAAAATGTTTTACGTAAAATTCGTAAATACTTTTTTTCTTTCTCCATCCAAAAGGAAACTTGAAATGGCGTTATACAAATATATATAGGCATTAAAAAGGACTATTATCATGTTTGAGAGGTGGGGGAGACAAATTCAAGTGAAGTTCCTATCTATCTTCAACATTGTAAATAAGACATGTTCTAAAAGCAAAACTTTCATCGAATGCGATTGTATGTACCGTCCTCAACTTTGTAGGATCCACTAAGATGGATACCACGTGATCGGTTTTGGACTGAATCGATTAGAAAGCCTAGATGGCATATCGAGTCCTAGAACAATAATGACTACTTTGTTGAGTATATAATAATAGGATGAACTAGCTTGAGGACAAAAAGATTACTTTTGCAATTGAAAGTTGTTGCCAGTAGACATTCTTTGCATAACGAGCGATTGTATTACAAGATAACTTAATAAGCATAATAAGTAATAATTCCTTTAGAACAGTGATGCTAGAAACCCACCTAAAATCCTTGATACAGACACTCTACGACAGACTAGTCAGTTGCCCTAACAACGTCCTTGATGGGTTTTGTAGTGATTATAACAATTACAATAACTTGATAGAAATAATAAAAAGCAATGAGAACAAAAAGCCATCCAACAGGATTATTTGTGGGATACTATAAGTAATAAACAACAATCATATGGTGTTTAGAATGCAACTGACATTGAGGTGCATTTCGATTGATGTGGATTTACAAATATGCATATGGTATAGGAACCAAAAGAGTTTCCTTTTACGAGTATCCACATATGGGTATGTTCTAGGTACAATGATTGATTTTTAGTTCACTGGAATGATCTACATCACAAGTATGACTATTTAAATTAAACTCTAAACCCTTTGAAAAGCTCAAAAAGTTGCATTATTCTAATAATTATAAGAAAGAAAAATATTTATTTTAAACTTATCATGTTTACATAGGCTTATACCCCTAGTCACACTCTGTGCAGGGCAAAGATTATGGATCGATAGTCGATGCTAGCCTATCATAAGTCTAACTCAACTTGTCCTCAAGTTGCAACACTTTAGCATTATATACTTATGTTCCATACAACTCTTATAAGTTGTCATAATGTTCTTGAGATCATTCCAATCTTATCATTGAGTACTTTCCCTAGTTATAAGACCTAATAGGTTTGGATGAAGTTGGCAGTAACGTCAAGCTGCTATGTCATATACAAATATACTTCAAAAATATCTTACTTGTAGAGCACATAATAGTCTCGCGACAAAATAGATGTGGTATGGCTTCTAGAAATGCCTCATTGCCATACTAAACATATTTGAGGTTAAAATAAGATGATTCATTGTTGTAACACCCCACTTTTCATACGATTTTTAACAAGATATGTGTGTGTATGTTCAGGTTTTAAAGCATTTCATATCGGGGAAATTTGGTCACAATTAAAATTTTTCCAAAGGATCAGAACGCATAACGTGGGGGTTACAAAAAAATATACAGATATATAGGAAAACATATGTATAAAATAATTACAATCATGTCAAAATAAACTAGAGTGTGCTTTTCGCTTCTAACTTCAACTTATGAAGTCTTCTATAATGCATGCTAGTGAAACTAAGACATTATACCTTGCTTTTGATACCTGAGTACAAGTCAATTATAAAAGCTAGAGCATGTAAGATAAAAATGTCTTGTGACATACATAGGGTTCTACACTAAGCATAAATAATTCATTTGCAAACCTTTTACCAAAACTATTAACTTAACATAAGGCATTTGTGCTTTAATACCAAAATAAAACTATATTTTGAACTCATTTTATCGATTATGCAATATTCACAAAACATATTTCTTACTATCTAAAATAATCTTTTGAAATCAATATACCAATCTATAATAGCATTTAAATATTTCAATAAGCAATCCAAAATACTCTTTTGATATATATATATATATATATATATATATATATATATATATATATATATATATATATATATATATATATATATATATATATATATATATATATATATATATATATATATATATGTGTGTGTGTGTGTGTGTGTGTGTGTGTGTGTGTGTGTGTGTGTGTGTGTGTGTGTAACGTCCCGTTACTCATACAAAAAACACCCAAATTTTTTTCAAACAATAATACATTAAAATGGGCATACTTGTACTCAAACCATGGAAACAAGATGTTATCAACATAAATAATTACACAAAAAGATCCTTACAAATTTGACCAGGCATTACAAATAAATCTATTACAACTAAAGGACAGGCTCTAAGTTGTCCATATCTTTTTATCACATGCCTTCTCCTATCACTGCTATAGATACCTGCAAAACAACATACAACTCAAGTGTAAGCTTATAAAAAGCTTAGTGAGTAATCTCAATCACACTCCACGAATCTCTCAATATACTTTCTCATCATTCTCCTTTGCTAATCTCATTAGCAAATATTCACTTTCTCTTAACTATGAAACATGCAATCATATTAGCTTTACAAACACCAGCTAATTAGTAGTAACATCAACTCAATAATAAGTACCACAATCAGTACTGCTCGTAAACTCGACCATATTCTCATATGTACTCATTTTAACAATCAACTTATACTCAATCGTAGCAATTCTCATGGCTATACCAATTAGACTCAAAGACTCTTTAACTCAACCAATCTATCATATATTCCACTCTTATACTCAATATAGATTGCAACTCATCTCTTGTTATCCACAGATAACAGAATCACTCCAACTCTAATTTACCTCAGTATTAACATAACCCACATATATATACTATATATATATATATATATATATATATATATATATATATATATATATATATATATATATATATATATATATATATATATATATATAATGCAAGATATAACTCTTACTCAAGTACTTTAAAGTACTCACCTGATATCGGTTTAGTATGTGGAAACCCCAATTTACGCGTATTGGGCTCCTGTTCGCTAGACTTGATTGTATCACCATAGTCTAAATCAATTCTCCAATATCCACAATCACCTCAATAACATCTATCTCAAAGATGTATAGATCGAAAGAGGAAAAATGAGTATAAACGGTAAATATCAACTCTATATTACCGAAACCCCCAAATCCGTGGTTCTACTCATTCAACCATAGAAACTCGACAATAATCACACCAATCACTCTAAAGGCATCCAGTAACAATCTACTAACAACATATATAACAATATATAGCTAAATCATAAGATTTAAAACTAGGGTTTCAAAACCCCCAAAACCGAGAAATCACTCACCTCGATGAATTAGGAATCGTGAGCGTGTTTACGGGGTTAGATTGAAGTCTCCCTACGTTTCCCCACGCATCCCCTGGCTTAATTTGGCGGAAAATCACCTTAGAATACTCTGGATATCGAAACGGGTTTGTTTTTCCCGAAATGAGGTTTGCTGCACATTTATTTGGGTCTGCACGAAGATAGAGCCGCTATTGACAAAGATAGAGCCGCTATCTACAATAGAGCCGCTATTGACAAAGATAGCGCCGCTATCTATGGCTGCACGGCCCGTGCTCGTGAAAACGACCCGTTTAACCCTGTTTCGACCCACTGCATGATTTCTGAACAAACTCTACAAGACTCGTGTAGACCTACATGACCTGTGTAAGTCTGGAAGTGTCTCGGATTGATTTCTAAAGCCTTTTTACACGACCCGTGTGAGTCTACACGACCCGTGTAGCCTCTTTGTAGAACTTTTAAGGGTCAAACTTCTCCCAAATGGGTTTCTAACCACCCAAACTCATACAACACCCTAACTAATCATAATCACACCAAGATTAGTACATAAGAAAAGCTTTAACCTCATCTTACTCATCACACAACGCAAAACTCAAAGGCAATCACAAAAGATTGTCACATCCTTACTCTACGTAACTCATAGTTAAAACCACACCAACTATAAGGTAATAACTCTACTTACCTTAATAAGCATCTTAAAAAGAAAATTGGTCTTACAATATATATATATATATATATATATATATATATATATATATATATATATATATATATATATATATATATATATATATATATATATATATATATATATATATATATATATATACTGTTGGATTAGGTGTCTAAGCCATGACTAATAATTAGTATTTACCTAATTAATAGAAGCACAGTCCATTTGGGTTGCCCTCATGGCTGGAAGTTTGGTAGAAAATTCGGTAGAGAGAAAGGTTGATTTATTATGGGATTAATAAATCAACAGAAATTAAATATATGGTTTATTAATATATTAAAGTGATAATATATTAATTAGAAACTATATTAATTAATTAGGAATTAATCCAGAATTAATTAGATTTAATTTGGGGATTAATTTAATTAATTAAAGGTGCAGGGACTAAAACTGTAATTATTCAATAGTTGAGTAAGTGGCAGTGTGAGAGTGACCAGTGAGTGTCGAAATATATATATATATATATATATATATATATATATATATATATATATATATATATATATATATATATATATATATATATATATATATATATATATATATATATATATATATATATATATATATATATATATATATATATATATCGAAATTGATATTAGGATAAATAAGAGTTTGAATTATAAGATAAAAGGTTTATCTTATTTGAATTCAAAAAGGTTTATGTCTAAGGTTTATCAACTGGCCATTTGAAAACTATAAATAAGGGTTCCCAGGCATCATATATTCACGCCACTTTTCATATACTCTCTCTGGATTTTCGTGACCCCTCTCCTCTAGCTTGGGTGTGATCTCATTTGAGGCAGGATATTTTTGCTGCTCAGCTTCCAGAAAATTCTAAAAGGTTGGTTTTTCTAATTTATTCTTTTAGTTAATTTTCTTATGGCCTTTAAGTTTTGTTATATGTTCAATTAGAAGAAAACATAGATCCTCATAGGTTGCATGTGAACTTAGGTTATTTAGTTCATGGTTTGCAGAAAACCTTTCAGTGGTATCAGAGCCTGTTTTGTTTTCTTGTTGAATTGCTATAACTGTTTTACGGTTTAAAGCCTATAAACCCTAATTATATTATGGATCGATTTCTAGGATTAGGGTTTTGGAAACCCTAATCCCCCCCTTACTAATTTCGAAAATTTCCATTAGGGTTTTAGAAGGTTTTCTATTTTTGGTAACTTTATTTGTTAATTAAATGGATAACCTTAAACCCCATTATTTGAATTCGAAATCTAGGGGGTTTAGGATAGGTTTTAATTAATTTGATTAATTTGGATAAACCTATCTTCATTTGAATTAATTTAATTAATTGTTAATTAAAAGATAATTCAAAAGGGGATTTAATTAATTTTAAGTTTTGAAAAAATTAATAGAAAAAATCCGGAAAAATATTTTAAAATGTTTAAAATATTTAGATTTGATTAATTTAATTAATTGGTAATTAAAATTGATTAAATCGAATTTAAGGTTTAATTTAATTCAAAATTTAATTGTTAAATTTGGTAAAACTAAAAGATAAACCTTGAATATTTTAAAGGGTTTTAAAATACATCTTATATATGTTATTAAAAGTTAATACTATATATATGAGATAAATTTGGTTAGTCAAATCAATAGTAGGCCTCATTCACGAAGCTGGTCTATAAAGTGGGTATAAGGAGACTGCCTATAAAATGGTAGTCTAATGTGTGAACACTCTCACCCACCGCTCGCCTGATCAGTGGAGGGTCGTTAGCCGAACGGGTTTGACAGAACCGCTTAATCATTAAAAGTATAATGATCAAAGTACTAGAACCTTTACACAAAATCCCAATCTAGTTACTTTAGGAAAAATGTGAATTTGATGCTACCCCATGAAATTGCACATTGCACTTTATGAAACGTTGGTGGAGCGTGTGTGGTTTACCGGCACACCAATGGGGGTTTCTAAAGAGTGGCAATGGGTGTCTCGGGTGTTATCATTGTTGATGGAGCGTGTGTGGTTTACCGGCACATCAATTTGAGATGATAATGGTCCCCGAGAGTACCAAGCTAATTTGCATGGTTATTCACACCCGGTTTGTGATCCTCGGCATCCCAGTCACAAACGGTGGAGCATATCCGAGATTAAACATGCTATTAAACAGTTCAATATATCTCAAAAGAAACTAGGAATTCCATTTATAATAAGATTATTTTTCCGCAGTGGAATTGGCTGAATCGTCATTCGCCTACCTTTATAAAATTTGCTTATAGATTACGGCATCCCTCTTCTATGTTGCAAATTGTTATAGTTGGATCCTAGCCTTATTTTATATTGGGTTATTATAAGGAGCGACAAGTATCTAATTAAACTTACCTTCTTTTATAGATGTCTTCTGCTGATCAATCCGCTCCCCACTCAAACTCCAGTGTTCCCTCTATCCTCTCACTGTGTTCCAAGGTTCAATTGAACGGGACAAACTACAATGACTGGATTAGAAATATCAAGATGGCTCTGAGGTATGAGAACAAAGAGTATGTCCTCGAGACCGAGCTTGTCGATATTGACCCTGAAATTGCTACTCCCGAGGATATTGCCTCGTACCAAAAACATTCTGATGATGCAACCAAAGTGGCCTGCATCATGATCGCCACAATGAACCCCGAATTGCAAAGGATATATGAAGACTACTGGCCCTTTGAGATGCACAAGGAGCTTGCGGAAAAGTTCCGTAAGCAAGAGCGCATCGAGAGGTGCGAGGTGGTCAAGGACTTCACGAACAGCAAACCTAAAGATGGAGAGTCCATCTGCGCTCATGTGCAAAGAATGTAAGGTTACGTGGAGCAGCTTAGAAAGCTTGCGATGCCTGTACCGGAGGAGTTGGCCGTTGACATAGTGCTTAACTCCTTACCGAGTTCTTATGACCAGTTCAGGCTGGCTTATCATTTGAACAACAATCAGGCTAACCTGACTGAGTTGCATTGCATGCTTCGAGTTGCTGAGGACGGGATGAAGGGTAAAAGTGTACCTTCGGTTAATCAGCCCGTCCTAGCCATTGGAAGTGGCAAAGGAAAGAAGAGGAAGGGCCCTCCTAAGCAAAATTGGAGGGAAAAGGTTCAGGTTGAGTCGTCAAGCAATGGCTCGAGAAGGTAAGGGCCATTGGAAGAGAACTGTTTTTACTGCAAAGAGAAGGGCCATTGGAAGAGAAGCTGCCCCAAATACTTGCAGGATGTCAAGGATGGGAAAGTAAAGCCATCAACAGCAGGTATATACACTATCTCTAAAAACTCACCATCTTCTAATTCTTGGGTCCTTGATACAGGATGTGGTTTTCACATTTGTTCTGATCTGCAGGGCCTAAAGGAAAGCAGGGAAGTGGAGCACGGTAGACTGAACTTGATCATGGGCAATAGGAGATCGTCCCCTGTTACCAAGATCGGCGTTTACAGTTTAGTGCTTAGTAGTGAAGTTAGTATAGAGTTATTTAATTGTTGTTATTCGCCAGAAATGGCAAGAAACATTATTTCATTTCACGCATTGTTCAGACAAGGATTTCAATTTTCTTTTGATAATAAAATTGGTTCGATTTCTGTTTTCAAAAATGGTATTTTGATTTTTACTGCTTATCCTTGTGATAGTGTGTATGAAACTGTTGAATGTGTTGACAATTTAGGACATAGTATAAATTATATTGATTCTACTAGTGGTGTGGAAAAGGCATGTCTGTGGCATAGTCGGCTCGGGCACATCAGCAAGAAACGCATCGCCCAACTCCAAAAGGATGGAGTGTTGGAATCATTCGACCTCAGGTCGGATGATGTATGCGAATCTTGTCTGTTGGGCAAGATGACTAAATCACCTTTCAAAGGATCTTTTGAAAGAGGTGAGGGTCTGCTGGACATCATTCACACGGATGTGTGTGGTCCATTCAGATCAACCACAAAGGATGGCACGCGGTTCTACGTGACCTTTACCGACGATTTCAGTAGATACGGTTATATCTACTTGATCAAGCACAGGTCGGACACCTTTGAAAAGTTCAAAGAGTTTAAGAACGAGGTAGAGAATCAATTAGGCAGGAAGATAAAGATGCTCAGGTCCGACAGAGGCGGAGAGTATGTAAGTATCGAGTTCCTAGACTATCTAAAGGAATGCGGAATAGTTTCGCAGTTGACACCTCCCAGAACACCACAGTTGAACGGTGTTGCGGAGAGACGCAACCGAACCCTGTTGGACATGGTTCGTTCCATGATGAGTCGAGCTTCACTTCCCATTCACTTCTGGGGGTATGCCTTAGAGACTGCCGCCCATATCCTCAATCTTGTCCCTACTAAAAAGGTTGCTAAAACACCTCATGAAATGTGGACGGGGAAAGTTCCCTCATTGGCACATATCAAAGTCTGGGGTTGTGAGGCTTTCGTTAGACGAGAGACTCAAGACAAACTAGCAGAAAGAAGCGAAAGGTGTTTCTTCCTTGGTTATCCTAAACAGTCCTTTGGATATCTATTCTACAGACCGAGCGAGGACGTGGTCTTTGTAGCTAGACGAGCGGTCTTTCGAGAGAGAGAGCTCATATTCAAAGAGGACAGTGGGAGTACCATTGATCTGGAAGAAATTCAAGAGTCATCAGATGACGCAACCTTAGGAGAAACTAGCAACCAACATGAGGAAGAAGTTCCTGTTGGTCCGACAGATGTGTCCTTACCTCTTAGGCGTTCCGGTAGGGTTAGCATGCCAACCCGAGTTTTATGGGTTTCATATAACTTCGGATGGGGACACGTTTGTCAGTGATAGGACACTGATAAATTTGGATGAACCAGCTAACTACCAGGAAGCAGTGGCGGACCCTCAGTCTGCCAAGTGGAAAGAGGCCATGGATAGCGAGATCAAGTCCATGTATGACAATCAAGTTTGGAACTTAGTTGACAACGTACCGGGTCGAAAGACAGTCGGGTGCAAATGGATCTTCAAGAAGAAGACCGATATGGACGGAAAGGTACACACTTTCAAGGCAAGACTGGTTGCGAAGGGCTTTACTCAAACCCCAGGGGTTGACTATGACGAGACCTTCTCACCAGTAGCCAAGATAAAGTCTATTAGGATTATGCTGGCCATAGCTGCATTTCATGACTATGAAGTTTGGCAGATGGACGTCAAAACCGCTTTCCTTAATGGGAAGTTGACTGAGGATGTTTACATGAATCAGCCAGAGGGTTTTGTCGATGCAAAGTATCCTAATAAGGTGTGTAAGCTTGAGAGATCAATCTACGGATTGAAGCAAGCTTCTCGCAGCTGGAATCTTTGTTTCCATGAGAAAGTCAAAGAGTTTGGCTTCTCTAGGAGCAAGGATGAGTCCTGCGTATATGTCAAGGCTAGTGGGAGTATAGTCACCTTTCTGGTGCTGTATGTCGATGACATACTGCTCATAGGAAACGATATCCCAACCTTTCAAGATGTCAAGGCTTGGCTTGGGAAATGTTTCGCCATGAAGGACCTAGGAGAGGCTGCCTATATTCTCGAGATAAGAATACTGAGAGATAGGAAGAAGAGACTAATTGGACTTAGTCAGGGTACATACTTGGAAAAGGTACTGAAAAGGTTTAGTATGGAAAATTCCAAGAAGGGAGAGCTACCTATCCAAAGTAATGCAAAATTGAGTAAGACTCAAAGTCCGAGTACAGACGAAGAAATAGCTGAAATGAGTCGGGTACCTTACGCTTCGGCTGTAGGATCGATCATGTATGCTATGACGTGTACTCGCCCTGACGTGGCCTTTGCTTTAAGCATGGTCAGTCGGTACCAGAGTAACCCTGGAAGGGCGCATTGGATAGCTGTGAAAAATATACTCAAGTATCTGCGAAGGACCAAGAACATGGTGTTAGTCCTCGGTGGCAGTGATACTTTGAGAGTTAAAAGATATACAGATGCCAGTTTTCAGACGGATAGAGACAGTGGTCGGTCTCAGTCGGGCTGGGTATTCCTTTTGAACGGTGGAGCAGTTACTTGGAAAAGTTCCAAGCAAGAAACAGTGGCTGATTCTACGTGCGAATCAGAGTACATAGCAGCAAGTGAAGCGTCAAAGGAAGCGGCTTGGCTGAAGAACTTTATCGGTGACCTTGGAGTAGTCCCGAGTATTCAGGAGCCCTTGGAACTGTTCTGCGATAACGAAGGTGCGGTCGCCTTGACAAAGGAACCGCGAGATCATGGAAAGTCCAGACATATCGACAGAAAGTACCACTATATCAGACATAGGGTAGAAGAAGGTCACCTCCTTGTAAAGAGGGTATCATCGGAAGATAATCCTGCAGATCCCTTGACAAAGGCTCTGAGTAGGATTAAGCATAATCAGCATGCTAGGAGCATTGGATTAAGAGATGATATAAGTTTTTGTAATTAGATAGATTTTTTGAAACTTGTAACAATGTTATTGTATTTGACTTTTGTGATTTAATAATGGATATTTATTAATGAGTAATGGTTTACTAATTTTGTCAATATACATATCATTGTGTTTCAATTTTGCATGTTTTACTTCCTGAATAATTGGATTATTCGAATATCCACAGTCGCTCATGCTTTTAGGGAGTAAGTATGAAGCAAGGCTGTCATGAATTAGTTGTAGATTGTCTAAGGAGTTAGACATTGCAATAAGATTGCTGCAACATTCATGAGTACTTGGAAATAGAGATTTGAGTATTGGATAAACCCGCGCTCAATGGATTGCTTCATGGATTACATCACGAGCAATATTGAGACGATAATATCTTTTGATCTTTAAGCTAAGACATATGAGTTATGATTTACTAAGACGGTTGTTCATTGATAATACGAAAACGCATCGGTAACTCGGTGTTATAAAACGTATTGTTGTGAGTAATTTGTTTGGTAAAAGACATAAGTATATGAGTCGAAGTTTATTCGTCCCTTGACCCTAACGGGGAACAGATATCTGTAGGCCTCTCGATGATTTTGAAGTTGACTAAAATGGTTGGCCAACCGGGACTAAATTGGTAGTCTAAGAGTCATATGCAAATCGGAAATCGAGGAACAGTGAATCAGACCAGATTGATTTTATCCATGTCTTGAGTCTGAAAAATATCTAGTTGGACGGAGGATCATCTGATCACTTATCTATGCACAGGACTGATTAGATCAGAGTTTGGCATTGGTTTCTTGGAAGCTACAAGTGCTGGTTAATTAGAGGTTAAATTGGTAATTATAGTCATAGACTTATCCAAGTGGGAGACTGTTGGATTAGGTGTCTAAGCCATGACTAATAATTAGTATTTACCTAATTAATAGAAGCACAGTCCATTTGGGTTGCCCTCATGGCTGGAAGTTTGGTAGAAAATTCGGTAGAGAGAAAGGTTGATTTATTATGGGATTAATAAATCAACAGGAATTAAATATATGGTTTATTAATATATTAAAGTGATAATATATTAATTAGAAACTATATTAATTAATTAGGAATTAATCCAGAATTAATTGGATTTAATTTGAGGATTAATTTAATTAATTAAAGGTGCAGGGACTAAAACTGTAATTATTTAATAGTTGAGTAAGTGGCAATGTGAGAGTGACCAGTGAGTGTCGAAATTATATATATATATATATATATATATATATATATATATATATATATATATATATATATATATATATATATATATATATATATATATATATATATATATATATATATATATATCGAAATTGATATTAGGATAAATAAGAGTTTGAATTATAAGATAAAAGGTTTATCTTATTTGAATTCAAAAATGTTTATCTCTAATGTTTATCAACTGGCCATTTGAAAACTATAAATAAGGGTTCCCAGGCATCATATATTCACGCCACTTTTCATATACTCTCTCTGGATTTTCGTGACCCCTCTCCTCTAGCTTGGGTGTGATCTCATTTGAGGCAGGATATTTTTGCTGCTCAGCTTCCAGAAAATTCTAAAAGGTTGGTTTTTCTAATTTTATTCTTTTAGTTAATTTTCTTATGGCCTTTAAGTTTTGTTATATGTTCAATTAGAAGAAAACATAGATCCTCATAGGTTGCATGTGAACTTAGGTTATTTAGTTCATGGTTTGCAGAAAACCTTTCATATATATATATATATATATATATATATATATATATATATATATATATATATATATATATATATATATATATATATATATATATATATATATATATATATATATATATATATATATATATATATATATATATATATATATATATATAGGGATAGGATCATTTATATGTTACTAATTATTGTGTAACCTTGAGATTCAATATGGACCAATCAATTTAAAATTCTGGATAAGGGTATTATAGTAATTGACTATTTATCAATTAATTATATTCTAAATTAATCCCTTTTGATTTAGGCATTTATCCCTCTATTATAGGTAACTAACTCTCTATCTCTTTCTACCTCCTTTAATCACGTATTCACATCTCATTCCTGTGCACCGATTTCTCCCATCTTGCCTCCTACACCACCACAAAACCCTACCACGCAGCAAGAACCACATTATACGGTGAAGAATCATCCTCACTACCATATTCTCGCCACCTGCAATCGTTTCCTAACCCAAACCACCACCGCATTTACGCATTTGCAACATCAGGATATGAGGAATTCGGTTCTAATCATCATCCTCACAAGAATCATCATCTCGCACAAACTTTCCTTCTTCTCTTATTTCTTCATCATCACACGGAACAATCATCATCTCACACACCTGTGGCGATTCACCGTCAATGAGCTGTTCTTTTGGATCTCCTAAAGAACTCATTATGCCGAAAATGAGTTTTATGATAAAAACGCATTCTCTTAAGAATTCATTCTGTTAAGAATGACTTTTCTTTCAAGACGGTGATCTCAAGAGAATTTCATTTTTGTACTTGTATTTTATGCTTATCTTACAAGAATGACAGTTTGTGTCCTTTAGTTTTATAGTATATGTATCTCTATTACAGAATGAGGTGTTTTTGTAATAATATAGTTTGTTAAGAACTCATTCTGATAAGAATAAATATTCTGTCAATAATGTAATCTCAAGAGAACTTATAATGAATTTGTATTTTACTGCAATGCAATATTATCATAATGAAATTGTATCTTACGATAATGACAACTTATAATGAAATTATATTTTACCAAAGTAAAATCTTTCAGCTTTTTCATTATTACTAGAATGAAAATGTATTTTATGATTTTGAAAATGATTACAGAGGTGAGAGGGAAAGGAATGCATTTATATCCCAAAAATCACGGACTATCGTTTTTTTAGGTTGATAAAATGTCTATTATACCCATACAACCATTTTTTTAATAATTTAATTAATTCTATTCTCTTTTATTTACAATTCTAACCTCTCAATCATTACAACCCATTTTTTTGATCTAACGGTTAGGAGCTGATTACAAGGTTACACATAAATTACCATTCTTAAGATAACCTTACCGTATATATATATATATATATATATATATATATATATATATATATATATATATATATATATATATATATATATATATATATATATATATATATATATATATATATATATATATATATATATATATATATATATATATATATATATATATATATATATATATATATATATATATATATATATATATATATATATATATATATATATATATATATATATATATATATATATATATATATATATATATATATATATATATATATATATATATATATATATATATATATATATATATATATATATATATATATATATATATATATATATATATATATATATATATATATTCATCTTTTCTTTATAACTCTCCTAATAGAGGTCATCCAAATAAATATAGTTAAAGATATATCATCAATTTTGAACCATATTCATTTGAAACTCACAACTCTTTATCTTATACTATTTAAATATGTGTAACTCACAACTCTTCATCTTATACTATTTATTTTTGTTTGGTCAATTAAAATGTTTTGCATATATAAGAACTATCACACTTGATTGCACAAATTTGTTTCTATTCTATTTTCATTATTGTTATATACAATATAAGCGTAAGACCACCTCTATGTCATAGATATATTTTTGTTTTGGTTATATATAGTTATAAAGTGGTGACAACTAATAGGAAATAGGCAAAACAGATAAACTTAACTCTTAAGTTCACATGCAACCTAATAGGATCTATGTTTTCACTATTTGAATCTATAACTAAAACCTATAGGGAATTTCGATTTTAACTAAAAGATAATTCATAAATTACTAACCTTTGTTGAATCTTTTAGAAGCGAGCACCACAAGCGTCGTGCCTCAAATGGTTCACACCCAAAGCAAGCAACAAGAAATACCAGAGAGAGTGCGGAGGTATATGAAAAATGGTGCATGATTTAGGGGAACCGAGCCCCTATTTATAGGCTTAAAAGGATTACCAGATAAGCCTTAGAGATAAACCTTTTTGAATTCTAACAGATAAACATTTTATTTTTAATTCAAATCTCTATTTATCTCTAATAATATTTTTCGAAAAACAAGTATAAATACATCCTTATTTTCGCCAACTAATATCCTGCCATAATTGTTCACTACTCAAATATTGAATAATTACAATTCAACCCCTGTACTTTTAATTAATCCAATTAATCCCAAAATTAATTCCAATTAATTTCCGATTAATAATATTATTTCTAATTAATATATTATCCTCATAATATATTAACAAATTATTTATATTGATTTATTAATCACATAATAAATCAATTTCTCTCTCTCTAAAAGATATTTTGTCAAATTGCCAACTGTGAGGGTGACCCAAAAGGACTTTGCTACTATCAATCAAGTATATACCAATTATAGTCATGGCATAGACACCTAATCCAATAGTCTCCTACTTGGATAAATTTATGACTATAACTGCCACTATAACTTCCAAATCGACCAGCAAATTGTAGCTTCCAAAAGCCGTTGTCGAACTCTGACCCAATCAATTTTGTCCTAAGATAAGTGATCATATGATCCTTCATTCTACAAGATATCGTTTGGACTAGAGACATGGATTAAGATCAATCTCAGTCCGATACTTTGCTTTCTGATTTCTGATTTGCAATGACATAATACTTCTAATTGAACACATCAATTTAGTCCTGGCTAGCCAGCACTTCAGTCAACACCAAATCATTGAGGGGCCCAAAGATATCGTTTTTCCCGTTAGGGCAAAAGCAACAAATAAACTTTGACTCATATGCTTGTATCCTTTACTCATCAAATCGCGCACAACAATACGTTTTATGACATCGAGTTACCGATGCGTTTACGCATTATTAATGTACAACCGACTTGTAAATTTCAACTCATATGTCTCCGTTTCAAGACCATAAGATATTATCGTCTCAGAATTACTCGTGATATAATCCATGAAGTAATTCTCTGAGCGTGGGTTTATCCAATACTCACATCTCCATTTCTAAGTACTCATGAACATTGCAGTAATTCTATTGCTATGTCTAACTCCTTAGACAATCTACAATCCAGTTCATGACAACCTTGATTCACTACTTACTTCCAAAAGTATGAACGACTGTGGATATTTGAATAATCATATTATTCGGGAAGTAAAACATGCAAAAGCGAAACATAAAAATCTGACTGGCAGCTACTCCTGCTTATTACCAAGTCTCCACGAGGTAATCACCAAGTCGGATCTAATATAATACGGTTATGTGTTTCTTGGTTTCTTTTAAACTTTCAATTAAGGTTTTATATATCTATATGACTTTCACTCTTTCTATGTATCCAAAATGTCCTACATTGATACTCGTTATTGTAGATAATCCAACCGGACACCTTTTCGATGATATCTCAATATGTCATTCTGTCTTTCTCTCTCCCAACTCCATTCCGGAAATGGTGATGTGTACTGCGACTTCTCATGGTTCTCGGGACCTTTAGTGTAGATGACTGCACCCTAAGACTATTTCGAGGTGTTATGATGTGTCGGTGAACCACACGCGCTCCATCAGAATACCAACGAAACTCATTAACTATGAAGTCCTTTAGCACCAGTTACCTGATGTCAATAATTACAGATTTGAAACTCCTTTCAAATTATTATTACATTCACCCCAATCATTTCTCAACGATTTCTCACGTGCGCTCAAACAATCCGTCCAGTATTCTCAGCCAGGTTGTATCTTGAATCTAACTTACTATGCTCCAAGCATCAAGTCATCATGATAAGTCCATGACATCAATGATCGATCCAATTTGCAGAAGCTCATGGAATCCAATCTGTTCTATTCTGCATCTTTTCAGAACCTATGGATTACTCATTATCCTTGTGTCATGACATTCAGAAACTATTTCCTTTGGAGACTCTTTCTTCCATGCATCTTGAATCTTATCAAGATCATACTCATATTGGCTAGGTCTATACTGAAGATTTCATCTATCTGATAAATGTTTGTAACTACGTGAATATCTTGTATCTCTTTTAGATCATGCCAAGTCATTACACTTTGCAATGATGGAAAACTCCTTTCCTGAAGTCATACATCTTGATCTCATCAAGATCATACTTATAATGGCAGGATCCTTACTGATGATTTCATCTATCTGATATATGTTTGTGACCACCTGAGTACGTTGTATCTCCTTACGATCTTTCATAGCGAAACATCTCTTAATGCCAAGTCATTGCACTTTGTAATGATAAGAGACGTTTCCTAGAAATAGTATGTAACCGACATACATTGATAGGTAGATCACCACGATACTCTCACTAGATTTGACACGGTTATAGGACTCTTTTAGATCATCACAAAATCCAAACCTTTTGGCATATTTTGAGAACCCAAAATCCAAACCTTCTGACATAATTATAGGACTCTTTCAGGCTATTCACAAAATCCAAACTTTTGGCATATTTTGAGAATCCAAAGATCCTTCCTTGCGAGGTGTCTGTTAGACAATTCTTAGGGATTATGTACCTTTTATATCGGCATGTTCTAAACCCTTTTGGTTGTGTCTTACACGCAACCCTTGTGTTTTCATTTAAGGAAAGCAGTTCAGATCATCCAATCATGCTATGACTCACGAAGTGCAGTTATAGCAAACAATATCTTTTCAGATTTGTTTCTGTTCTGTTGAGAGCGTTTCTCTCTAAATCAATTACATGACTCTGAGTATCGCTTCACTCAACTCATTCTTGCTGAGAATGTAGGTACAATTCTATCTATGTTGCATTCTTTTGATGATTTAATTACTCCCATTGGTTCTTAGGCCAGGTGTAACATCAATCAAATTATCACATAGACCAAGTCTCGCCCTTAGGTTCTCTTTATTTGGTAGCAACAGGGCTCACCAATGCTTCCAAGTAGTAGGATTGCTTATCCGCGCCAACTTTAGTGTTTTACCACTAATCGGTATGTCACCCAGATCATAACACATTATGATGGTGACTAATACTACTGGTCCGCAAAGAGAAGGGTATGTCAGGTTTAACAGGAATCTAATCCCTGGTCAAGTCTCAGTAATGACTAGAGGTTCTTTAACTTGTCTAATCCTTGAACTCTTCAGGATTACTATTTCTCCCACTGTTTCCTTAGAATGTGAATCCTTTCTAAAAGGGGTCTTCTTTCATAAGTACTTCTGGGATGGCCAATGACACGACACTGTTGATCAGGTTTAGGCCAGTCATGAGGTTTGGACGAACGCTACATGATCCTGGACCCCCATGTACAAGTGGGATGAACCCTGCTTTACATTTCAGACGGTGTCTACATAACCTACTTAGTCTAAGATGTGGCCGGAGTATACTTTCACGGCCTGACTGGTCGAATATCTAATTTATTGAAAACTAACTGGAAGTGTATCTAATACATCGAGGATCGAACTTATTCAACCAATGCTCGATCTTCTTCCCTGAGACACATTATAACCATTAATGTTCTTGGAGGAGAATGAACTGTGAAACTTTTTCTCAGTTTATGTTTTTTTTCACTCAGACTATGTTGGTCTTTATACTTCCTTTGAAGTCCTTGAACATTTCAAGGTTTCAATCAAACGCTTATTCTAATAAGCGAAGTCATATTTGTCATACTGATTGGCAAATATTATGAAGTATAACTAATTGTGTTTTATTTGTAGATTCGAGCAATTCACTAATGTGTCCATTGCTCATAATCTTAACGTCTTTTACATCTCCATGTAAATTTATGACTTTGTTAATTTGTTCAAGATATGTATTCATCATTTGACTCTAAGTCAACTGATTCCAAAATCATGTCCATTTGATCTTTGGGTGATACATTTCTTGCGACAATTAATTTTATTAAGAATTCACTTCATCATGTGACTCCAAGTCAAATGATTCCAAAGTCCTGTCCATCTGGACCTTTGGTTGAAGCGATTCTTATGAAGCTTACTTTAACAATCATAAAGAACACAATATATAAATCCAATACATTTTGGATGCACCAACAGTCAAGTTATTACCATCCATGCAATTAACACACTCATACAACATTTTAAGGATAATTTAAACAACTATGTTTTGAAAAGGAAAATCAACATTTTATTAAATCAAAATTATCCTCAAACAATGTGCTATATGATAACAGTGTCATCCGCATCTAATAAGCTAACAACAAGATTAAAATATCTGATTAAACTTCAAAACTGCACGAGCCCGTGATCCAATCTGAATGTGCTCCTATGCGTCAATGCCCTGCATCCTGCTGAGTCCCTGCATACAAATCAAATGTGACAATCACATCCTATATCAGGAATTAAGGATCAGAAGTTTTGAGTTTTAGATATATATGAGTTGCCAAACGATTCGACTTTGGAACATCTTCCAATCTTTCTGTGACTGTGTCCCACCCTGTGGATTCCCAGTTTGAGACATCTCAGAACCGGACGATTTGGATCGTTTCTAGATGTGTCGCATTTCCGGACTCAATCCCAAAGTAGCAGAATCAGTGGAACTATGTTTCTCTATTAACGACTCGTACAGAGTCAACATCGAATGCATTTCCATGATAGTCTTGTCCTGGTTCCCTTTTATGTACATCTGGATCAGCAGATCATACTGGCTAGTCAACGAGTCGAGTTAATGTTCAACTCCCGATTGATAGGGTGACCAAGTTTATACAGTTCGCCTATGTATCCCTCAATCATGAGAACATGCGGACTGACGCTACGTCTTGTACAAGCTTACACACTTCAAGCTCCTTGAAGATCCTAGTTTGTTCCTTTTCAACTGGTTCTCGGAACCTTTCCTCAACCAGTCGTGCTAATCCATATGGCCCTAGGAATTCGAAATCCCTGCAGAACTGGGGGTCAATGGTCAATACCATGAGGCTACGAACTTCCTCGGATTCATCAATTAAGAAGTCATGCTCATCACAAAGTTGATGTGTGATGCCATGCTTCATGCTCATCACTAAGAACCATTTTCCATTTGCAAAGCCATTCTACATAGTTCAGGCCAGTCAGCCTTTCCATATTCAATAGATACTTTCTGAAACTCTCAGAAATGGGTGTTGGAGGAGGAGTAGGAGAGTTGACACTAGTTTCAGACATCTATAAAATCATAATTTATTAGTTTAATTTTAATCCTTGTAAATAATTACCTAATTTATTATTTAACAAGGCTGGAACCCTAAATACCCCAACTATGGTGTGAAGAGGGATGTTGTAATCACAACATAATGGTCATTAAGGTAGATACACATTTATCAATTTCAATCTTATGAAATTCCTAGATCTGTGAGATTCATTGAACTGTTTAATGGCATGTTTAATCTCGGATTATGCTCTTCTATTTGTGACTAGGATGCCGAGGATCACAAACAAGATGTGAATAACCATGCAAATGTGCTTGGTAACCTCAATATCGTTTATCATCTCAAATTGATGTGTCGGTTAACCACACACGCTCCATCAACAATGATAATTTATGAGATACCCATCACTACTCTTTATGAGCCCCTATTAGTGTGCTGATAAACCACACACACTCCACTAATGTCTCATAAAGTGTAATGTGCAATTTCATGGATTAGCATATCTTTCACATTTTCCTAAAGTAACTAGATTTTGGGATTTTATTGAATGTTCTAGTACTTTGTCTAATAGCATTATACTTTTAATGAGATTAGGTTCGTCCTATCAAATCCGTTCTACTAACGACCCTCCACTGACCAAGGAAGCGGTGGGTGAGAGTGGACACCCATTCAACCGCCATTTTATAGGCAGTTTTTTTATACCCCCCTTATAGATCAACTTCGTGAATGAGGCATACTAGCGATTTGACTGACTGATTCTTATACATATAAATATTAACTTTTATTAATAATACATATAAGATGTATTTTAAACCTTTGAAAATGTTTTTGTTTATCTATTTAAATTTTTTTCGAATTAAACCTTTTAATTTAAATTTAAATTTAAACCTTGATTGATTTACTATTTATATTTTAATTAATAATTAAATTAAATTAAATCAGATAGGGATCAACAAATTAATCAATTTAATTTTATCCTATCCTTTTACCCACTAAATTCGAAAAATACAAAGGGTATAGGGTTTTCCATTTATTAATTAATCACAATTACCACAAATAGAAAAACCCTAAGAATACCTATTGAAAAATCGAAAATAGTGGAGGGGCTAGGGTTTCTGAAACCCTAACCCTAAAATCGAAATAGAGGCTATTAGGGTTTAATTTCTATAAACCTTAATCCAAAGGTATAACAATTATAGCAAATTCAAATAGAAAACAAGCCAAATACTCTGATACCACTTATAGGAAATAGGAAAAACAGATAAACTTAACTCTTAAGTTCACATGCAACCTAATAGGATCTATGTTTTCACTATTTGAATCTATAACTAAAACCTATAGGCAATTTCAATTTTAACTAAAAGATAATTCAGAAATTACTAACCTTTGTTGAATCTTTTGGAAGCGAGCACCACAAGCGTCGTGCCTCAAATGGTTCACACCCAAAGCAAGCAACAAGAAAAACCAGAGAGAGAGTGGAGGTATATGAAAATTGGCACAGGATTTAGGAGATCCAGAGCCCCCTATTAATAGCCTTAAAAGGATTAACAGATAAGCCTTAGAGATAAACCTTTTTTGAATTCAAACGAGATAAACCTTTTATCTTTAATTCAAATCTCTATTTATCTCTAATACTATTTTTCGAAAAACAAGGATAAATACATCCTTATTTTTGCCAACTAATATCCTGCCATAATTGTTCACTAATCAACTATTGAATAATTACAATTCAGCCCCTGTACTTTTAATTAATCCAATTAATCCCAAAATTAATTCCAAGTAATTTCCGATTAATAATACTATTTCTAATTAATATATTATCCTCATAATATATTAAAAAATTGTTTATATTGATTTATTAATCACATAATAAATCAATCTCTCTCTTTAAATGTTATTCTGTCAAATTGCCAGCTATGAGGGCAACCCAAAAGTACTTTGCTACTATCAATCAAGTATATATTAATTATATTCATGACTTAGACACCTAATCCAACAAGAACACCACCATGTTATATGTTTAATTTCAGTTTTACCTATATGTAGTTTTATAGTGATGAGAACTTTACCATGTTGTAGGTTTATATATATATATATATATATATATATATATATATATATATATATATATATATCTATATATATATATATATATATATATATATATATATATGTGTGTGTGTGTGTGTGTGTGTGTGTATGTATATATATGTGTATGTGTGTATATATATATATATATATATATATATATATATATATATATATATATATATATATATATATATATATATATATATATATATATATATATATATATATATATATAGGGGAAGGATCAATCGAGGCCAACGAAAAGGTTGAGATCGCGAGGCCAATTCTAGACCAATCAAATTATAAGGGCATATTAGTAATTATGTATTTCAATTAAATTATATCATAATTAAAGTTTCCTAAAATCTAGGATTCTGATTGTTAGTTACCAGAAAAACTAGTAAACTAATTTTTATTTTTTAACAATATCAAATTATATAACGTCCATTTTTTACTTATTTTTTATTTTTTTATTTTACTAATAGATATGAATTATCATTTTTCAGTCAAAATATATTTTTCATTGTATAGTTTGATTTATACGATTTCAATCATTAATGATTATAAAAAAAATAGTTTTATATTTATATTGAATTAGTTTTTAATATATTTGTAGACGTAAAAATCTTCGAATACAATTGTAATCATCTATGAATATAGTTGTAAATATCAAATTAACAGCACACAATACGAAGATAAAGAATGCAAATATTTGTAGAATAAAATACAATTTTAATCGTAAATGATTACAATACAATGTAGAGAAAAAAATACAATGCGGTTTTAATCATCGATGATTACATCACAATGTAGCCAAAAAATACAATGCATTTTTAATCATAACAAATAGTGGGCACTTTGTTATTCTTGGATTCACACCTGCAATGTAGCCAAAAAGATACAACTCATAAGTTATAATGTTATGTATATGTATATGCACTGATGATTAAAAATTATAATAAAAAGTGACTGTTACAGTGTTAATCATCAATGATTAACACTGTTCATCATCAATGATTAACACATAGACGCTTAACAAAACAAACATACATATATAGTATTAATCAACAATGATTAACACTGCAAATTTACTTATTCTTGCTTAACATTGTATGCATAGTTATGGTTTATATGTTTTAATCATTAATGACAATATTAAACCTATCTAAAGTTATAATCAGAAATGATGTAACCATCGATGAATAACATATATAATCATCAATGATTATAACCGGACATCATACACAATTGTTTATAACTCATATATAATGCATATTCATAAATGATATATAATCATAGTTCGATGGTAACTAAATTAAACATTTAAAACTAAATATAAATTTAAAAACCATAAAGATTAACCTTTAGGAACCATAAATATTCACCATTAATGAAAAATATCTATTATATTAAAGAAACTACGACGAGAAATATAAAAACTTGGTATGAAAAGAAACATAGCAAATACTAGTTGCATGTTATTGATTCCATTTACTAGCATATAATCGAATAATAAAAATCGCCCATCATTTGATACATAAACACAGTGGAAACAAAATATTACAAGATTAATTACTAAGTAGGATCTATTTACGCATGCTCCAATTCTTACGTATGTTTTCTTAGTAAACTGTTAAAATAGACAATCAATAATTATATTATTAACTCGTAAAGTGATAATTTATAGATATGTAAAACAAATTCCGATTCATTGGCTATCTTAATAGCCTTCGTTCACGGATAACAAAAAATTTAGCTATAGGTGTGGATCAAGGAGTTCACCTTTTTTTTCCAGTTAGTTAGTCATCTCTCCCTTTTCGATCATAGGTTTTCAATAAAAAAGAAATAAAATTAGAACTGACCTTGGACAGGAAATCAACAAGATTAAAAGCGGCATTATAACCGGTGTCGATAACCTGTTAGAAGAAGGTATAAGAGAAAGGGTTTGGTTAACCTAAACACCATTTGCGAGAGATAAATAAGGGCAGCCACTTGGCCGTACCTGGTCCTGCGGACACATCAGGCTATGGAGAAACCTGTTACAAATCGTGATGGTGGTGAGGGGAAGAGTATAAGAAGCATAGGCTGCTAGGCTTAGTTGACTGGTTTTTTCACAAGCCGTTTCTCTTTTCTCTGATTTACATCGTGTGCGGTGGCTAGGTCAAAGAAAATCACAGAAAAAGATGGAAAAAGAAAACGTACATATAGATGGAGAGAGAGAAAGACGGAAGGTGAGTGGTGTGAGACCTAATATTAAGGAAACAAATAAGTATGAAATTCCTTGTATACCCCTAACGTCTAATTATAAGTTACAATTTAATGACATGAGTTTCAAAATTTACATAAATGGCACATTGATCTGAGCCCTAGATCTGAATATTTGAAGGGTTATGATTTGGCCTCAAGTTCTCAACCTTTTTAGTGACCTCAAATGAACCTAATTCTATATATATATATATATATATATATATATATATATATATATATATATATATATATATATATATATATATATATATATATATATATATATATATATATATATATATATATATATATATATATATATATATATATATATATATATATATATATATATATATATATATATATATATATATATATATATTAAAAGAAACACAGTTCCAAGCACCATATTGATTTGCAACTTTAACACAAAGTTAAGAAAATTAAATAATTATTTTAAGTTATATGAAAATTTAGAATCAGTTAAAACCACATACTTTCATTTACCTTTACCCGCAGATTGTAAGTGAAACAACAATTACTTGAACCTAACCCTATATATATATATATATATATATATATATATATATATATATATATATATATATATATATATATATATATATATATATATATATATATATATATATATATATATATATATATATATATATATATATATATATATATATATATATATATATATATATACATTATTTATACTATAAGTATATAAATAAATATAGTTAAATATAGATTACTTATTTCGGGGGCCCTACGGGGTTTTCTTACCCAAAAACTAAACGGGGGAAACCCCGCCTTGCTCCCAAACCTGAAATTGCTTTAAATTTGGATTACATTAATATGATAAACTTGAATATCATAAGTACAAGGGTGAAATATTATAAGTAACATTTCTAAACACTACCTACACCTATGCAAGTGTCGGTCCCAGTCTTGGTTTTCTAAGGATGTCAAAAAGGCCAAATGGACAGTGGATGCCTCCCTTGCCCCCACCCCTAAAATACATGTTCCTCCTATTAAGCAAATTGGGGAGCCTAATCTGAACAGGAGAAGACCAGACAACCGAATAGTATCAACTACCTGAAGCAACCAGAAATAGAGGCGAAGACAAGACAGTTCTGTTGAGGTTTGTGCCTCTGACGGGTCCTCAGTCCTTAGACTAGGAAATTATTAGCTCCGGTCGGACTAACCAAAAGCAAATCAACAGTTGGATGAAGTATCACGAGTCGGGTGCATCTCACCCAAAATGATAGGAGATATTCTCCAAGTAAGTCCAGCAAGAAGATTGCAACCATAGAGTATTTTTGGATCACCTCGACCGATGAAGGTCACACCTCGTCTGGATCAGAATATACGTATTCGGTTAAGGCATGCGAAGAAGGCATCCAAGACAGGCAGCAGGGGATGATGGTGACTGAGGGGGTTACCAGACCGAAGATTTGTGATGAAGAGAGAACTCCGTCTCGGACCAAAGAACAACTTTAGAGGAAGTCTGACATAGGTATCTTTTATGAAATGTAGTTCACTGTGACAGCAGTAGGTTGGGCTACAGTCAAAGAAATGAATACGTCAACAATAGAAGAAGATGGGACCGCAGTATCCTCAGACCAAAGTTCAGTCCGAACTAGGGAATTTCATCAGGTAAAGTATCTTGCCCTAGACCGAAGTGAATTCCAACAGAAGTGTAGGATCAAAGTCAGACAATTTCATAGTTTTGTGTGGGGGGCATGCTACTCAACTAAAGTCCAAGAAAAGGACATCTAACCAGAGAATAAGTCTTCAGTTGTACCCTGTATTGGTGTTGTCACAATAGCTGTCAAAGTTATCTTGGGAATATGCGTAGGAGCACTGTTTAATGTGTCAGGGCAGCATGGGGAGCAATGTATAGTCGCTTTACAGGCTATAAAGTTCTAGGTGCTTAGGTCTAAGGAAGTCATTCCCGCCCAAGACCTTGCATATTCAACCATCCATATTGTGTTATAAATACATCTCATTCACTATACAATGTTATCTGTCAAATATCTAATGTTAAGTTTATAAACATTATGAGTGCGGTAGCCATAGTTTTCTCTCTTGTAAAATATCGAAATTTATCAATAAAATCTCTCGGTTTCTCACAGTAGACGTAGCTCAACCAGCCGTTGAGTGAACCACTTTATATCCTTGTATTTGTCAACCTTGTCTTCGTATTTCTTTCTAGTCTACATAGTTGTGTGTGTTGATCGTTTATCGAAGTGTTTAGTCGTATTTGTTGGTGACCTTTCGCAAATGGGCAGTGTGTTGATCCCAACACCCCCACCTCACCCTCAACCCTAAAATCCCTATTTCCCCGCCCCTGAAACTCCCCCGCTTCCCCGCCCTTGCCACCACTCCCGCCCCCATTTCCCACAAATCCCCTATTAATCATGTTTGTTCTGAAAACTCTTGTTTAACCTTTTACCCTATTTTTCGCTCGTTTATTTAGTTTACCTTACATATTACACTAATCACTAAAATACAAAATATATATTACACTGTGGCTACTATAAATTTAATCCGTCTTTTTATAAATAAAAATAGTTTAATATAGGCCAACTTTTTCTAGGGCCCTACAGGGTATTCAGGATGGGTATACTTTTATCTGACCCGATGTGACATATATATCCAAAACGTCTTTACTAAAAATTGAAACTAAATACATATTAAATCATTACCTGCACCTACAGATAAATCAATCATTTTATCCCAATACCATGTATCATCAAGTATGAATTATGAATTATCCCACGAACACACGGCCTGCACGCATGCCCGCGTTCGCCTGCTCGCCTGCCACACTCGCACACCTGCCTGCTCGCTCGCCCGCCGCACTCACACGCCTGCCCGCTCGCCCCAATATATAATAACTTTTCCACACACACATGTATACACAGACACAACCACACAAATATACACACCAACATGTAGATGCCATTAGCTGGTGAGGCATCCTATGATACAATAAAATTTGCCCTATCGTAATAAATTAGTGATTCGTCAACGTCAATTGCAAGGATGAGGGTTAGCATGAAAGAAATCCGTTTTTAGTATCTATATATGACAGACATTTTTTAATGAATAGATATGGAGATTTGAATGATACATAGTAAAAAGATAGATTCTTGAAACCTGAATTAAGTATCCTTAAATTATGCGGGAAGAGATTCGTGATCGACTATAACTAATCTCTTTTATCTATCGCGTTTAAGTTATTAATCTTTATGTCTGTGCATTATGATTATAAATTAACTTTTCATTATATAATCTTCAATACAATAATATTTTTAAAAAGCTCCAAAACTTTGAGTAAATGATACTTTTGTTATCTTTCAAATATAACTAAAAGTTATTTTTATTATAGTTCTATTTTAAGATTTCATTGCAATAAGGACCAAAATCACAAAAGGTTCCATTTTTATACTAAACCCGTTTGAAATTAAAAATTGCCGAATTCCATCAGAAACCCACTAACAAGTTGACCACAACTGAAAGCTAGTGCTGACCTGGACCAAAAGGAACTATCTTTTATAATTTTCATGTCGACTGGGAGAACACTGACCTGTCTTTTATGAATAAAAAGGATGAAATATTGAAATGTGCTCTTAAGTGGCCAAAAAGGGTTGCCATTCACTTTTTTGCTGCTGTTTGTGGTTTTTTTGCTGATTTTTATAGCATCCTACTAAATAAATATTTTTTGGTTTATGGTTTTTCATGTGTCTGATGCAACTAACTTATTATAGCATCCTACTAAAAAAATGTTTTTGTAGTTGGTGGTTTTTCATGTCTGATGCAAGGCAGACAAAGAAGGGAGGTCAATTAGGGAAACTAGAATTTTTTGGTATGTGGTTTTGGTCTGTGTCAACTTTAGATAGGTTGAGGACTGTTGCTTTCATGGATACGACATTGTACTTTTTGAATTATTTCTAATTCGGGGGCATTTTACTTTGAAAAAGTTAGAGATGGGTAACTGCCATTATAGATGTTGCTGCTGTGGTAAAACAGAAAGTTAGATTAATCTCATTTGGACCAAAACTTTACTCAAACCTGGAAAAACAGAAAATACGATGCCTTAAAACAGAAAAAAAAAAAAAAAGGAAGTAGGATGCGTTAAACAGAAGGTGGTTATTGCTTGTAGCCATGTTTAGCACCAAGTTTGTGAGCTAAAATCACAAGATCCAACTCTACACTATTTAAATAATCAAAAAGAACTCTTAAGACATCGATTTGATTAGATGAAATAAAAACAAGATAGCAACATTTACAGTGATTTTTCATATTGTATTAAAACAAAATTTATACTTTAACTCTACTGTATACACTATTCAATCGATGTTGATCCATTCTATGATAAAAAGAAAACAAGTACACCTCTCACAATAAATCAAAGCTATGAAATAGAATTCTCCATAACTAAAGAAAAGGGAGATAATCACATTCTTTCAAGAAGGATTTCCTCAATTCCGTCGAACAAAACAAATAACAAACCATCCATTCTATCACCAATTCCATCATATTAAACACGATTCAATCCAAGTATCCACAAATGAACACAACCTAAACAAACTAAAAAAGAAAAAAAAAAAAAAAAAAAAACTATAAACATTCAACTCCTTATTAAATCGGAAATTCCATCTTCAAATTCGCCTCCATACTCTCAACAACTTCACAACGCATCCAATCCTTTGCACAATAAAGCGCCTCCACCATCTCCGGCCTCAACTCGCACCGATTCCGGTCCATCTCCTTCACACAAGTCTCAAACACCGATTCCGGGCCCACACTCGACACCGGAATCGTCAATATATCACGAGCCATCTTCGATAAAATCGGGTACTTACTCTTATTCAATTTCCACCATCCCATAACATCAAACTCGTGAATCCTAGGCAAAAGCGACTCCTCCAAATACTGATCCAATTCCGACTTCGATTGTTGACTCGTACTCTCCATAATATAAAAATCAAAATCCGTAAGCGCAAGCCCATTCCCTAAACCTCCCGCACCCGCATCATCTTCTTGTTTCACAACTCTGGAATCACCAATTCCGGAGTCACCATTTGGTAAATCGAGTGGCAACGGTAGTCCCACATACTTCGAATAAAGCTCGTGAATCCCGTCATCCACGGTTTTTATAGAAGAACCCGCATGGTCCCCATAAATCTTTGTGAAACTGAATTCAACTAACTTCATCTTGAATCTCGGGTCCATAACCACCGCAATAGCCAACACAAAACAACAATTTTTCCAATATTTATCAAAATTTTCTTGAATTGGTTTTGCCATGCTGCTAATGACATCACCTTCACTGGTTGAAGCCCGGGCCAGCTCCAATTGAAGCTTCCATGCTTCATGAAAGAAAATATTTGTTGTCGGTATACTCGATGATGTCAGCAAATTTGCAGTATTGTATAGTAGCTTTAAATGTGTGCAAAGATTGTTTACAACTTTCCAATCTTCATGGGTCGGGATTTTATTGTAATCAGGCTCTAAAGTATCGAAACAAGAAAACACTTCTTTCAATTCCGATGCCGATACCAACATTTCATAAGTTGTATTCCATTGTGTTTGATCATCGAGTGATAAAGATTTTGTACTCATTACTTGAAGTTTTTGTTTCAATGCAAGAAAATTTTCTTCTAATGATTCCGATGTTTTCACATACTTCACACAGTCTCTAACTTTCTTCACAGTTTCTTGGCTCGTGTTTATCGCGTCTTGCGCGATAAACGTTAAGGAACGGGCCAAGCAGTTTGTGAGAAGTAATTGACCGTTAAGGACATTCGGGCTCTTTTCAGAAAGCAAATTCCGAAGACTAGTGAGCCCGGATTCACTTAACGGCTGGTTTATTGTAAGAGAAAATAGTTTCCCTTCGATGTTCCAATCAGAAAGACAAGCGGAAACGGCATGGGAGAAGGCGGAATCGGAATCCGGGTACGGTTCCATTACGACGTTTAATAGCTTTCGATGCATTTTGCTGTCACTATCGACGAACTGTCCGGTTACAAAGACGTAACCGGTTGTATGTGAAGAGGTCCATAAATCAAGGGTGAGAGAAATTTGGCCTGGCATTCCTTCAATCAGATTCCGAATTCTTTCTTTTTCTTTCAAATAAATCGCCACACAATCGCCTTGAATTGCACCAACGTTTCCCATTTCAAAACCGGGATTTAAGTTATGGACAAAAGTCATGAACCCGAAGTGTTCCACCATGTGAAGTGGGTAGTCATGGAGAATGATCATCCGGGCCATTTCTTGGCGGCATGTGGCGGGGTTGAAGGCGGTGTAAGGGGCGGGAACGGTGGTGGTTCGGTACCGGCGTTTAGGTGCATCTAGCATAGGACCCGTTGGAGTCAACGGGTCCAATGGTTCCTGGTTGCGAAGGGCAACCGGGCAGCCGCCCTTGGCAATGTGGCGTTTGAGGTGACTGGTGCCTGAAACTTTAGAGCCATTGCCGTATGAGAATAATTGTTTGCAGTGTTTACAGCAAGCCTTTCTAACGTCTCCACCCACGTTTATTATTGTGAAATAATCCCAAACTATTGATTTCTTTTTTCTTCTTTTAGTAGGTTGTGTCTCGATGTCATTCAATGGTGTGTCGAAATATTCTGGTTGCATTTCTATGTTGACCAGTGCGTTATTTTCCATAGGTGTAGTCTCCATGAGGGCCTGGTTTAAAAGGAGAAGATTAAACAGATATGGAGATTAAAGAACAAGTTAGAGTCATTAGCAGATAATAACCAGACATATAGATTAAAGTTTTAAGTAAAGACTACATATAATTGAGCTGTATGAAATCTGATACCAACTAACCCTAAATAGATTTAGGGTATTTTCATCGTCAATACTTGGATTCCTGAGAAATCAGGAAGCCATAACCACAAACAAATCAAGACAGCAAACAACGAACATGAAGAAACAACTCTCCAGTTTGAGCGCATAATTTTAATAACATCAATTAATTAATCAAGGGATGCATGAAACACAACGAATTAGGTAAACGAACAACCAGAGTCAACAAAACCATAATCGTTAAACAAACTACCAAACAAAATGTAAAAGGAAAAACGAAAGGGGGTTAGACTTTAGAGTTTGCTTTTTGCAAAAGACGTAAGTATATATACCGTGATGATTGAGGTCGACGAAACACCGATAAAGATCGATTGAATCCAAGATGCAGCCTGCAATCGTGATCCAGAAACGTTTCTTCGAAGATGGGGGTGGGATTGGGCTTGAACCCGATATGGCAAATTGGACTATTGAATTGGGGTTTGTTCGAAAGGAACAAAGAAGATGCGTCAAGAAAATCAAAACCCTAATATGGACTGCTGCGATCCATTATATTCGTAGCGTGTGCCTGAAGGCGTAGCCCACATTGACCACCGCTTGCTTTTCAAATCAGGGTTGGATTTGGTTGAAACTACGTCGGGTCGGTTTATTTGGTTCTCGTTTGAATTGAATGGATAAAAGCTCTGTCCACACTTGGTTAGACTAATAAAAAGGTATATGACAAAACTCGTTACTCAGTTTGTCAAAATTCTAGATTATAACAAAAAAAAAATTATATTTTTGGTACCTAAAAGTATATCAATATTCTTTTTCAGTCGTCTTAGTGTCCGTTTGGTTGTGTTTATAAAACTTTCTTATTTCCTTATCAGCTTTTGGTAAAAGCCAATAAGCTTAAAAGGTGTTTGGCTAAAGCATAAGGGCTTATAAAATTGGCTTTTGTGATTCACTTGATAAGTCAATTTTTCATAAGTAAGGGTGACCTTACTTATGAAATCAGCTTATGGCTTAAAGGAAAAAATGACCCCAGCTACCCCTTACGCGCATCTGTGATTCGCATCTGTTTCCATTTCATGCATTCACATCTGTTTCCATTACGCATCTCTCTCATCGCTCTCTGTTTCACGCATCTGATCGGAAACCTCCACGCCTCCGATCGGTTCCACGGGTACGATTTCTCTCCTTCCTCTTTGGTTTCTCTCGTTCACGCATCTCGATTTTTAGGGATCTGTTTCGCATCTCGATTTTTCTGTGGTTCACTGCTCCCAACGGCTTCAAACTTTTTGTTACCTGAAATCGGATCTCCTTCCCCAGATTTGGGTACAAGATCTGATTTTTCTGAGATGTGTAGTTCATGGATCAATTGAACAATATGTTACGATTTCTGAAAGGGATCCACAAGATCTGATTTTATTTTTTGCTGAATTGAATTGCAGGGAGCTTTTTCTTTGTTGGTTGGGTTGTAGAAATCGATTTGCTGCATCTTTAAGGTATGAACCTTAGCTGATTTTTGCTCAGTTTATGTATCAATACGTTCTAGAAGTTGGGTTGGTTAGAAATTGCTTGAAGTTGTGTCAATTATGTGTCAAATGTTTGAAATTGCTTGAAGTTTGTCAATTATGTGTCAAATGTTTTCTGTTTGGTTGTGAAATTGCTTGAAGTTGTGTCAATTATGTGTCAAATGTTTTCTGTTTGTCGGTTTGTTGGTTTGAACCTTTGCTGAGTTTTTTTTATGTGTCAAATGTTTTCTGGTTTGAACCTTTTCAGCTGATGGATTCTAACAACATGAATGTTGTTGATTGTGAAACATCTACGAAAAAAATTAAACCAAAAATCATATGGGATAAAAGTACCTTCATAGAGTTTATCGAATTGTGTTTGATTGAGGTAAAAAAGGGAAATAAACCCTTATTGGTCATTTTACATCTATAACAGCTAAGCCAAACAGTTTTTAAACCTCCTTATCAACTTATTAACTTTTCTCACTTATAAGCTTATCCAAACAGTTTTTTAAAAACTCATTTTTGAAAAGTTACAAGCCAATAAGGACTTTTGCCTAAAAGTGCTTATGGAGTCAAATAAGCACAACCAAACGGACCCTTAGTTAGCAGCGTTTGTCTTCCACAGTTAAATCGTCGTAAAATGTCAAACTACCCTTATTCTCTAGTATATTTAAACGAGGTTTTTTATGACTAATAATAATTATGTTGAGTAAATTACAGTTTTGGTCCCTGTGGTTTAACTCTTTTTCAGTTTTGGCCCATGTTTTGAAATTTCATATTGATGGTCCCTATGGTTGCAAAAAAATTGCATTATTGGTCCCTGATTCAGGTAAAAAGACTAAAATATCTTTTTTAATTATTTTTTCTTTTAAAATATTATTTTAGGCAATTAAAAAAATAATAATAAATAATCCAAAACATCCCCACTACCTGTATCTCTCTATCTCTCTCTCTCTCTCTCTCTCCACAAAAAAACCACAAATCGGGTATATGTCAATTGCAAAGTCTACTAGCATCGGGTATGTCTCACTGATTGAATCAATACGACTTTTAATCTACTAGCATCACAGAATGATTTGGGGTTATGACATCAAGCAGCTGAGATGGAGCGCTATGTTTATAGGGATTTCAAATATTGTATTGATAATCATCAACATCGTTTTGATAACCACGACTTATTTGGATTGTGCCTTTGGAGATCTTATCACATTTATTGTTATTCTTTTCGTCTTGTGTTTGAGAATAGCCACGATGATTCCGATAGCAATTGCGCAACGAGCTACGACCATGACGATTATTAATACTCCTACCCCCACTACGTCTCTGTCTCATAATCATAGATCTTCTACTTTGCTGTTACATCTTCATGATAAATAGCATGCTATGTTCTTTATTTCATTACTTTTCTGATTTTGTGCAAGTTCGTAGTTTCAATAATTGCGTTATTTTCCCATGGTCAAGACTTTCCAGTTTTGATAAATTTAGGTACCTAGATTGTTAATTAAAGTAAATCTAATGTGAGACGATGTAATAATTTAAATGAATTATGTGAATTTTTCTAGGAATTTGGTCTCGGGATTGTTTCCGTCAAGTTTACAGCATATGAGAAATCAGAATTTTTGCCTGTAATCCGATCAGGAAGCTGTGCAAAAAATGATCAAAACAATACATGGAAGACGAACATATATGTATAGATAACCTTCTTGACACGAAGCTGCTATAAAAGGACCAAAACAATACATGGAAGACGAACATATATGTATAGATGACCTTCTTGACGACTTAGATCAAACAGAAGGTTTCCCTTCCCCAGGGGCTTTCTATGGGATATGGCTTCATGTTCCCCCTTCTTTCATTCCACAAAATTCTTAAATTTTCATGAACTGACCATGATTAATCCATGGCAACAGGTTTTTGATGGACATGGCGATACAGATGCTGCATCATTCGTCAGAAATAATATATTAAAGTTCATCGTTGAATACGCATAGTTCCCTGTTTGCTTAGAAAAGGCAGTCCGAAACTTGAGATATGGAAAGCAACCAAACATAAACCCCATTCAAGAACTTGATTAATATGTTCGTTTCATCGTCTTTGGAGATGAGCCAAAACAGGAAGAAAATGGAGGTGGAGCCGGCTAGGTTTTAGTGGGGTGAGAGAGACAGAGAGAGAGACGTAGTGGGGGTATGGGTGGGGGTGGGGTGATTTTTTTTAATTATTCAAAATAATAATAGATAAAAGAAAAAAGAAAAAAAATAAAAATGGTAAATTGGTCTTTTTACTAGCCGAGGGACCAAAAGTGCAAGTTTTGGCCACCACATGGACCATCAACGTGAAACTTTAAAAATTGGACTAAAAGTGAAATAAGAGGTAAACCACAGGACCAAAACTGTAATTTACTCTTATAACACTAGTGAAGTGAGGATTTAAATTATTATTATTTTGTATCCATTGGATATTTAACTAATTATTTATTTATAATAATATTATATATGATCTCTCCGTCATAGGCTACTTCAAATAGTAGTTCTCAAACAATCACTCACCAATTTATCTATTAAAAACCAATAATTATACCACAATACGTGACCTATGTCATCTCCACAAACCCGTTCATCATAAATTTTATATTTTTATATGTCGCATGGCTTTCTTTCATTGGTTGGCTAAAAATTTTATGGAAACATATTGCAAGTAGATTGTAACACAACAAATTCTCATCCTGAATGTGAAGTGGATAATAAAGAAAGTAGCGGTAGCACGAAAAAAACAAGGACTGTCAAAGAAGAGGATTATGTAGGTAGAAGTGGTAAGGAAACAATCATTTTGGTAGACGAAGTTGTAAGAACCAAAATTGTAGGAGTAATTGTGCTTGCATTTCGAAGATAATGCTAATGTGGTAAATTTGACAATAGGGGCAATTTGGTTGTTTTGGATGAAAAGTATACGATTTTCCATGTTTCATGGTACAGTTGTGATATAACATACGTTTAGATTATTGTGTGTAAGTTTGATGGCTTGAAGCCTAATATTTGCAGAGTTAAAGTTTTGGTTGGGACAAAATGTTTTTGCACGATTTACGCGATGCGTCTGCTCAAGGCATGTGACGTGTCCCAAATTAGATTGTCATTATAATTTTTTTTGAAAGTAAGTTGATATGTTAGGATCACGACGCATTGAACTCAGGTGAGGCAACACGTTTTATTAAATGACGTAACGTGCCCGTGTTGGCCGCACAGTCCGGTTGCAATTTAAATCCCTAACTCGACCGATTGGCTCATTTTCACTTGAAAACCCCAAAACACCAACTGACGGAGCAATCCTCTGAGTCTATGTGAGCGAAGATCGATGGGAAACAAGTTGTAAATCGAGGAGTAAACACTAGCTACGTCATTTAGAAGGTAAATCCCTACTCCCCTATCTTGATGAATACATATTAGGAGTTGAGTTGTGTTGGGGTTTGCAAACCCCAAGTGTTAAATGCTATTGTGCATGTGATTACTTGATGTATGAGGTGGAGTAGGAGTAGAAAATGTGTGTATGATGGTTGATTTCATGATTGAAGCTCGAAATGAGTTTTGATCACAAACCCTAGATTTAGTAAATAATGATAGAGATGTAATTGGATTTTTTTCTCTAGATAATGTTGTTAAGACAAATTTAATTGATTGTATCCATAGTTTGTTGTGGAGAAATTAATTGTTATGATGAAAAGTTACTCATATGCCTTAATGGATTAAGACACAAGCTTGATGAGTTCATGAGATATAATTGATGAGTATGGTTGAATATATAGACTTAATGAAAGCAATAAGTCAAGTGTGTGAATGATGATTGATACTTGGGTTGTGATACTCAAGAATTTCATATAGTTTTGAAAACTTTTAAGGAGAGAAAAGAATTAGGATGATTAGCTTTGACTTGTGACGTCTACAACATCACTAAGGTGAGTACATGCTACCATATTATATTGGATACATGTCATTGTTAATATAGTTGTATTGATGTACTATATATTGTAATACATGTTATCTTGTAATGGTAGAAAATTATGATATGGTATGTATGTTAAATAATATTGTCTTAGATTGGGACCTAGTTTCCTCGGTTAACAGCTAACGAGAACAGTGCATCGTTTGGTTGGGTTAAAAGGATGTGTAGACCTAAATTCCTTGTGGGGATGAGACACGAGTTGTCCATGAATCCATGACAAGGTCCAGCCTTAATGGATTGTGAGCGTGACTAGTATGTGTTAAAGGATAGAATATAAGGTGGTGAAGAGAATTTTGGATGACATTAACCTGAATTTGGAACCTAGCTCCTAGGTTAAAAGAGGTGGATCTTGATTGAGACCTCCGAGGGAAACGGTGATAAATTTCTGGTGTAGCATGGGTCGATTTTAAATAGAGACAACGTATCGTAATTAATTTGACATTCTGATAAGTAACATATGATCTTAAATATTTGATGTGTTAGTTGTGTATCTTCTCAATTCTTGGATCTTCTAATGGAGTAATAACATGAAGAACCCTTGACTAAGGTTTGCTTTAGAACTTAATCGCAACATTTGACCACATTGATTAGTTCGTTTTGGAACTAATTATAGTTCCAAACATTGTGAGTTGATTTCCAGTAAGGTTGAATTTTCTTAAGTAGAAACATTGGGTTGTACACATACACGAAGAAGTATAGTTCATATGATGTTTTTACATGGATTATAATAATATAGGAATACGGCCATATTAGCATGTCATTCAATTAAGAAAAAATTCGAAGGAAGTTAAACATAAATATACGTAGAGGTATAATGCTTATTGGTCCTTAATTGTTAATTTGATTAATGTAAATTTAGATATGATAACATATAATCATGTTATCAATGTAAAGTGTTTAATTAAAAAGGATGTCTAATTAATTTACTTAATTAATTAACTAGGAGATATAACATAATTATATGTATATGCAAAAGAATATACAAAATACTTTTTTACAAGACAAGTTTATGTCTTAATGAGTGGTTATATGTTATAGTTGACCAAAGGAATGAATTGAATGAGTCAATGATCAAAGGTCTTAATGAAAAGTTTGGCTACATGCTTAAAAGTTTGGTACAACATTCTGTCTCGAGCTTGCAAAATGATTTGTGAAACATAGAAGCCGAATTTGAGAAAATAATCACGAATATAAGTCAAGTAAATTGAGTCTAGTTTCTAGAAATACTTATCTCATCTCATTTGGAGTTACAATTCAGAATATATGGCCTAAACACTGTACAGTGATCTAAAACGTCTTAATTGATAAAATTCATGAAATTGCCCTATTAATCCCTTAATGCATCAATACATAATGCATCAGACAATTTGGCATATAAGACATGTTTAAGAAGTTTGTAAAGGTATATGATGGTTTCATAAGTACGAGCTTAGGTGGAAAGCAAAACTCAAGCAAATATCATGATTTTATGTGAAAAAACTCAATCTTGAAGTCTTTGCTTTCAAGCTCATGTCTTAACCAAATCGGAAGGGTCTTAATGAAAATCTCAATGGACTTAATCAAAGCTTATTTTCAATGAACTTAATGACTTAATATATATTTGGTTAAGGACTTGATGAACGATTAAAATATAAGCTAAAATGAATACTATATAAGTATTATTTACTAACAACTTGAAATGTGATCTAAGTAATGTCTATTGATAACATATGTAGGATGATATGTGATACCTTTGATAACATGGAATTTGGATTATTGCTAGCAGTTCAATTGCTCAGGTGAGTTATGCTAACTTGTTTATTATGTTAACGACGCATGTGTATGTAAGTTGTTGCCCATGAAGTACCGATGAGAGAAGTGGACAACGTGATATGTATTATGTATTATGTAGTATGTATGTTGTATGTAATGTGACTGATCATGAAGGACCTAGAGGGAGAAGTGGTTTAGTCGGCTGCTCGCGAAGGACCCAAAGAAAGAAGGTTAGCGGTAGAGGAATTAGAGTCAGCTCTTTGGGGAACCAGTCTATGCATAGGAGTTGGTACCAACAATATGTGTTTTAGGAATTATGTGGTTTAGTTTCATGTACTATGTGAATGTATGAATTTATTATGTAAATGCATATGATTGATATCACGTGTGACTAATGTGTAAGTACACTAAACGTTTCCACTTACCCACTGTTTATTAACATTTTTCAAGTTTAAATGGATAGTTTTAGGAGAAAAAGCACGACATGACTAGTCAAAGTCCTACTATTGTTTAGAGTTTAAAGACTTATGCTTTTAATTTTTTATAAGATTTATGTCTCGTGGTAACACTGAATGGCTCTGATATAGTTTTATTAAACTTTTATGAAATGTTTTTTTGAATAAAATTTTGTTTGATAAGTTTATTTAAAGGTTTTTATTATTTAATTTAAAAAACTGGGTGTTATATTTTGGATATTTCTATACATTGTTAACCGTATTCTTAATGTTTGTAGATATGATTAGGATTGCATGATTATTTTGGTTAATAAATAAAAGACATTGTTTACATTAGTTAAACCCTTTTAATGATCTATTCTGACAGGCTAATGATAAAACATAACATAATGAAAGAAATCCAAATAAAATGGCTCGACCCGGTTTCAAGGGTTTTGCAAGGAAAATACAAGGGATTGATCAAAATAATTAGGATTAAAATCAAAGGGATTTTTTTGTATTTATTTTATTATCTTATTATAATCTTTGTGTAATTTTTTATTGTTTGTTTAATATTATTCTATTATTGTATAGTAACTTATTTGATTTTCATTTTTTCACTGCCTAAGAAAACAAATAATAATATTATTGTATTTTTTCTTTCTAATTCGATAATTTGGATTAAAAAGAGTATCAGTTTATTGTTTTTGTATTGTAATCTAACATGATATGTTATCATACAACTTTTACTTTAATGTTATTATATTAATTCTACAACATTATTGTGTTTTTAGTATAATATTGCTGTGTTTTTTCAAAGTAATCCAGATTCTAGATCAAATAAAAATTATTATTTTTAATAGACTTTCAAAATTCATATTGTTGCAAATTCATCGTTCTTGTTGTTTTCAGGGTTTGATATGTGGGGATTGGGTTGTTATTTATAATTTCATTTTTGTTATGTAGTTTTCTTGTATAGTTTATTTACATTGTATTTTTAGTTATCTTCTTGTTGATCATTTTTCAATAAAAGTTAATGTTATTTAAATAAAAAATTGATGATGCAAAAACAACTCTACTATGTCTTGGATTTTGTGACAATTAAAATTTATTTCTGATTATCTAATTCACTTTGCATAATAGACATAATAAAAAAATAATTAACAAACAAATAAGATTAGACTTTACAAATTAGACTTTGGAATATAATTATATATACATTCACATTAAGCTATACATAATATGCATCTACAAAAAGTATATTTTGTGTTTCTTTGACGAATCATCTAAGATGATTTGTTTCAATGGTTTTTAGGTGTTTTTTATAACATTATTGTGGGGAGGGGTGGGGAAGGAGTTCTTATTATATTTACTATATTCTAGAAAATAATGTCTTTTGTTTTTTAAAAGTTATTGAAAAGTCGTTTTATTTTCGAAAAAGCTACTGAAAAGTCGTTTTATTTAAAAAAAAACCTTTATAACCGGATGAGAGTTTTTTACTAGCTAAAATCTCAAATATGTAAAGAGTTCATTATTTTTTTGTTCTTTTTGTTAAAAAAAATATACTCGTGGATTTTTCATAAATAAGACCAACGTTTACGGACTTTTTGAAGATTTTCCTAACTAAATAAAATTCATATTGAAACAATTCCGCACTTTTGTCACCTCTATTTTAATTGTTTGAAGCTTGTAAATAACTGAATATGATTATGAACATTTTATGAATAAATGACATTTTTTTTTTGTCAATTTTGAATCTAAAAGTTGGTTATATTGGCCTAAAAAGTCAAGCATCCACACATATAAAATTAATGTCAAACATATCCAAGGTCAGATTTATCATCCAAGTTTCTCAATTCATATTAGTCTTTCTAAATTTTAGTTTTGCTATAGAAATTTTACTAAAAGATATAAAATCCATGTCGAAATACGTAATCAAAACTTCTTGACTTTAAACTTAAAAGTCAAACATAAGAGAAAGAACGACTTTTAATATAAAGAATGCTTTGCATGTGGCTTCTGCTTCTCTTCTATAAAATAACTCAAAGTGATACAACAAGCAGTGCAGGACAACAGAGACCGATTCCAAGAGTAATTGCTACATTTTTCGACTTACTTTCCCTGAAAATTCACATATTTTTAGAAAGAGAAAGAGAATCGAAATCTTATAAACTTCAAAAATGACAATGAGTTAATCTCAAAATAAAGTGGCTCAGGAAAAGGGAAGTGATATTTCCACTTAAGAAATTGATTAATCCACATGAAATATATGTATTATTGACTTGCACGATAGATGTAAATATATTGTACATCATGTGGATGAATCAATTTTTCAAGTGAAAAAGTTGATCCATAACAACCTTTATTGGCATAACTTCCATACACCAAAGGATTATCAACAACGCTATCAAGAAATAGATAATAAGAAATGCAACTTTTTAATATTTATTTCAATAAAACCAAATAATAAGTATTTAATAAGACGACTGGGATTATCATCACATATACTTAGAAAATTCTTGCTCAAAACTCTGGAGTGAACCAATATAATTGTTATGACAAGAAATATGACCTTTTAGCATAAAATGTTATAATCATGTTTTTCTTGTCTAGTTATTTACAAGCTTCAGAGTGCGTTATTGCTTCAATAAGAATTAATTATTTAGTTCTTTATAGTTTTTAACTTATTAAAATTGAATAAAACACTAGTTTGAGTAAATATGATTTCTTGAAAGTTTATGAAGAGTATAGATGATATCAAAAATTTAGATTTACAAAAGGAGTATAATAGTCAATGGATAAAAAATGGTATTTAAATTCATTATAAAATGTTTAAAACTTCTAAAAATAAAGATTTGGATAATATGATATTTTAAAAATTTATAAAAATTAAATAAAATATTTATCAATTAGGCTAGACTTACGATTGCATGATTATTCTCATTGTTTTGAAAACGACATTATTTACGGGCGTGTTTGGCAAAACTAGCTGGAAGCTGGTAGCGGGTAGCGGGTAGCGGGTAGCGGGTAGCGGGTAGCGGGTAGCGGGTAGCTGGAAGCTGTAAATTTTAATTTGTATATATCTGTTCGGCAAAAGTAGCTAGAAGCTTTTAAAATATGTAAAATTACATAAAAGGGCATCTAAGTAAAAGCTAAAATTGAAACATAAGTATGAATAAATGATTGTTAAACTATGTTTTTAAAAATTCTAAAATATTACAATAGCAAGTTCAATTAAAAAAACCAGTAGTCATATAAGAACATCACAAGTGTATTAGTAAAATCGGTGTCGTCGAGCATTCCATATCAATGCAGCAATATCATTACGGGCACATTTCATATTATTAGATCCTTCGTGTAAGTCTTCGTTACTTGTGCCATCATCGCGGACATCACGGAGTTCATCATGTGGTATGCAATCTGGATGTTGTTCAACATAACTAAATAGCATGTCTTCCTCAGAGTTGCCACGAATGTAGTTATGCAAAGCAAATGCAGCCATAATAATGTCAATTTGAGTTTCCACACTAAATTTGGGCATTTTATTGAGTATTTGCCATCTATTCTTCAAGACTCCAAATGATCTTTCTATATAACTTCGCAACGATGAATGAGAACGATTGAAAGCTTCTTGCATATTAGTTGGAGGGTCATTATCAAATTGAGATTTATGGTATCTTGTCTTCGAGTATGGAATCATATATCCATTTCTATCTGGATATCCTTTATCAACCAAATAATATTTACCTGTTCAAATGGTTAAGAAAGAAAATTGGAATATCATTTAATAATAACAATAATAATAGAAAAATAATAAAGATAATTGTGATAATTTACCTTCAGGTGGTTTTGGAAAGTTCATTGATGGTGTGTTAATCGCATGAAGGAAAATACGTGTGTCATGGGCAGACCCCTCCCATCCAACAGATACAAAGGTAAAACACATATCAAAATTCATGAGATTTGAATAGTAAGTGCCATCTTCATTTTCTAAGTTTTCTAAATGAGGAGAGTCTTGAGGGCATTGTGAGGAGAAAAAAGTGGCATCTTCATCACCGGTTGTTGGATTTTCATCATCAATATTCACATGATGCATATCACCATCACTGAAAGTACTTGGATCCATAGATGGTGCCACACAGTCTGTACCAGTCGCAACTGCATCCCCAAATATTTGATCCCATGCTTCTTGTAGTTCTAAAGAAGGTTGTTTTTTTCGAATTCCCTTAACACATGGGTTTTCCTATGTAATATAATACATTATTATTAGTTTTCAAGATAACCAGAAAGTAGCTACTAGTAAAATATATTTAAATTTATTACCTTAATTTTTTTGTCCCACCATTCATCCGAACAATTTAGTTGTCGTGTGCTTTCATTCCAACCTAGACCAGTCTCACCAATTTTTAACGACTTCCAAAGATTGTAGTCTTTTCTCATTCCATCATACTTATTCTTTAAAGCTCTGTAGTTATTTAACTTCGTATGGGCATCTTTTTCAAAAACCGATTGAAGGTCTTGCCATTTAATTGGAGAAGCGCGACCATTCTTCATAATATATTTTTTTAATATATCACACAAAATCATAACAGTGTTATCTGACCAATCATACTTTTTTTTTGGATTATCATTATTTGAGGCCATCTATCTATATACCTGAATTTTAAACACATACATACAATGAATTCAGAGTGTAGCATATAAATGTCGAAAACTGTACAACAAACACATTTTGAACCCATAAAACTACTTAAATTAATAACAACATCAAGCTAAATCATTCGTATTGATATTTAACACTAATAAGTTCAAAAAATATAAAGATGCTAAAAAGCCTATGAAATTGAATACTATGAATATAAAGATGCTAAAAAATATAAATGAATGAATCGAGATGCCAATAAATGAATGAAATTGATATTCCTATGAAATTACTAATAAATGAATGAAATGGATATTCCTATGAATGAATGGAGAAGCCAATAAATGAATGAAATTGATATTCCTATGAATGAATCGAGAAGCCAAAAAATATAAAGATGCTAAAAAAGCATCCATTAAATTGCAAATAGTACTCTAATAATAAGTATATGGTGCAGGTTTTTGCATGTGTCAATTTTAAAAACCATGTGAACATATATTACAGAAAGGTAGAATTAAAGTAAAAGAATTACCTTATGGAGGTCCTCGATCATCAATTTGGAGAATGAAGAATGACGGCCGGCGTAGCGTAAGAAATATATGTAATTAGGGTAAAACGTTTGATGGGATTATAAATTTATTTACGGTATCTTCTAAAGGGTATTATGGTAATTGTGTATATAATAAATAGGAGCGTTTTGTTAAACGCTACTGGAAGTAGCTTTTAGAATTGGAGCGTTTTGTTTAGGATAAACGCTTTAAGCTCGTACCGCCGAACAATGCTAAATCTTTTTTTTGAACTTTTTTTCAGAAGCTACAAGCTACAAGCTCCCAAACGCTTTCAAAAGCTGCGTGCCAAACACGCCTTACATTAGTTTAACCTTTTTAATGATCTATTCCGATAACGATAAGTTAATGATAAAACATAAGATAACGAAAGAAATCCAAAAAGAAAAAGGCTGACCCGATTCAATTCCTTGTTTAATCCCTATCGGAGCTGGAAACCAAAGCCAACCCCAATTTGGCCGCGCCTACAACCGACCCTACAAATTTAGTGGATCACAAAAGTCCATACAAATGTGTTTTCTTCCTCTTTAATCGTTGATGCAACAAACCCTAATTCATAGTCCATTTGGTATCTTGGGTTCAAGCCCAAAAGATTCTGGATCGAGATTGAGGCTGCGTCTTGAATTTTATCGATTTTGATCGGTCTTCCATCGACCTCAGCCATCACGGTATGTATATTTAATATATTTTGCAAACCCTAACCAATTCTATACTTTTTTCTTAATGTCGTTCGTGATGATGCCTTTGTTTATTTTGGTTGTTTGTTAACCGAACTCGTTGCGTTTCATGCATTGGTGGGTTATCTCCGTTTTTTCTTCTGTGTGTATAGTAGAACTGGACATAGAAGAGACAACTAGGAGGAAACAAAGTTGATTACCATTCTTTAACATAGCGTCATGCTATTTCTATCCATGAAGGCATGGTGCTAAAAACCCTTCAATGTTAATAGAAGGCTAGAAATCAGGTTGTGCTTAGAAGGACCAAAAGATTAAAATAAATATAACTTGTTTCTAAATTCCAGTTTGAAACACCATACAAAAAATGTTCAATCTGCTTAATGTTTCTTACAACATGTATTTTAGGCAACACAAATAATAATGAGTGTTTTCAAGGAAATCCTAATTGTTAAAACGTAATGGGCATGGGTCTTTTTTCTAAAATCTGTATGTCCCGCAGCCCTTTAGATAAAGCCACTGTTTTGAAAACCGGACCGGACCGGCTGGTTCAACCGATTTAACCGGGAACCGGTAAGGTTTCCGTTTTTTTAGGTTCAAAAAACCGCTTGCTCCCTGACCCGCTAAAAACCGCCGGTTTTTTACGGTTTACGGTTCAACCGTACCGGTTCTTAGGCTATGAAAACTGGTTTGTTCAAGACTTGGGCTAGGAGCTCTTTATATAAAGAACCACGCCTCCGGTATATCTTCCCACAGGCGATATGGGATGTGAAAGTTCAACTTTCTGTCTTTTATACACTAGCAACAGTACTTAGTGGTTGAACCGGTCGAACCGATTGAACCATCGAACCAGTAACACGGCCGGTTCAACGTCCGGTCCGGTTTTCAAAACATTGGATAAAGCCAACATGAGGAAGGCGTATATAAATCAAATGTTTGCTATGCAATTTCTTTCACTAATAAAGCTTAATCATAGAACTTAATATGCTTAAGTTGTTAGGCTGCACGGAGTGGGAAGAAAATTTGCCGTAGGCATCCGATTTGGCACTTGTTGCCGGCGGCAACACCGCCCCCCGAATGCGGCATGGACGAGCGGAAAGGGTGGAGCGGCGAGTTTTTGCCGTTTCTCTCTCATCGGGACATTGCCTAGGTTTTGGTGCTTGACCGTTGACAACGGTCATTTTAAAAAAAAAATTTACTTTTTTTTTTTCAAATCCACTCCATTTTTACTCTATATATATACATATACTTCAACACATTTTTACACACACTTGCACACCTATTGAGCTCAATTATTTATAAAAGATGGCTTCCAACAATCCCTCCAACAATCCCTTCAACAATCCGCAAAACAACCCAAATATTTTTGGGTACGATCCGTCATCTCCGCCACCGTATCGGCCACAATTCGAAGGCCCGATATATTCGCCTAACCCGATGTTGAGCGGTTCACCATTTTATCCGCAATTCGGGATAATACCGCAACAACTTTTCCAACAAAACTTTAATCCGTTTCAACAATCGTCATCTTCCGACTTCAATTTCCAACAAACCCGAAGCCCACCCGAGCAAGCACCAATCCAAACCGATCCCGAGCCCGAGGAGCCCCAAAACGAGCAAGCGGTGGAAAATTCGAACTCGTCATCCGAACCGGATGAGCCCCAACCTCCGCAAGAAATATAATTTGTAGTTTTTTTATTTCAAGTAGCGACGTCTTTATTTTGTTTAAAATTTCGAACGGTTAGTTTCGTAGGATTTTATGTTATTTGTCTTTTTATTTTAATGAAATGTTATTTGGTGTGTTTTATTTTTATTTAAAATATGTTATGTTTTATTTTTATTTAGAATATGATTTTTTAAATTAAAAAAAAAATTGTTGCCAACGTTCCACCCCTTGACTGCAACAACAAAAACGATGTTGCCAACAAAATCTACGTGGCGCCTATGTGGCGGGCTTGCCTCTCAAATGTTGGAGGCACCACTCCCTTTAGCCTTATACATTTAATGTACACAACTATGCATATGGTTGTTTCTGTTTTACTTAATTTTAACAAAATAACTTCACTAGTATTCAGACACCAACTCTTTATCTCTTTCCCCTTTTCTTTTCTTTGAACTCCTTTCACATTAAAATAGATGAATTTTGTTAACTATATGAGGCTATGAGCCATGTGAAAATTGTTTATGCAGTTTGGAAAAAAAACAGACATTATGTACATTATGTACGCAACACTTATTCATTGCTACTCATTCGACCTCATTACTCATATATGCTTTAATCGGAAGAAAAAGAAACACTCCTTAGTGTTGTTTATTCTAAGCTGGTTATGTGATTCATGTATGCAAGGGTACAGCCTTCAATGTCCCAGTATTTTTTGTTTTTTCCTATTCATTTCGATGTCAATCTTTAATAATCTCTACGTCTGTTTAATCTTCTGCAGTTGTGCTTTAAGGCAGGCCCTCATGGAGACTACACCTATGGAAATTAACACACTGGTCAACACACTGGTCAACATTGAAATGCAACCAGAATATTTCGACTCACTATTGAATGACATGGAGACACAAGTACCTACTAAAAGAAGAAAAAAGAAATCAATAGTTTGGGAATATTTCACAATCGAAAACGTGGGTGCAAACGAAAGACGGGCCTTCTGTAAACACTGCAAACAATCATTCTCATACAGCAATGGCTCTAAAGTTTCGGGCACCAGTCACCTCAAACGCCACATCGCCAAGGGTGGCTGCCCGGTTGCCCTTCGTAACCAAGATCCGTTGGACCCGTTAACCCCAACGGGTCCCATGGTCGATGCACCTAAACGCCGGTACCGAACCACCACCGCTGCCGCCCCTTACACCGCTTTCAACCCCGCCACGTGCCGCCAAGAAATGGCCCGGATGATCATACTCCATGACTACCCGCTTCAGGTGGTGAAACACAACGGGTTCATGGCTTTTGTCCATAACATAAATCCCGGTTTTGAAATGGGAAACGTTGGTACACTTCAAGGCGATTGTGTGGCAATTTATTTGAAAGAAAAAGAAAGAATTCGGAATCTGATTGAAGGAATGCCAGGCCAAATTTCTCTCACACTTGATTTATGGAGCTCTCCACATACAACCGGTTACGTTTTTGTAACCGGACAGTTCATCGATAGTGACTGGAAAATGCATCGAAAGCTATTAAACGTTGTAATGGAACCGTACCCGGATTCCGATTCCGCCTTCTCCCATGCCGTTTCCGCTTGTCTTTCTGATTGGAACCTCGAAGGGAAACTATTCTCTCTTACCATAAACCAGTCATTAAGTGAATCCGGGCTCAATAGTCTTCGAAATTTGCTTTCTGAAAAGAGCCCGAATGTCCTTAACGGTCAATTACTTCTCACAAATTGCTTGGCCCGTTCTTTAACGTTTATCGCGCAAGACGCCATAAATGCAAGCCAAGAAACCGTGAAGAAAATTAGAGACTGTGTGAAGTATGTGAAAACATCGGAATCATTAGAAGAAAATTTTGTTGAATTGAAGCAACAACTTCAAGTAATGAGTACAAAATCTTTATCACTCGATGATCAAACACAATGGAATACAACTTACGAAATGTTGGTATCAGCATCGGAGTTAAAAGAAGTGTTTTCTTGTTTGGATTTTTTAGAGCCCGATTACAATAAAAGCCCGACCCATGAAGATTGGAAAGTTGTAAACAATCTCTGCACACATTTAAAGCTACTACACAATACTGCAAATTTGCTGACATCATCGAGTATACCGACAACAAATATTTTCTTTCATGAAGCATGGAAGCTTCAATTGGAGCTAGCCCGGGCTTCAACCAGTGAAGATAATGTCATTAGCTGCATGGCAAAACCAATTCAAGAAAATTTTGATAAATATTGGAAAAATTGTTGTTTTGTGTTGGCGATTGCGGTTGTTATGGATCCGAGATTCAAGATGAAGTTAGTTGAATTCAGTTTCACAAAGATTTATGGGGACCATGCGGGTTCTTTTATAAAAACCGTGGATGATGGGATTCATGAGCTTTTTTCTAACTATGCCGGACTTCCGTTGCCTCTCGATTTACCAAACGGTGACTCCGGAATTGGTGATTCCGGAGTTGTGAAACAAGAAGATGATGCGGATGCGGGAGGTTTAGGGAATGGGCTTGAGCTTATGGATTTTGATGATTTTCTTATGGAGAGTGCGAGTCAGGAATCAAAGTCAGAACTGGATCAGTATTTGGAGGAGTCGCTTTTGCCTAGGATTCATGAGTTTGATATTATTGGATGGTGGAAATTGAATAAGAGTAAGTACCCGATTTTATCGAAGATGGCTCATGATATTTTGACGATTCCGGTGTCGAGTGTTGGTCCGGAATCGGTGTTTGAGATGTGTGTGAAGGAAATGGACCAGAATCGGAGCGAGTTGAGGCCGGAGATGGTGGAGGCGCTTTATTGTGCTAAGGATTGGATGCGTTGTGAAGGGGTTGAGAGTATGGAGGTAAATGTGAAGATGGAGTTTCCGATTTAGTATGGAGTTTGATGTTTATAGTTATTTTTATTCTTTTTTTGTTCGTTTGTTTAGGTTGTGTTCATTTGTGCTTGGTTTGAACAAGATGAGTTTAGTTGTGTATGTTTTGAATTTGAATCTGTTGCTTTTGGGAGGTTGTTTGACTTGTTTCCGGACTGGTGCACCCATATTCTAAGGATGCTTGGTGATTTGAGTCGTGTTTAATATGATGGAATTAGTGAGAGAATGGATGGTTTATTCTATTGGAATGAGAAAAATGTTATTTGTTTTGTTCGACGGAATTGAAGATGTCCATTCTTGAAAGAATACGACGACTAAATAATGTATATAGTAGTAGATTTAAAGTATAAATTTTGTATTAGTACAATATGAAAATCAAAGTAAATGTTATCCTGTTTTTATTTCATGATATCATCCAATCAAATCGTGTTCTCTTATTTAAATAGAGTAGGGTTGGATCTTGTAAGTTGTAAGTTGTAACTCAATAGCAAAAAAAGACGTAACTAATAAGAAATAATTATAAAATAAAATATAAAAAGACTTAACTCATCTTTATCTTTATATTTATAAATTTTATAATGGAGCCTAAGGTCATATAAATCAATGTGGTTCAACATAAATGTTTTAACACATTAATTTGAATTTTTTTTTCTTTGTTTCACAAAAATATATGTCATTTCCTTTTTGGCTTATATAATATTATTCGTTTGCTTTAATTATCCATTGATTTTAATCATAATATGACTTTCAACAATTATTGATTAGTATCATTTTATCATTAAAACATGTTTTCATTGCAAAATTTTAATAGATTATACTATTTATTTCAACATCCAAAATATTGAAACTTAAAAATAAAAATAAAAATAACTTAAAACTTTTAAAAACCGAGTAGGTTGGATGTTTGTAGTAAGTTGTTTGTAAAAAGTAACTGTATATTTTTTTTGATACATTACTATGCATATACATAAAAAAAAAAATTCAATTATGACATTTTTGACTATCTTTTATAAAAGAAGTCATTCAAAACAATGTGGTTCAACATAAAAAAGTTTGGCTACCGAGCGTTGCGGCGGAACTTCCATAAAAGAGTTTTTAAATTTTGTCATTATTTCGAGGTTTCATAAAAAAGTTTTTAAATTTTTTGATCATAACAAGGTTTGGCTACCGCGCGTTGACTTGTTTAAAAAAGTCACAAACGGTTTTAGTAGAAAAAGATTAAAAAAAATTTAAAACTTCAATAAACAAAGACATATATACCAACTTATAGTCAATTAAGAAATTAACCATGAGTGTAAACTGTAGAAAATGACAATTCCTCTATTATTGTCAAAATTTCCAAGTTGCCCATAAACCAATAGCGCATTTAATAATTTTAGGAATTGGAGTGTTTTCAAGAGGTTTTGTACTTGATACGATTTTATAGGCCAGCATCATTGCATTCATTATTCACCAAGGAATACGAATTAGGACTACTGCTAAATATTAGGTTTGCTTCGCGACAGAAGTTTAAATAATAATTTTTGTGATGCAGAAAATACATTGCTATTTATTGCATATAAGCTCTAGTTGGGCTAAACGTAGAAAATAGCAATATACTTTGTTTTTCTTACAATTATACACACAGAAACCTTCCCAACCACACACGCACACACACATTAAGACATACACACACACACACACAACATTCACACATACACATTTGCACATATTACATAATACCAAAATTTCAGAAGTTTCACTAAAAACGTTCCAAATTGAGTAAGAGAGACTTTTTCACTTGAAAACTTGAAACACAATACCCACATAAGTAAAAGAGTTTATTCACCCTAAAGTATGATGTTATTTATCAAATAAAAATTTATGGTCCAAAAGTAGGATGCTATTTGTCAATTATAGACAAAAACTTCAAAAGTAGGATGTTATTTGTCAATTATAGTTGTTAAGTAAAAATAACATAAACCTGTTAAATAAATGGACAAAACATTAAAAGTTGGCTGCTATAATTTACTTATAATTCACTCCATACCATTAAAATTTATCGACTATTTCAGAAAATTATTATTTCCATAACGAGGCAATTTTTATCAAGGGTAAGAAATTATTATTTTCATAAAAATGTTTAATAGCTAAAGTCTCTCTTTTTCTAAATTATAAATGGCAACCTCCTTTTAACCATTAAGTGAGGTATCAGTACTAAATATACTTTAATTGTTTGTAAGTAGCAAATTCATCTAAAGTTAAAGTACGATACCATTAAAAAAACTAAAAGGTATAATCTTGCAATATTCATAAACAAAATTAAAAAAGCTATAATGAACAAAAAATGAAGGTTCTCTACTACTTTTTGCATCTAGCCATATTCTAATTAGAGGTGGCAAACGGGTCGTGTCGTGTCGGGTTCGTGTCGTGTCGAGACATTAAACGGGTTGAGAGTTGTCAACCCGGACATGACACGTTTATATAAACGGGTTGAAACCTTTGACATGAACATGACACGATCGAACCCGTGTCAACTCGACACGACAATATCAAACCCGTGTAAACCCTTGGAAACTATAGCCAACTCGGCCCAACTAGGACTTATTCGGTTCAATTCGGACCAAATCGGCCAAACAGAACACTTGTTCAAGTTATTCGGTTTAACCCATGATGCATCCAATGGGTTAACCCATAAGTGTAAGTAAACCTTAACATTGAGTCTTCTTATACAGGTGATGAGAAAACGATCAAACTTGTGTAAACCCTTAGGCGTTTAGTATCAATTTAAATCAAATATCAATGTAATTGATTCCCAAATCACCCTAAAACAATTAAAATCCCCAAAGAAAAATCCTAGATCATGCATTGGTTTGATCAGTTTTATACAAACCATAAACACCACATTTCAAGCCTGAATTTAAGTTTGAAAATAAAAGGTAAATTAAATCTTAAAGGAACACAAATATATGTGCGAAATCATGTTTGAAAGCAAACCATAAACCCTACAATTCAAAATTCAACTGAAGGTTATAGATCAAGCGACTTACGATATACAAGCTTCAGACGTCTTTCAACATTCTACGCATTTTTTGATGGAGAACATTAAGCTGGTTCCAAGAAAAAACAAAGCTTTCCCTTCAATCTAGTCGCCTTAAACCCTAGCGTATTTGCGATTGGGGTGCAAAAGAAGCGATTGCGATTGGTTTAATAGACTACAAATCGGGAGACACGGGAAGAAGGAAGACATTATGTGGTGTAGTTTATTGCAGATCAGGAGAATAGGAAAAAAGAAAGATGTTACGTGGAGAGTTGTTGTAGTGGTGATGCGGCATGGGTCCGATGGTGTGCCTCTGATTTATTTTTTACTAGGTTAAAAACCCGTGTACAACACGGGTTACAAATTAAAATAGCAAAAATAAATAATAAATATTACTATACCTGCTTTCACCACAGGATGTATTAGACAAATTGCAATTGTTCCGGTCAACAAATATATGGACATATAAAAGTTGATACAATGATAGATATATTGGATCAAAACCTATTAAAGTTAGATCTTAAACTTTATCCAATATCCCAACACTTAATATAGATAAAATAATAATGTTAATGTAATTTAGTATCTAACAATTTAAAATGTAAAATGCCAATTTTTGCACTCAACACATGGAAACACTATAATATAGGTCTTTTTGATTTAAATTGCATCCAGGAGTTTTGATCCTTTTTTTTCATGTGAAATAAACTTTCAACAAAAATGCATCACATGAACCATTTAGTAATTTTTTGAAAAAAAATATACCCTTAATTGGATTTTTCTTGGAATAGAATTTTCCATCATATCCACCGGTAACATAAAATTGTTTGTTAATAATTATAGAGCAAAATTATGGTGGAATTTTCCCTAAATATAAAGATGCAAATACATCACATGAACCATTTAGCAACTTTCCGATGTTCAGATTAAGATATTACACATCAGCATAATATATTCATACACTAATTTTGTGCACATGGGAATAAAAGAATGATAATTACAATAGTATCATCTATATAAGACTATTACTTCAAAGAAAATATTATCATCTGCACACAAAAGTATTGTCTAAGACTGCATCAAATGATAAAGAATAAATACGATATATACCGCATGTCTCTTATAGATGCAGAGGGTGGGAGAAGACACCTGATAGTTTTGCAGTCATACAAAACCTTATTCAAATCCTATATTTTTACATAGCCATATAAAACTCCTTATTCAAATCCTCTATTTTTAGTAGCAATCGTTGTAAGCTTTTAGTCTTAAGCGATTAGGGTTTACTCACTCTTTGTAAAGCGCCGCCATGCTCCACCACCTCGCTAGACGAATGCTCAGTAGCTTTTTGTCCTAATAAGAAAAAATTGGAAGTAATATTAAATAAGGAGTAAACATTTAAGGATTGCTAAAACTACATACAAGTAATTTTTTTGACCTAATAAGAAAAAATTGAAAGTAATAGCAACATACTTGTAGATGGTAGAGTATTAAGTTGAAACATTGCATTTGAAAACAAACAGCAAGGCTGCCACACTCCATTTTATTTCATTTATCTTTCTTGAACAAGCATTTATTTTTGACCCGGTTTAGGAAGCTACTTACATTTTTAGCAAGTTAAAACTCACTAATAGGGAAGGACCAAAACTGCCAAAATAAAGAAATAATTTTTTCTTTTTGCAATTGCCCAAAATTAAAGTAAAAAAAAAAGAATTATTCTTGCAATTTTAAACCATTTTAGCAAAAAGAAATAAATAAATAGTAGGTTCCTAAAAAGGGTTAAAATATAAGTAGAAAATGGTAAGTTTTGAAACATATTTTGCAGTTCTGAAAAAGTTTTAGAAGCAGAGAAATAAATCAAGCATCATAAGCTCTGCATCATATTTAGTAGAAAATGATATGCGTTGGAAACAAACAAAGAAAAATAAGTATGACTAAAAATGAAAATAATTAAGAGGCGAATTATCGAGAAGTGAAAGTAAAGTGAAATGTGTGGGAGTTTTCCTTTGAGTGTGCTTGCGGTAAAAACTTTGCTATATTTTGAAGCAATACTTTTGCTTTAAAAACATCTCTATAAAGTTCCAAACATTATAACGTCCCTACCTCATCATACAATGCAATAATCAAACTTTAAACGCATTGCACTTTTACAAAACCACATGCCAAATAATATATTCGCTTACCAGTTACTATTGTAGTTACTATTGTGGATCCAACTGTGTATTCACTTGAGGAGTAATGCCTTCAAAAAAAATGGTTACCTTTTCCTGGAAAATATAAACTAAAATACACATATATTAGTCATGAGATTGTTGCTTTGTCTATCCGGTCACCAATTAAGACGTTACCAAGCACCAACAAACACAACTTTCTACGTATGTTCCAAGAACCATCTAGAATAGAAGTACAAAAAAATACATCCCAAATGATCACACAACTATCTACTTTTCGCCACCAGTACCAACGCTAACTCCAAAATCACAAGTTACATTTATTATTACTTTGCATTAAATAAGATTTAACCAAATTACATATGTTAATAAAAACTCACCTTCAAGAAATATGTCCCTAGAATCTAGAGGATCACATGGAATCAACAACATCTTTCGGCACAAGGTATCAATACTACAAGAAATAATTAAACATTAAAGACCATTAACTTTAAATTGAGAGAAGTGAACCTTAATATTATCCTCAAACACTTTTGAGTTGCTTAGATAAATATTCGGTTTTAGAAGCTATCATCTAGCCATCTCTCCATCACTTTCTTGTTCTTCTGATAAAGGAACATTCAACCCTCGTGTAGGTGTGTGTCTGTGTTATGTGACAATCCAGACCCTCATGCCTGTCAGTTATTTTGGATGATAGATTGTTGGAGTCATAAAAACGAAAAAGTTAATGCCATGGCTGCAACATCATGACTCCAAAAAAAATTCAAGCGGTGGAAATAAGAAAGAGGAATAGGGATTTGGAGACGATCTTTAACAGAAAAAACATTGCCCTTATGTTCACAAATACATTAGAAGGAATCAACTCATTATAGTCATCATGTTGAATGATTCTCACCTACAAACATTTGAATCGAAAAATGAAAAAAATACACAAACAATTGGTGTGCAAAACATTGGATTTCAAATTAACCTAACAGAAGCAACAATCGGTACATAAAGTAAGAACATCAAACCACCAGACACCAAAAGACAGTGTCCAAAAAGAAATTAGGAAATAGAGCCCTAAAAGAAATTAACGACCTGAGAATCAAAAGAGTTCAATCGATTTTGGAAAAAGTGCGTACAAAACTGACTTGCACATCTTCACAATTTTAAGAAACGTGTAGATCATATATTGTCTCTGCTAGGGTTAAACTACATTTGAATGCCAAAAAAAGATATCAATTATCAATTACCCACAAGAAATTGAAAATATTGTAATAAAGATAAACATATCTTCACTCTATATACCGATTCAGGTAGTGGTGGTGTTGATTTTCGTTGGCGGTGCAACCCAGCGACGGTGAAGATATCGAAGGTGGCTAGAGAGAAGAGATAGTGTGGTGGCGGCGTTTACAGAGAGCAGCAATGGAGGTGAGGAAGAAAGGCAATCGATTTAAATGATTTGGTGAGTGCAAAGGAAATTGATTTGAAATTTGATAGTTAATCGTTTTCCAAAATAAAGGCAAAATTCGAGGAGATAAAAGAGTATGGTTTCCAAAATAAAGGCGAAATTTGAGGAGATAAAAAGAGTAATTACGGAAGATGAAATTTCCGGATTTTTTATGCTTTGGGCGGGAAAAGAAGACTAAAAGGCATGACAATATTACACGTGGCAAGAAGGAACTCTAGAAAAAAGCCATGTGGCATGTTTAGGCTTGCTTTATTAGTATGTATAGATTTCCATATCCACCTTCCAGTTGTAGTGTGAGATAGGAAATAATGAAGACCACGTAGAGTCAGGTGAGAATGAAGCAATATCTGTTCATCCACAGTTATGAACTGTTTATTTGATTTGACGTTACGAATAATATTCAAACATTTGGTAAATGTTAGATGGTATACTATGACTTTAAAAGTGTATTATTAATTGATTGTCATTTTATCGCAAACACATGTTTTTTTAAAGTGTTAAATGATTATACTATTTGGTTTTAGATTTCAAAGGTATTAAAACTCGAAAGTAAAAACGAATATTATTAAAAAAATTTAAAATTTTTATTACGTTACACATTTAAAGTAATGTTTACTTTTTCCGATTCACCTTGATATATATATATATACATAAAAAAACTCAGTAGCAAACTTTTGAGCATTTTTCAAACAACTTAAATTTAACCCATTATATATATATATATATGTATATATATATATATATATATATATATATATATATATATATATATATATATATACATATATATATACATATATATATACATATATATATATATATATATATATATATATATATATATATATATATATATATATATATATATATATATATATATATATATATATATATATATATATATATATATAGGGTTAGGATCAAATATATCCATACAAGTATTGTGTAATCTTGAAACTCAATCTGGACCACTTATTTAAAACACATTCTTTTCAGAATGTACAAAATTTAGTTCATTCTTTTAAGAATGGTAAGAACTCATTCTGTCAAAAATTTATTCTGTCAAGAATGTGTTTTTTCATTGTTACAAGAATGAAATCTGATGGCCAGGATTTGGTTACAGGGTAACACAATAATTGTCATTCTTATTATAACCTAGCCCTATATATATATATATATATATATATATATATATATATATATATATATATATATATATATATATATATATATATATATATATATATATATATATATATATATATATATATATATATATATATATGTATATGTTTGTGTGTCTTATAAAAACAAGTTATTGAAACAATGTTCAAGACAAACTATTTATCTTTTACAATATTAATTTGAAGTTTTTTTTAAATGTATGACATTGCTTCGCACATCTATATAACATTCAATAATTTTCTTATATAATACCACTCATTAGGTTCTCTTATTCAATCTTGATCATAACATGGTGTTCAAACTATGTTGTTGATTAGTGGTCAATTTATCATAAAAACGTGTTTTCGACTCAATGTTTCAAAGAAGTTGAACCGATGTGGAATAATGAACATGTGAAGTAACATTTTGATATGACATATTTATCGTCGACTGAAAGATATGTGAGTTCTTATACAGAAAGAAACGAAGAGGCATACAACAATTGATAAATGAAAACCAAAAATAGGTTTCTTGATTAAAGAGAAAATAGGAGTGGTAATGTAATGATAGGTGTCTCACACGAAAGGGGAAAATAAAGGGTGAAATAGTCAGGCACGGAGGAGGTGGTAGACAACAAGAAGCATGATGTGGCAATAAGCTGCTGGAGATGTGAGGATGTGGCGTCGAAGGAGGAAGCAGATTTGGCGACCAGCTTTATCCATTCATGGTGTATTCCTTGTCCAACAAGGTGAAGAAAGCATATATGTGATGATAGAATAATGGAAGCTTGAAAGAAGCGGGTCCCAAAACAATAGGAAGGATAAATGAAATCAGCTTCATTTTCATCCTTATGCCCTTACTCTTATATATATATATATATATATATATATATATATATATATATATATATATATATATATATATATATATATATATATATATATATATATATATATATATATATATATATATATATATATATATATATATATATATATATATATATATAGAATCAGGATCAAATGAGAACCAATCTTTTCATGAGAACCAAAGAACTATTTCTGATTGGTTGAATCATAAAAGGGCATGATAGTCATTTAACAAATCTCATTTAATACTGAATTTTTTTATTTTTGGCAACAAGAATAACTATCTCCTAAAATTAAGCCTATAAGATTTGAATATTCAAATTTCAAAAAAAATCAAATTTTCGTTTTTATAAATCAGATTTTTTGATTTTGAAAAAACATAATTTTTTTAATTAGATTTTTCCAATTTAAAAGACACATAAATTTATTTATTTGCAGGTGCATATATACATATTCGCAGGTGCATATATGCATATTTTCGAAATTCATATATACATATTCTTGTCCTTAATTATGATTTCAAACAATAATATACAACTGTTTTGAACGATACATAAAAATCTATTAAAAATAATGAACAATACATACAAAAAATATAAAAAACAACAAAATTTCATGATATCTTCATTTTTTTAGTTTATCACTTTTCAATTCTTCAATTTGATTGATAAATTCTTCAAAATTCGCAAAACATCAATAAAAACTAATATAAATGTATATTCAAAAACATTAAAATAAATACATACATGCATATATACATATGAACCAATGCACATCTATTTGTGCATATATACAAATACGTACACGTGTGTATATGAACAAATTGATATACATATGCATATGTGCACATACGTTTGAACAGACATATGCACATATGTGCACATATACACATGTATATACACATATGCACATATATGTATGCATGTGCATATATACACATGCATATATGCATGTGCACATATACACATGCATATACACATATGCACATATATGTATGCATATATGCAAATATGCCCACATGTACTGTAACACCCGGCTTTTAAAACAAAACACCCCTGAAAATTTTACATTTAAAACACAGGTTTCAATACATAAAACCAGTACAAAAGGGGTATATTTTATTAAAAACGGATACAAGTGTATCAAGGAGAGTATAAAATGCCATAATCTCCTTTGAAACCGGGCTGCTACTAACAGCATCTACAAGTCCACTTCTTGAGTCACGGACTTTATCCTTACCCTTACCAGGGATATGCTAACCTGCAGGGACATTTAACAAACGGTATGAGCTACAAAGCTTAGTGAGTAATCGTATCTGCAAATAACACGTATAAGAATACATTCATATATAATTTCCTATATATGATAAATCTATTAACCGTATATCTCTGTCTGGATATCGGTTCCAAACTCCTAGCCATTCTGGCTAAACGTATATGTCTTAGGATTGTACATCCTATCGCATAGTCTTACGGGTTGTTATTTGCATACATTTCTGTCTCATATTTCTTAGTCATAATTGACCGCATCGTATTTCATGGCTATTTAAGCCGCACCCTGTGTCATAGCTATATAAGTTGCACCAAAACATTTTCAATATATAAGTCATAGCCCTCAGGCCGCACCAATTGGTTTCAATAACCCGATATCATAGCCATAAGGCCGTACCATGTTCCTGTAACAATATCATAGCCGTATAGGCCGCACCAGTTGGATATAACATCCAATATCATAGCCACAAGTGGCCGCACCATCTATTATCCGCTTATTTCACAATCAATCATGGCTCACGGGTTTACCCGCTATTGCCTAGACTCACGGCTCCGTTCTTGTCATCGCAATGACTCACGGCTTATCCGGTATTGCCTAATTAAAGTGGACTCACAGCTCCGTTCTTGTCTATCGCAGACTCACGGCTTATCTGGTATTGTCGTATTACTGACTCACAGCTCCGTTCTTGTCTATCGCAGACTCACGGCTTATCTGGTATTGTCGCATTACTGACTCACAGCTCCGTTCTTGTCTATCGCAGACTCACGACTTATCTGGTATTGTCTTTCCAATGTATCTGTAAACTGTCAAATTCTGTCCCCCAAATCTGTTTCAATCTGTAACAGTCCAATCAATACATATCATATATGATATAAGTGAGATTACTCACCTGGATGCTAGCTGCATTTGATTCCGGTTGTTTCTTGCTTTTGCGTGCACTACAACCATTTATCCCGTACCTATATATTCATTTATATACCAAATGATAATAGGTTAATTACCATTTCAGTTGACTCTACTACACAAGAGTCCTATACAATACAATTGGGGACCATTTCCAAGCATTTCCAATCAATAACCATCGTTATAAAAATTTAATACACTTCCCGAAATACGCGTATTCTAATACAGTACTTTCGGGAGGTCGTATTCGTATTCCGATAATTTTCCATGAAGTTTCACAACATATTAGACCTATGTTTAAAATTTCAGGTCAATCGGATAAGCCTAGCATCAAAATGAAACTTGGAAAATGCTCAAAATTTCACAGGAGGTTTCTGCCTCGGAGGCGCATCGCGCCCAAGGTGTGAGGCGCGTCGCGCCCAGTCCCTCGAGTCGCGAGGACCATATGGTCAAGTCGTGAGAGCTGAACAGCAGGCCAGAAACCCCGATTTTTATGCTACAAAATCCCATTTTTTCATATTAAGCCCTTAATACACGACTTAATCAGTAGGGGTTTGTTCTAGGACCAAAACCTTTCATTTACATCTAGTTTTAACCCATGGAAATCATATATTTCAAACATTTTCCAACAATTCCCGTTTTTGACACTTTGGTCCAAAAACCGAAATTCTTCAAAATTAATCACTTCTACTGATTATTCTCATCATTAACAACATTTGGAACTCATTAGAACTCATTAGAACTAAGCTGATCTTATAAACTCATGATTTAGGGTTCTTGAGCAAAGTTCTAATTTTCCAAATTCATCAACAATAGCAACCTACTTTGTTGTTTTTAACATATGTTCTTACAACACAAACATGTTTGAGGCTTAGAATTCATTTAAACCTCTTGAATCACAACTGTAATTTCAGTTTCAATTCCTCCCACGAAGAACACACAAAACTTAGGTTAGAATTTCAAAGTACTAACCTTAATTGCTTGGAAACTTCCAATTCCAAGCCATCAATCCAATTTCATGCTTCAATCCTCATGAATTCTGCAGAAATCGCATCCAAGAAATCCTCCCGATGCTTCTGAAATGTTCAGCCACACATAGGAGAGTCAACTCTCCTATTTATACTTCCAGAATTTACAATTTAACCCCTGAAGTTCCATTTCTTGAACTTTGGCCACAATAATCAAGTTTTATGACATAAAACTTTCATTTCTTATACTTTTGCGACACTTATCAATTTTTATGACAAAAACTTATGTTTATAACATTTTAAGTCCAAAACTCAAAATATTATTACAAATCAAGTCTTTTTCTGTCCAAAAGACCAAATTACCCTTCTAAGGTAAAATGACCAATTTTTACCATTTTTATTATATATTTTTTTACATAAAAAGAGTGTCTTGGCGTTACAAATTCTCCCCTCCTTCAAAAGATTTCGTCCCCGAAATCATATAAAGAGTTGGGGTATTGCCAAAGCACTTTTACCATACTAGTCTTCTTATTTCGCGGTTATATCACCGTTCATTTATCATTCCTCCGGTTGTCCCGGGTACCATAACTACTTATCTACCTTCATTTTATCATGAGGTATTCGTTGAAATTTATCAATCCATGTTCTCAGAACTATGAGACCCATAGAAAACATTACAAATATCTTGAAGTTCATTAAGAATCTTCGATCGGTAAACCAAAATTCTTGCTCTTTGGGACATATGGAAAGGTCCAATAAATGAGGACTTAACCTTCTTTTTGTCCCAAACAGATTTTTAGTCTTTCCAAGGGATCTTTTGATTACCTCGTCATTCCTCATCTGGAATTTCAACGGTTTTACTCGGCAATCCGCAGACTACTTTTGTCGATTTTAGTCTATTTCCAAGTTTTTTTCGAATTCATCAAGTCTTCTTTTTAACTTGTACCACAGTCTAGGATCTAGCCAACGGCTTTTCCATATCTTCAATCTAACAAATCGGAGTATGACATGGTACTCCGTACAACACTTCATACGAGCCAGTAGAATACTAGTATGTAAGCTATTATTTCTTACAAATTCTACCAACGATAAACAATCTTCTCATCTTCCACTAGGGTCTGTCGTGCAAATTTCTAAACATATCTTCTAGAGTCTGCATCATTATGTCATCTCGCCCATTAATATACGGTACTTATTAGTACTTTTGAACTAATTATTCTTGGGATTTATGCCAAAATCAGCAAATAATTCTATTAGCTCGACCCGATACATTCGACACCTGTAGCGCACGTCAACAAATTTCTTTTTCTATGTAGTTTTTCATTACTTTTCGATATTAATTTTCTTCCTTAGTCGGTATAACTTTACGCTAGTTTCATCAATCAATCTGCAATTACCCAAATGGTGTCATACCCATGCGGTACTTGCAAAGACTTTACTACAAAGTCTATGATATTTTCGTCTCATTTCTTCCTTGGGACCCACAACGGTTAAATTTTCCGTATGTTTCTAAAGATTTGACTGTAGTTACAAACAAGTCAAACACTTTTCACATGTCTTTTAATGTCTTTCTTTAGTCCCGGCCACCATTACATAGGTTATATCATCCTATACAGTGTGGTACTGCCCCGGGCATTTTGCATATCTACCCCAATATACGTCTTTTAAAGGTAGATTTCATATCTCACCTTGCTTGGAACTCACATACACAACCCCAAGGGTTTTCAATCGTCGTGAGTTTCTAACTAGCTTCTTTCGATAGCTAATCATTAATTCACTTTTCACGTTTTCAGACCTACACACTTCTTTCTGTGCTACCCGAATCAACTCAGGTAATCAATTCGCCACACTCACGCATGTGGTTGTATCTTTCAAAGAATATTCTTTTCAATTCAAGGCATCTGTAGCCACATCTGCCTTTTCGAGATGGTACAAGATTTCATAACCGAAATCTTTAAGTAACCATCTATCTTTGCTATCTCATATTCAGCTTCTTTTTGATCAATTAAGTACTTCAACTTTTATGATCCATATAAACAGTAAGCTTTACACCATATAAGTAGTGTCTCCAAAGCTTCAATGTCAAATCATAATTGCTACTGCAATATCATGTATCCAAAATCAACTCTGGATGCATTTCTATAAAACAATTTATCTTCTCCGTTTAGCGATAATGCTAACACCGGAGCTTTACATAAGGTTTATTTCAACCTTTGAAAAGTTACATGTGGTCTTTCTACCACTCAGACTTTTCACTTTTATTGATCAACTTTAGTCAATAGAACAATAGTCAAGGAGCAGTTTTCTACAACTCTCCTATAGTAACCCGCCAATCCAAGGGAACTACTAATTTCAGTCAAATTCCAAGGCGGTTTCTGTTTTATCACAGCATCATTTCTACTGGATCCAGTTTAACATTTTCGGCATCAATAACATGCCCAAAGAATATGAAACTTCTTTTAGCCAAATTTCATACTTGGAGAATTTTACATATCACTTAACTCAGTGAAGTAACTCCAATATCTGGTACAAGTGTACCCCATATTCAGTCTGGTTTCGAGAATATCATATTCTCAGTAGTCAATGTACATACACATCAACTTGTCTTTCTTCTTTTCAAGCAAGATAGGGCTCTACACGATGACACTTTCGGCCATATGAGACCCCGATTCAAAAAAAAAAAAAATTCTTCTAATTGTTTTACCATTCTGCCATCTCTGCAGATGTTAATCAATATAGAGCCTAAATAACAGGAACGGCTCCCAAGACCAGTTTAATCATAAACTATTTTAATCAATCTGGTGAAAATTCTGGAGGTTCTTTGGAAGAAATATCCAAGAATTCATTTAAAGTTTTACACTTCTGTCACCGCTTTATTTAGCTTGGCCCATACCACGTATGCCAACTACAACATCATTCCTTTACTAACTCTTTTCCGAGTTTAAGCAAAGGAAAATAACCGGTATTCTCAACAACGGTTATTTATCATGGATTTCATCCGTTTCACTTCTGATTTTTGAACCATCATGTTCATTTTCTACAATTCATGTTAGCATCATTCATTGCTAACCAATTCATATGCACGATTTCTTCAAATTCATTGGTAGGCGTCGGCTCTAGATTTATAGGGAAAAATGGTCCCGTAAATCCTAGGGAGACTACCTTCCAGGTGTTCAATATCTTGAACATATTTGCTATTTGCTATAGCCAGTTCCAAAATTTCATCCATAATCGTTGATGAATTATTCAGACAAGACATCAAAGTCATCGATCCAAAGCATAGCTTCATGGATCATATATAACATATACGGGGAGTATATTCAAAACAATTATATTTGAGACCATATCAGTCTCACGAGCGTTTTCCACAGTCTGCTGGAATGCTCAAGGTATCACTGGTCCTTTTCGACCATTCGTTTCTTCTTTCTTTCCTCCCCCGTTCTTTCCTGGGTTCATCACTCGTTACTCCACATTTAGCATGTGAGTATTTCTTAAGAAAGTGTTCTATAGCTCCACGCTAGACACACTTCCGTGCCATCCAACAAGCTCGAGCAATATGCTCTTATTTTCTGCAATTCCAGCATTTCAACGGTAGAGTCTCTACCCTACAATTTTCTGAGTGCTTTTCCTGCACTTCTCACAATACATGGTTGCTCTGTTTTGGTCCCTTCCCTTTAAGGTTGGACCCAGTTCGTGGTAACTTCTCCTGAAGCGTCCACTAATCTTTTTCTGCTTTTCTTGTAGTCTCAGCTACTTTTCTTTCACCTTGATATCAATCAGGGTGAGCACCCAATTTCTTTCTCTGGCCACAGCAACTACTGTTGCTTGTCATGTGGATTTTCTGCTACTTGTCTCTTTGCCCCTCGTTCAATGGAGCCTTGAGAAAGGGCTGGTGCACTTCTTAAAGCTGCACGCGCTGAATTCCTCCAAATAAGATTCGCTGCTCATACTTCTTATACGTTAGAAGTCAGCACCAGTTAGGTTATATATGTATAATAACAACTTATATACACCTAACTATATATCATGTCTACTATCTCAAGGTTTAAGTCCAGGAATCTAATCTATAGACACCTAGTTCACTTAAATCATGGCTCTGATACCAACTTGTAACACCCGGCTTTTAAAACAAAACACCCCTGAAAATTTTACATTTAAAACACAGGTTTCAATACATAAAACCAGTACAAAAGGGGTATATTTTATTAAAAACGGATACAAGTGTATCAAGGAGAGTATAAAATGCCATAATCTCCTTTGAAACCGGGCTGCTACTAACAGCATCTACAAGTCCACTTCTTGAGTCACGGACTTTATCCTTACCCTTACCAGGGATATGCTAACCTGCAGGGACATTTAACAAACGGTATGAGCTACAAAGCTTAGTGAGTAATCGTATCTGCAAATAACACGTATAAGAATACATTCATATATAATTTCCTATATATGATAAATCTATTAACCGTATATCTCTGTCTGGATATCGGTTCCAAACTCCTAGCCATTCTGGCTAAACGTATATGTCTTAGGATTGTACATCCTATCGCATAGTCTTACGGGTTGTTATTTGCATACATTTCTGTCCCATATTTCTTAGTCATAATTGACCGCATCGTATTTCATGGCTATTTAAGCCGCACCCTGTGTCATAGCTATATAAGTTGCACCAAAACATTTTCAATATATAAGTCATAGCCCTCAGGCCGCACCAATTGGTTTCAATAACCCGATATCATAGCCATAAGGCCGTACCATGTTCCTGTAACAATATCATAGCCGTATAGGCCGCACCAGTTGGATATAACATCCAATATCATAGCCACAAGTGGCCGCACCATCTATTATCCGCTTATTTCACAATCAATCATGGCTCACGGGTTTACCCGCTATTGCCTAGACTCACGGCTCCGTTCTTGTCATCGCAATGACTCACGGCTTATCCGGTATTGCCTAATTAAAGTGGACTCACAGCTCCGTTCTTGTCTATCGCAGACTCACGGCTTATCTGGTATTGTCGTATTACTGACTCACAGCTCCGTTCTTGTCTATCGCAGACTCACGGCTTATCTGGTATTGTCGCATTACTGACTCACAGCTCCGTTCTTGTCTATCGCAGACTCACGGCTTATCTGGTATTGTCTTTCCAATGTATCTGTAAACTGTCAAATTCTGTCCCCCAAATCTGTTTCAATCTGTAACAGTCCAATCAATACATATCATATATGATATAAGTGAGATTACTCACCTGGATGCTAGCTGCATTTGATTCCGGTTGTTTCTTGCTTTTGCGTGCACTACAACCATTTATCCCGTACCTATATATTCATTTATATACCAAATGATAATAGGTTAATTACCATTTCAGTTGACTCTACTACACAAGAGTCCTATACAATACAATTGGGGACCATTTCCAAGCATTTCCAATCAATAACCATCGTTATAAAAATTTAATACACTTCCCGAAATACGCGTATTCTACTACAGTACTTTCGGGAGGTCGTATTCGTATTCCGATAATTTTCCATGAAGTTTCACAACATATTAGACCTATGTTTAAAATTTCAGGTCAATCGGATAAGCCTAGCATCAAAATGAAACTTGGAAAATGCTCAAAATTTCACAGGAGGTTTCTGCCTCGGAGGCGCATTGCGCCCAAGGTGTGAGGCGCGTCGCGCCCAGTCCCTCGAGTCGCGAGGACCATATGGTCAAGTCGCGAGAGCTGAACAGCAGGCCAGAAACCCCGATTTTTATGCTACAAAATCCCATTTTTTCATATTAAGCCCTTAATACACGACTTAATCAGTAGGGGTTTGTTCTAGGACCAAAACCTTTCATTTACATCTAGTTTTAACCCATGGAAATCATATATTTCAAACATTTTCCAACAATTCCCGTTTTTGACACTTTGGTCCAAAAACCGAAATTCTTCAAAATTAATCACTTCTACTGATTATTCTCATCATTAACAACATTTGGAACTCATTAGAACTCATTAGAACTAAGCTGATCTTATAAACTCATGATTTAGGGTTCTTGAGCAAAGTTCTAATTTTCCAAATTCATCAACAATAGCAACCTAATTTGTTGTTTTTAACATATGTTCTTACAACACAAACATGTTTGAGGCTTAGAATTCATTTAAACCTCTTGAATCACAACTGTAATTTCAGTTTCAATTCCTCCCACGAAGAACACACAAAACTTAGGTTAGAATTTCAAAGTACTAACCTTAATTGCTTGGAAACTTCCAATTCCAAGCCATCAATCCAATTTCATGCTTCAATCCTCATGAATTCTGCAGAAATCGCATCCAAGAAATCCTCCCGATGCTTCTGAAATGTTCAGCCACACATAGGAGAGTCAACTCTCCTATTTATACTTCCAGAATTTACAATTTAACCCCTGAAGTTCCATTTCTTGAACTTTGGCCACAATAATCAAGTTTTATGACATAAAACTTTCATTTCTTATACTTTTGCGACACTTATCAATTTTTATGACAAAAACTTATGTTTATAACATTTTAAGTCCAAAACTCAAAATATTATTACAAATCAAGTCTTTTTCTGTCCAAAAGACCAAATTACCCTTCTAAGGTAAAATGACCAATTTTTACCCTTTTTATTATATTTTTTTTACATAAAAAGAGTGTCTTGGCGTTACATGTACACAAAAAAATAGAAAAAGAAATCCATAAGTACAATGTTATAACTCACACATATGCACATATATGTATGCATATCAATATACTAAAAACGATGTGAAAATTACATCTAAATAAGCATATGCACATTTTTAATTCAATTATACGCATATGTACATAGACACATATATCCGTGCACATATGTATTTATACATATATGCATGTATGCACATATACACATTTGAACATATGTATATAAGCATTTTACACATGTGCATATACTTTTATGCAAATATGTATTTATGCATATATGCATTTTATGCGCATATATGCAACTGCTCATATGCACATATACACATTTGAACATATGTATATATGCATTTTACACATGTGCATATACTTTTATGCAAATATGTATTTATGCATATATGCATTTTATACGCATATATGCAACTGCTCATATGCATATATAAAAAGAGAGTATTCTTGCTCATACGCATTATGCTCATAGTTAATCAAAATCATCATTGGGTTGTGTATGTAAGAATCAAAGCAATGCAACTATTTATTTACCTCTTTTATATCTTCATCGTCTCCATTGTATTCTTCATTGCCATCTTTCTTCTTTACCTCGACAACCTCTTTGTTCTCTAACTAATCTAACAGCCAACATTGGAACAGAAAAAGATAGAAGTGAGATGCTATCTAGAAAAATTACAGAAATTATGTTTCTATTTAGGGTAAAATCTTTGCAGAAGTAACCGAAAGATATAGAAGTCGCAGGTGCATATATACATATTCGCAGGTGCATATATTCACGTATATATTTATACAAATATGTACATATACACATACGTAAATACTTTTACAAGCAAATTACTGTGAATAAAAAAGTTCTAACGCAAAAAATAGTACCCAGTAGAAGACACTGCCATTGCCAGTAATAATTAAACCATACCTACTGTTATATAACAAGCTCCAAAATTATAAATTAATTACTAGTTTTCGTACCTTTTATGTCGTTAAAATCAAATTAATCGTCAAAGAATTCTTGCCGCAAGTTTGGAGTTTGGAATTAACACATAGCAATCTACAACCCCTATTGAATTCAAGAGATGATATATGATAATAACAAAGAACAAATAATTTTGTTTGTGATTAAAATCGGATAAAAAAAATAAGGAAGTCAATTGAATTAAAAACTGTGGCAAAGGCAACCTGCAAGTCCAAAAAAAACAAAAACAAGTATGACTCTTTCTCATTCTCAATAAAAGAAAATCCAAAAAACATCGTGAACCAATAACAATAAAAATGACTCTTAACTAAAAACAAGTATGACTCTTTCTCATTCTCAATTCTTCGTAAATACTTTTATATGGAAGATGTGGACTGATACACTTATAGTAACAATTAAAATGATTCTTAACTAATTTAATCGATTGATAATATCACTAATTAAATAACAATATATCCGGTGGTATGGATGCATTGGAAAAAAGAATTCCTTGACTGCTCACCTCGATTTGCTTGCATCTATCGGTGCAAAGCATCTGATCAGAACCCTAATCATCGGTTTATCACCTCGATTTGCTTGCATCTGATCCGGTGGTATGGATGCATTGAATCAAACCTTTCATAGAGGAATATAACGAAATTAAACTCTTCTGTATCCGCAGCCTTTAGACCCGTCGCTAGTTAGTGAATCATCGGAGCTTCGTCGAGCTTTAACTACGGAACTAGGGTTTGAATCAATGAGAAAAATAGGGAGGTCGAGAAGATGAGGGATTCAGAGAAAGAAAGGTTGCGTAGAATAGGAGAGAGAGGGAGGTGGGAAGAGAGAGGCAATTAAGCTGATTTGTAGCGATTGTTATCCCTGATCCATTTTTAGTCCCTGATTTACCTTGTATTCATTTTTAAAAAAACTAAGATGTTCTTAAATTTGATTATAATTACAATTATGCCACTATTGATCTAGGCCATCAAAATTTATGATCTAAAGGTCCAGATTTGGTTCCCCGGTTCTCATGATTTTTTTGGTTCTTATTTGATCTTTACTATATATATATATATATATATATATATATATATATATATATATATATATATATATATATATATATATATATATATATATATATATATATATATATATATATATATATATATATATATATATATATATATATATATATATATATATATATAGGGTTGGGTTCAATGCAGAACCAAATTAAATCACCTAACTGCAGAACCATGTTGTTAACCGTAAGATTAAAATCTAACTAAAAGGGTACGATCGTCAAAAATATTAATTTGCTATGTTCATCAATGAACATATGTTCATCTATGAACATATGTTCATCAATGAACATATGTTCATCAATGAACACATGTAAATTACATGAGCAAAGTTGTCTATTCACTCTTGTATTTTTGAGTTTCCCTTTGATCAAAATACAAACAAACGTTCAATCCCAATAAGATCAACCAATACATTGATCAAGTCTCAAAAAATTACATGAGAAAATTTAAAAGAATAAGAACACAACATCAAAGTCTCAAACAAATGAAACAATGTTCATATATGAACATTACATGACGGTTCTCAATCACTCTGTTCTTACTTCTATACATCTTCAACATCGAATGAATCCTTGTGTGCACGTCATATTGTTGATTAACCTGTGAAGTGTGAACAACTAAGCATCAAAATCGATTAGGTTCTTGGTGCTAAAATCGTATTCCCTAAAATACATACGAACTTCACCAAAAATGTGAAAACGCTAACCTGTAAACAAACATTGCTCAAAATCAATATATGTTCAATAGTGAACATATGAAATACAGTACCAAACAGGATACCACAATACCGTGAATAATTGAACACATATCGGACTCTCTTCAATACAAACTCAAACGAATATGCAATTCCAATTGAAATAAACCAAATTGCTAATTTGCAATTCCAATTGAAAGAACTAGATATTGAAACCAGTTTGTAAGAAAATGTTCATTATTGAACATATGTTCATTAGTGAACATATGTTCATTAGTGAACATATGTTCATTAGTGAACATATATTGAAAACGAAATATGCAAACATTGCTCAAAATCAATATATGTTCATTAGTGAACATATGAAATACAGTACCAAATAGGATACCACAATACCGTGAATAATTGAACACATATCGGACTCCCTTCAATACAAACTCAAACGAATATGCAATTCCAATTGAAATAAACCAAATTGCTAATTTGCAATTCCAATTGAAAGAACTAGATATTGAAACCAGTTTGTAAGAAAATGTTCATTATTGAACATATGTTCATTAGTGAACATATGTTCAGTAGTGAACATATGTTCATTAGTGAACATATATTGAAATATGCAATCAGACTCCCTGTAATACGAACTCAAATTGAAAAAAAAAATTCACATTACTAATTTGCAATTCCAATTGAAAGAACTAGATATTGAACGAGATTTGCAATTCCAATTGAAATTCACATTACTGCCATATGAACGAGATTTGCAATTCGAATTATATATAACCTAAAACATAACCACATTACCACATACCTGATGATAAACCCTAGGATCAAGAACATTGGCTTCGTTTACAGGAAAATTTATTGGTGCCTTCGTTGAAGGAATTTTCGTGATTAGAAAACTTCAAGTCTGCCGCGTTGGAGCTCCTAGCGTATGATTGAAATTGTTGTCACCGACATTGGATTGATCCCTGTAGCTCGTGAATGAATCAACTTCGGTTTCAGACTTATACACGTTTTTAGCATCATTAGAATCTGTCATACCTGCTGAATCTCTTCCAATTGCTCCATTTTGTATTATCGACATCGAATTCTCTTGTAGCTCGTGAATGAATCGTGATCTCCTATCTGGACGTCGTGGTTCAAACGAAGAAATCGATTATTCACTTCCGTTCTTCGACTTCTGTTTGACAACTTCAAAATCAGTTTATTTTATGCCTTCTTGCATTTGTGTAGTCTTGTGTAAGTTCTCGATTTCTATGTCCATTGCCAGAAATGCTCATATCAATTTGGAGGCTCGTGAGAGGGTGAGGTGTGGGATGTGGTGGCAGCCGGTGGAGATTAGGGTTTAAAAGTTTGAAGTTTCTATGTAAAGAGAGAGAGGACGGAAACGAGAGAGAGAGAGAGATGTATATTTTAGGACCTAATAAAAAACCCAGTATGCCCTTTATTAGATATGATTTCCTGTAAACGGGTATAATTTTTTTATGGTGTACCCTTTTAATCTAATCCACTGAAATAATGATCTAACGGTTATAAGGGTGGTTCTGCAGTTAGGTAATATATTTTTGGTTCTGCATTGAACCTATCTCTCTATATATATATATATATATATATATATATATATATATATATATATATATATATATATATATATATATATATATATATATATATATATATATATATATATATATATATATATATATATATATATATATATATATATATATAGTTAGGTTCTTTTGAGAACTCAAAAAACCATGAGATCTTGAGAACCCTATATAGGCCCTTAGATCAAAAAAAAAACTTATGGCTGAGATGAAAGATGGCATTTTCGTAATTAGTAGAAATTTCAATGATATTTTAGGGTTTTAAAATAATTTCTAAGGGTAAATCAGGTATAGAATTTTACCCGGATCCTAAAATTTAGCCTAATTATTTTGAAACAGCCGTTCTCTCTCTCTATCTCTCACATACACTTTCACACCTCGTTCTCATCATCTCTCTCTCACAAGTCGCTGTAAATCCTCGTCCCTCTTTGATCTTCGCCGCCTCATCTACCGGTGGATATCCTCGCTGATTTGACATCGAGAAATAGGAAGGGGAAATCGTAGAGATTGAAACCTGTTTGTCGTCGATTACGATCTCCCTAGTCATCTCCTTCGGACCACGCAACCCGCCTCCGCCTCCTTCTGCCATCGATAGCAACCACGACCAACACAGTCTTCTTTTTCCGCCATCTGTAGCAACCCTCTAATCGCCCTTGTCTAGAATGTTGAACGCAATTTTTTTGCTCATCGGGGAAATTCTTCAATCCTGGGAAATAATCGTATTCCAGACTTCCAGTTGATTCATCGCAAGAAGCAGAAAGAAATTTTTTTTTGATTCTTCAATCCATCGGAAATAATCGTCCTTCCGATGTCAGGTTTCCTAAAACTCCAATTTGCAGGTTATTATTCTTATGCATCAGGTTTCCTCCTTTTTTATTTCTGTTTTATTTTTCCACCACGATAATGGTGAAACCCTCATCTCCGTCTGTATCTGCATATATGACAGAACGAAATAGGAGCCAAAAGTCTTTGATGATTTTTGGGAATCAAGGTTGACATCGAAATTGAATCAAGATCTATAACGGTGGTGTAATCATGATATCATTCGCAAACAAAGCAACAATATGAAGAGTCCATAATTAGTGGTTTGTATTTTATCATTTTATGCGTTAAAAATTACACCATCGACACATATTCATACTTTTGAATATATTATTTATTGACCAAAATGATTGGTGCAGGTTCGTTACACCAATGAGAAACCTTCCATGTGGAATATGTAAAACATTATAGTCGAATTAGGACACCTTTCACATGATCAAAATGATATTGCTTCATTATTTTCCTATAAAAGTTCATGTCCCTTAGTCTCACTGACCCTGCAAAAAAAGTAGATCATGGCTATATTGTTTAAACAATTAAAGTTTTCACATTTTATAAATGATACTTTGTTATTATTATTATTTTCGTGAATGTATAAAACGGGATTTTGATTCCAAGCTCATGTTCTGATTCCAAGGTTTGATAGCATTTTTTGAATGTGCATATTGTTATGTTTTTTTCATTTATACGAATGTGCATCTGTGCATATACACATGCATTTTTATGAATGTGCATATTGTTATGTTTTTTTAGAATAGTGGAGATACATATGCATTTTTATGAATGTGCATAATGTTTTGTAATCATAAATATTAGTACATTGGTATGTACATATATGCATGTGCATATGTGCACATGTGCATATATACACATGTGCATATATGCACATGTGCATAGGTGTACATATTCATATATGTATATTTTTTGTGTACACATGTATCTATATTTGCCTATATGCACACATATATGTGTCTATGTACATATGTGTATATGCATGTAAGTATTTTTTGGGGATTTTTTAATATCTAGTTTTATAAATGCATATGTGCATATATGTTTATATGCATATAAATGCGTATGTGCACATATGCATATATGCCAATATATGCAAAAATAGATATGCATTTGTTCATATGCGTATATGTATATATGTATTTATTTTATTGTTTTTGAATATACATGTATATTAATTTTTAATGTTATTGCAGGTTTTTGAGAATTTATCGAGCAAATTGAATAAATTGAAATTGAAATTTTGAGAAATGATGATATCATGAATTTTCGTTGTATTTTTTATATTTTTTGTATATAACATTCATTATTTTTCGTTGTACTTTTTAAATTTTATGTATGTATAGTTAAAAACAGTTGTATATTATTGTTTATAATAAAATGCGTTATTCATTTTTTACATTTAGATATTAAAAATATGAATACGTATATATGATTTGTAAAAATATGCATATATGCATCTGCGAGTATGCATATATACACATGCAAATACACTAATATGTTTTTTTATTTCTGAAATTTTGATTTTTTAAAAAAAAAATTCAAAATTTTTATGTTTTTTTAATTCCGGAAAAAAAAAATTTTAAAATAAAAACGAAAATCTCATAAAATTTTTAAAATTTAAAAATTCAAATTTGTTACGCTAATTTTTAGTCTTGATTTTAGGAGTGGTTAGTGTTGTTGCTAAATATAAAAAAATCAAAATTAAATGAGAATTGTAAAATGACAATCATGCCCTTTTGTGATCTGACAAATCAGAATGAGTTCTCAAAATCTCATGGTTTTTTGGGTTCTCACAAGAACCCAGCCCTATATATATATATATATATATATATATATATATATATATATATATATATATATATATATATATATATATATATATATATATATATATATATATATATATATATATATATATATATATATATATATATATATATATATATATATATATATATATATATATATATATATATATATATATGACATATATTTTAAATGATTATCATGTTTGTTTTAAATATTTAAAGCTTATTTATTTATTACAACATAATTTCAAATTTTAAAATCTAATAAGTGAAGATTATACATGTTAAAACTATTTTTGTTAAAATCTTTCCCATAGAATAAACAAATTAGAGTGTAATCAAACACAATTAAATGTATATAAAAATAAACGGAACTTAAATAACCAAACATAAACGAACACCATAAACGAACTTTCATAAACATAATTGAACGAACAAGACCATTGTTCATGTTCGTTCGTTTAACTAAAACGAACAAGAATTTATGTTCATGTTCATTCATTATTAAATAAACGAACATAAACGAATTTTCACTGAAAAATTCACAAACGGTTTGCTTGCGTTCGGGTCGGTTCGTTTACCAGTGTAGTCTACATACACCAAAAATTAATATACTCTAATTTGTAAAACAAGCGGTGGCCAATGTGGGCTGCGCTTTCCATAAACGGCACATGCAATGCAACAAATCTATAAATGGATCGCAAAAGTCCATACCCATTAGGGTTTTATTTTTCTTAATCGTCTTCTTTGTTCCTCTTTGAACAAACCCCAAGCCCAACCCATCTTCGAAGAAACGTTTCTGGATCCCGATTGCAGGCTGCATCTTGGATTTAATCAATATTGATCGGTGTTTCCTTCGGCTACCTCAGCTATCACGGTATATATTTGATTTTCTTTGCGAACCGCAACCGGCAACCCTCTTCTGTTTTTCGTCTTACTCGTCTATTTTGCATTATAACTCTTTGTTTATCTCAATTGCGATGATGATTTTGTTCCGGTTGTTCATTACCTCATTGGTTGTGTTTCATGCTTTGATGGATCAATTAATTGCTGGTATGCGAACCGGAGTGGTTTCCACTTGTTCTTGTTTCTGATTGTTTGTTGTTTGGCCATCAATTCATGCCAACAATCCATGTCTATCCATATTTTTGGATTATGAGATAACTTGATTTATATAAGTTTAGTACTGAACATAGTGGAGTGTGGTGATATGGAACCTTCAAGAATAAACTAAGAATCTAGAAATCAGATTGCTTAGAACGATTGAAAGATTAAAATAGAGAAAACTTGTTTCTAAATTTCAATCAGAAACTATGTACAAGAAGATGATCAGTTTACTTGTGTGTTTTCTTAAAAAAAAAAAAAAGAAAGTATTAGTAGTCTATTTGTATGTGTTCATAGTTTTTTACAAAGAAAATCAATCTTGCTAAACCCAATGTAAAGAAGACTTAAATAAGGTTTTTTGGTATCTCTAAATTGTCACCTAATGTCATTATGCATCAATTTATGTAAACGGCAACGTTTAATGTCCTACAATTTTTGTTTTTCCTAATTCAATTTTAGGTCAATCTTTTCACATTCGTAAAAGCCACTCATATGGAAAGTAACGATCTGGTTAACATGGAAATGCAACCACAACATGTTGACACACCATTGAATGTCATCAAGACACAAACTACTAAAAGAAGAAAAAAGAAAATAATAGTTTGGGAATATTTCAAACTAGAAAAGGTGGGTGTGGACACAAGAAAGGCCACGTGTCAACAATGCAAACAATCATTCGCATACAGCTCGGGCTCAAAATTTGCAGGCACAGCTCACCTCAAACGCCACCTCACCATGAGCGCGTGCCCGGTTGCACTCACTTATAGGCTTGAAAACTTGATGACATCATCAACAAATGTGCCGAAGTGATTTTATTTTTCGAAGTTGGAGGAAACGTAAGGTGCTTTTTGCCCATTCGGGATTGTCTAGGACTTAAAATGGTGTTTTTTCTGTTTTTATGATATTATGAATAATTATTATTTATCGTTGATTTGGATAATTAATTAGGGATTTTATCGTAATTAGTTTTGATTTCCTAAGATTATAGGAAGAAGTTTATGTTTTTCTGCTGTAAGTTTTTTGTTTACCTTTGTTTTACAGCAGTTGAATTTTATTAATAAAGATCTATATTGATATCTTTTATTTTGCTCTTTGTGTTTGTGTCGATTGTAATCTGTCATTCAATTCCATTGTATAGGTGTCAATCCCGTTGACCCCAACAAGCCCATGTTCAATACCTAAACGTCGTTTCGCATCCTAACCAAATTTTCCGAACTCAAGTCTCATTCAAATCCTAACTATAGAGTGTACATAGCTAGAGAGTAATGACTTATTTTATTACCTCTAATTCATTTCAATCTGGATGACATTTTTATTTATCCAACTAAATTACTGATCTGCCTTTAGGGTATTTCTGCGCTATCAACAACTATGATTGTTGATCTAGCTGTTCAAAAATACTCAATGTGTAGCTCACGCACATAGAAAATATGATTTCTGATAGAAATTGTGGCAATTATATAAAAGTTGATTTACAATAAGCGTATTGAATGTCTACTATTTTGTTATTATGATGTAATCATATATTACAACGTTTTGCTAGATAGGAAACCATGTATAATGTTTGATCGATAATATGCATTTCATCAAATGCAACATACATTAATTGTAATATTCAAAATTTTGATTTACCTGATGATTAATAAAACAATTTAAACTATATTATATTATTTATTTTAATGTTAATAATAATAATAATAATAATAATAATAATAATAATAATAATAATAATAATAATAGAACAAATAAAAAGACAAAGTTGAGGGGTTGGCATTAAGTTGGTTGGCTCTCACTATATTCTATGTTTAAATTTCTTCTGGATCATTTTTTAAGGGTAAATTGTAAAAAAATCAGTAAGTTTACACAAATCTTGATTTTGATACTGTGTTTATTTTTTTGGCAATTAAGTCACTAAGTTTTTAAATTTTGCAGTTTTGACTATTTGACCAATCAAACCGGCTGCCAACTGATGTGACATGACGATTTTTCAGTCTTTAGTGATGTAGTGCTGACGTGGCACTAACATGACCATAGTTTCTTTGAAAAGTAATATTTAAAACAACAATTATAAGATATACAACACTTTATTTAGTTTTTAATGATACAAATACAATATTTTGAAAGTAAGATAATATACGATGATTTTATATACAATATATTAATAATTATATAAATAAATTCAAAGCATTCTCTTAAAAATTGATTTGAAAGTAAGATGATGTACTATGATTATATATACTATCTATTGATAATTATGTTAAAAAGGTAAAATATATATTTGGTAGAAGTGGTAATTATGGTTTATATATGGGTGGATATGTTAATTGGGACATTATTTATCTTAATAGTTAAATACGTAAAAATAAAAGAAAGTTTTAGCTAAAATAGAATATATCATCATGCAACGTCAATATCACTATCATCAAATACTGACATATCACCATAACACGTCAGTTGGCAACCGGAATGATAGGTCAAATAGTCAAAATTGCAATAATTTGAAAAACTTAGTGACTTAATTAAAAAAAAAATTAAAACACTGTCAAAATCAAATTTTTATGTAAACATAGTGACTTTTTTTTTTTTTTTGCAATTTTACCTTTTTTTAAATGCATTCATTTTCGTTTTAAAATAAAAAAGCACGGTTTCTAGGAATCAAACCCACCACCCCTAACATAAGAGCAATACCCATTAACCATTTAAGTTATATTTAGAGAGTGTTTGTGATCGTTTTTTAACTCAATAAATATTTTTTTTACAAGTGTTTATTAACTTATGTAGCGATAGATTAGTGTTTTTTTTTTAAATGTTTGAATTAACTTAGTTTTTGAAAAAAAGTTAATAAGTTGATAAGTTATTTTCTTTAAAAATACTTGTATTAGCTTATATATGTAAAATGAACAAAAATGACATGCTTACATATTTAAAACCACTTAATATTTTTAATTTTTATAAAATACTATTTTTGGATTAGTTTATATATATCAAATGATCAAAAATATTATTTTTAATAGGGAGAATTTCGTTTATTTTTAAAAATATTATTTTAAGGGTATTATGGTTTTTTCGATCTCTATTAAATTATAGGCATAATTTCGTTTATATCCTTACAAACCCTTCTAATTACGTCTATATCATTATAAAATTGCAAATTACATATATATCCTTATAAACCTTAAAAACTCTCATATATATCCAAAAATTTAATTTAATACCTATTAATCTTTTTAAAACCTAAAAAAACTGCTTTTAAACTAGATTACGTCCATAAATCAATAGAATTTATCAACTTCTTACATTACATCCTCTTCTTTCTCAATTCAATTCTCGATAATTTATTTGAACGCATTGTTTATTGAAAACCTTAAATGTCAATAAATTCATACTTTTATGATCTTCCACGGGTTGTTGATTTGTACGTGAGTACAGCAATTGCATTTATTATCGTCGATTAAGACCAGTTTATTTTGTTTTAAAAAGATTAATAATTATTAAATTAATTTTTTGGATATATACGAGAGTTTTTAGGGTTTATAAGGATATATATGTAATTTGCAATTTTACAAGGATATAGACGTAATTCAAAGGGTTTGTAAGGATATAAATGAAGCCTAAATTATAAACAGTAAATAAGAACGGCGTGAATTACATTTTTATTACTTATATGCTTTTGATGAGAAAGACTTTTGAAAATGTGCTTATTGCTTTTCCAAACACTTATTTTAATTTATTAGTTTTTTTTAATCAATAAGTCAATTAAGAGTTTTGAGAGGCAATCTCAAACACCTATTTAGTTTGTTATGAATTTCAAAAAAAAAAAAAAAAAATTACTTATCTTAAACCGACTTGGCAATTTTTTTATATTTTACAAAACGACATATTTTTTGCGAGATGGCATCAGTTTCACGAAAATAATGTCATGATATGGTGTAAAAAAAAGTAATTTTATTAATTCAAAAGTTTTTTTTCGAATTTAATGGTCACGACAATATGTTGTATTTTTAAAAGTAGATTGTTGGATGGTAGTAAATCCATTAAACAATGTTTAATGCCTTTTCATTCGTTTATTAGTTGGACTGAATCTAAATTGATTACAGCGCGCGTCATTCATTTGATCCTAAATCCTTTCAAACACTTGTCAAATAGCTTTTATATTTCTAATTTTAAGCAAACAATGGATTTACAAATGAATATCACTTTATTTCTAATTTTAAGCAAACAATGGATTTACAAATGAATATTAATATCATGACACTTCTGTTCCTCAGGCATATGACTCAAATTCAACTGAACCAACCCAGACTGCGAATCATATAAAAACTCAACCTCCCTCGATCCAACCACACACATTCTTGGCTCAGTCATCGAGTACACACCAAACCGTCCACATCCCTTGACCTTCATTTCAACAACCACCGAAGCGCCACTACTTTCAACCAAATATTCCACCGCATCAATAGCTCCACCACCATTAAACATATCAATAAGCCCCAATGGAGCAAACCTTAACCCAAATCCGAAATCCTTAATTGGAGTAACCGTAAATAGTTCATATTCAAGAACACTTAACGAAACCGGTATAACCGTGTTGTCGGGTAAAGTAATCAGATTTCCGGTCTGGTGACTGTACACTGCACAGTCACCACACCAATCAGAATCCAGTGCAGCCTCAGCAATGAGGTGCACGTCCCGGCCACTAACAGATCCAGTTATCGGGACGGGACGAGTTTCATGGAACATGTTTTTGTGTTCCATGGCGTTCCACGCTGCTCCTTGACAATTATAAACACCAATAACTCCGGTGTACTTATTCATGTTCCATATCTTCAACAAACTAGCACCATCACGGGCCGGGTCAGTAAAAAGGCAATCTTTAGTTGGTCGACCGGGCAATCGGGCTCGAAGGACGGACCCGTCGGGCAGGACGAGTTTCTTCAGCAGATTGAAATCATGCTTCCCCGGAGCATCACTATCAAGAAAGATTAAAAATGAGCCATTAAATTGACCGTAAATTTTACGTGATATTTACGGTTTTTGATTTGTTACCTCACGTATATCGGCCCGCCACTGATGGCCCTAGCGGACGCATGGTACTCGGCTGCAGGATGAACTGAATGGAACATGTCCCAATCGGGCTGCATAAATTCTCCAAGAAACACACTGTTGTATGCCACCGCTGCAATGTGGATCGTGTGTGACACCGGATCTCGAGGGTAGAAATCATCAGAAGCTCGCACCACAGCTGTTTGTTGAGAGCTGGGTACAGTACATGACTTAATCAGATAAGCTATATATAAGAGTGCTTTTTGAATAAATCAAAAAGTAGTCCTCTCTTTTCCAAATTTAACTTTTTCTTTATTTCCGAAATACCTTTAAAATATTATAAATCAGACAACACTTTATCGAGACAGTACTTACTTGTAAAGAGAATCGGTGTTGTGACTCATGCAGTCAATGCAGCCATTATCGGGGAAATTCCGAGCAATGGATGCATCGAGTGCGTGATGGTATTGCCTCGTGAGTGCAACTCGACCACCAAAACCGTTCCCAAGTGTCTCCAATATGCTTTGTACATCAACCTTGACGCCATCGACACCGGCATCCGCTAAATACGCGTGTAAATTGTCGTAAAATTTGAACACTTTCTTCGGATTCATTACTCCCAAACCTTGTACAGCCAATGCATCGGTCTTCCATATGGGATCATTTTCAAGAATGCCTTTTGACACCATCGGGTATTTCATCACGGGCCCGTATTCCGCCATCGGGCCAGCCTCAGGGCTAACTCCGCCCCAATATCCTACAATCGCATGCCACACGTACACGTATTTCAGCCCGTATGTGTTTTTCGCGATATTGACTATGTTCTTGATCCCGATTCCTGGGTTTTTTTCGGTTTGGAATTTTTCGTTTTCTTTGATCCCGGTTAGCCTCATCAACGGTTGTGATTCTTCGATCTTTTTTTCGTCTGATCCAACGGTCTGCCACCCGTCATCAATGATTACAAACTTTGCGGGGGTCCCACCGTCGGCTAAGCTTTTTAGACCGGACTCGACACCTTCTTGTGTCACGTCTTGGTAGAACGCGTCCCATGTGCACCATCCGAACCAATCGAGAATCCCAGGAAGCTTCTTGTCTTCTCGTTTCTTGAACGAATGCAGATGCAATTTAACATTGTTAATTGCATCTGAGATTGTACTAAAAGGGTCTGTTCCTACTCCCACGTAAACCGTGCGGCTAAAAACAGACCCTTTAGTGTCAAAATCACCGCTTTCGATCGAAAGCTCGAGCTCATCTCCTGAATTACCTTGGAGACAAGCTCGAAATGACCCTTCAATCAAGGGTAAGAAAACAATGTAGATGGGTACAGGGTCTCCAATTGTTTCCATTAATAGAAACTGTGTTTCCGATGGGATTTCACTTCCTTTACTTCCCATCTTCTGGGCCATCCACCATAGCTTGAACCGGAAGCATGCCATGAACCGGACATCGTGAAGTTTCCCGAGCGACACCACGTGATGACTACTTTCTTCTTCAAAAACCTCCCCGAGGAAAGCCCCATCTGTGTGACCCGATTCCGACGCGGATGAGATACTCACGGTTTCCGATACATCTGTCAAGATGACTCGGTCCTTCACCACCAATCTCCGCCGTGAAAGCTGAACCACCGGACCAATTGTCATTGACGCTAGTTGTTTATCTCGTATATCCCCTTTTTGGGTATAGTCCAACACTGATTCTCTGTTCTGTAAACAATCGAGACAACGCAATTGATATCAAAACCAGCTTTGTAAAAAACAGAGAGATTGTGAAAATGAAAGGTACCTGATTAGAAGACGAGATGAATGCTCTTCGATTTCGAGAAGAACGGGGTGTTATTTTAGAGGGTAGAGGATAGAAGATCGTGACTGGTGAGATAGAAGGTGGATTTAGATTGGTATTTATTGGGCAAGATAAAGATGTGTAACAGGAGACCAATTTGAAAGTTTGGATCGCCATGGCAGCAATATTTTTACTTTCTATCTCTGCATTTCTTCTCTCTCTTGTAGGATCCGCCGATTCCGGGTTGTTTTTAATGTCAATTGGAGAATGTTCATATTGACCCCTGAACTTCTAGGGGTTATTATTTGATGCCCTTATATTTGTGATAAAAGGCTTTCATTTCACTTGCGACTTTTAATATTCATCTTTCATCATGGAGAGTGAGAATGAACTCTATTTATATACCGGTACCAAAAGATTAAAAAAAAAAAAAATTCACATTAAACACGTGTAAATGAATATAATTATTAAGATGTTTTTTTATCATGTATGTTAAAAAAATAACATATTATTTCTAAGAGGTCATACATGAATCTATAGACAAGCTATTCAATTGTTTTCATGTGGAAGACGTTTATGACTTGCATTCTATAGACAATAAATTTTATTTATAACAAACCGATCTTGAAAACTAGAAATCACACGAATAACATAAAATCAAAGTTGGCGAACAATGAAAATAGATAACCTAAAAGATGTACTTAAATTTATCATATATCATTTACGATTCTGTCTCTAATATATGATCTTTTGTGCTATACCCTATGGTGATTTCGGGATTGCTGGAGTTATTTAAGCTTTCAAATTTATGATAAATAAAATATGTGGAAAATGTCTATAGTAATCATCAGGGAGTGTAATATTTACGAGTCTATTATTCAAGTTTATCCAATATGGAGGCTTACTTAAAAAAGAATTCAAGGTGCATTGTGGGACTTAACTAAAGAAGAAGGGGTTGAGATAAATTTTATAACAAAACGGCTAGATAAAAATGACACGTTGGATCTACGTCTCTCCAATCCAAAGTCGTATACAGATATCACGACCGGTTTGGAGTTTCCTATTATAGTCTATTTTACACGTTTTAGGTTCTAGACTATCGTAAAGAGTGGATAAATATGGGATAAGTAGTGGAGAATTGAATGGTCGTCTTTTATATATATTTCCAAAAAATTTATGATATTCCTTTGCGGCTTTGCCCCCTCTCCTCGTAACTCCTTTGAGGTGGGGAAGAAGACTGTTCATATATTTTATTATTTGTTTATATATAATAGGATTAATATTATTAAGAGAAAACCGTAAAAATGGTCTAGTTTGCTGTTTTTTGTGGTTTTGTTCCAAATCTTTGCAAATTTGTATGGATGATCATTTTTCAAAGGTTTCGTTGTGGAATTGGTCCCTGTCCAACATGAAAACTCTATTTTGCCCTTTTAATTTCTTTTTCCTATTGTTTTTAAATAACTATAAATTTTATTAAATAAAAAATAGAATTAAATCTCCTACCACACCTAATAATTTTAACGTTTATTTATGTCTTGTCCTAGTGTGACCAAATGCTATTGAGAAGAACTAATTTAGTCATGTTCAGTATGGTCATGTCCATGTTCTAAACGCTACCTTAATGAACAAGATAATTCCATACACAAAAATGTTTCAGAACAACAATAAAATATCACAAATGAAAATGTTTTAAATGAACAAGAAAATATCACATATGAAAATGTCAACACTATTGATGAAAATATTAATGTTACAATTTGATAATGAGAATGAGAATGTTATGATTAATAACAATAAGCAGTTTATTCCACCCATTGATATTTATGATCATAGGAATTGCGATATTCCAATTTTAGTTTTTTGTCATTTTATTTTGTTGTTTTATAAATAATAGTTATTAGGTTATTTGGCACCCAGGACCTATCCTTGGCCTCTTTCATTTCCATATAAGTGGAGTCTCTAGACTGCAATTGTATTATTATTTTTAATTAATACAATTTTCTGGAGGTGCTGCCCTCATTTACCTCAAAAACGATTATTACAAAAGGCATCATGTTTTGTTTTGCCCAAACCTCAAATAGACTTGAACCAGATCTACTCAATAGCATGTTAAGGGTTTTGATCATAGATGGGTTATGAAGATGAAATAATCAATTCAAATTCAATGTTAAAATGTCTATTTTACTTAGGTGTGAAGTTTTTCATTAAAAACACATATCTTGATGTGAAAACAAGCAACCGATACTTCGTTGGACCTCTGAATCATGAACCTTGGCGAAATGTGGAAAGCTTGAAATTGGCACCCAATATCATTCACATATTTTTTGGGAACGGAAATGATAAATGTGGTAATCTTATTACGTAGTTTTTATTTTTCTAATGTTTAAATTGTCCTTAAATAGAAAAACTGTGAGTATATGTCAATCTGAAATACCAAATAGAACTTGTTTTAACAATACAAAATATTTTATAGGTTAACAAAAGTCCCATATTCTCAAATACTTTCGGAACAAACAATATTATTTGAAATTATAGTGATAATCACAATCAATATAGATATAAAAATACCATCATAAATCTCTATGTTATATCACACCGAAAATGTTCTCTTCCACTCTTTGCATATGACTAATTTTTACCCCTCAACCGCTCTAATTAACATGCTTCTCACATGAGTACATGTTAAAATGTTATGGAAAGTTGGGAGGCCTGGTGATTCACACGGGTCGTGCTTAGCACGGCCTTAAAATTTTCCTAGTGTGTGTATATATATATATATATATATATATATATATATATATATATATATATATATATATATATATATATATATATATATATATATATATATATATATATATATATATATATATATATATATATAATTTTGAGGCCGTGCTAAGCACGACCCGTGAAAGATAATTTTGGTTTCTTTCACACCGTTGTCGTCTGAAGCTTTGAATTAGAGTATTTTTTATTTTGTTGTTTGTTACTATGCAATTGGATAAAATTTCAAAGGATTTTGATGCACATAATCTAATCAAACCACATTTAATAAGATTCTATTAGAAGATTTTTGAAGGTCGTGCTAAGCACAACCCATGAACATGTCTGATTGATCATGAAATTCATACCATTGTGATTATGATCAATAAATGTTGTTAGTAAGCAGTGGCGAATCTAGGATTAAAAGTTACGTGTGTCCAATTTAAATAAAGTGATCAAACAAACAAATCATAAAAATTTAATTATCTAATCGGATTGTAATAATGTCATTTAATGCAAGCATAATCGTAATTTTGATTCTTTTTTAGGGGTTTTGTCTTGCCTTTTTTATTTCCTTTATTTTTCCCATCTTACATATTATTTTCTCTTATAGTTTATAAATTAATGATGTAAAAGTAAATTATGTATCTTAAAAAAGATTTTATTTTCTTAACCATCTCTTAACCTCCTAAAATATGCTCTATATTGATGTACAAAAGATTCTTGAAAACAATCTCAGATTGTTTGTTTTCTGTTTGTCATGATCACAAGTGTCCATCTAAATGCTTAATGGGTGTCCATCTAGACTTTATTAACAAAACTATAAAAAAGTTCCCTAAACCAAAGGTGTCCATGGACACCCTTGAAGTCAATGTAGTGTCGCCCTTGTTAGTAAGGATAAGGAAACGGAATTACTTCGTTATTTTTTATCATATAACAAAAATATAGTGTGTGTGGTTAATATAGCTCGCAAATTGTCGTATAATTGCTGTAAAATAAGAAAAAAGAAGCATAAATGTTATAAGTCTGTCAGTATCGGGTGGCTTATTGTTGGACAGTCGGTTAGAGTCTAATAAATACATTAAGTAGCAATCCCTACCATTTCATTCAAATGCATACCACCACCCACCCCGCCTGCGCTACACTATCTCCCTTTTCCTTCCACGTTTGGGACCACCACTTCAATATCCTTCATTGGGTCGTTCTCCTAAATCGATGCTTATCATTTTTATATTTCACCAATAAAAAAAGATTGTCAAAACCACACCTTCCGCCATTAGATGTTGGCACCAAACAGTTTAACGCTAAATTCGAGCCGGTCCAAAGGCTACTTCCCAGTTTCTAAACTAATATACAGATATAATAAAACAAGTTTTTTAAAACTATATGTATTCATGACGACACGAATAAACTATAAATTTCATAATTTCCTAAATATAAGAGAAGGTTTTAAATATGAATATAAAATCACGTGATTGGTTCTACATGAACATCTAATAAATAACCACCACAATACCATCAATACAGGTGACACCATTTGGAAGTTATTTTGTATTTTGGAAAAGCCATATCGATAGTATTATAGTGGAGATTGACAAGTATCTCAAAAAATTACAACACACTTGAAGAAATGGAAGAAAAAGATAAATGAATATGATATTTTAAATAAATAAGGACTTAAAAAGGAAATCCTTTTTTTCCTAACTTCCTATATATTATTCAGAAGGAACATCCATTTATAGTTTTTTGGATTTAGTTCTTTACAAATTAAGTCTATTAAATAAATAAATATCTTACCATCTTGAATATAACATCTTCACTTCATTCATGTTGTTGCAAGTACTTCAAAATACCATATATGAGGTCAAATCTTCTTGATCGCGTACTCCAGTATGTGTATCTCTAAGTTCTCCATATGGAAGAAATCAAGAGGTTTTTTTATCAAGTACGCTTATCAATCTAAAGGCCAAAAATTTAGAAAACAACCATGTACTTTACTACTTATCTGGTTTAGCCTTACTAGGATGGATCCAGTGACCTCTATATATTAATCTTGTGTTTGTGGATGTATCTACCTCATAATAATTCAACTCCAAGCTCTTGTTCCATGATAATAAGATACATCAACTTTAAATCAAAAGTTAAATTGTTAAAACTGGAACTAATGACTTAAAACTTACCATATGCATAGATGCCTCTCATGGATTTTCGAGCAAGCCCATTGCATAAAAAATATCATAAACCTCGTCAGATGATGAAAAAAACTTGCCCGCTAGTTGAACGCCTGCAACAACAGCAATACAAAGATGTAATTAGCACATGGAAGCATGTATTTCCTAAATTATAGGGCGCTTAAAGAGAAAGTAAAATAAGATATTAAAATCTATTCGTTTCTAATCAAACTGCACATTGGGAACCTCTTAATGAAGAGCCTGCCATTACTACTAAAACGAAAAACAACAAAGGATTTGTAACACCAAGATACTCTTTTTATAAATATAATAAAAAGGGTAAAATGGTCATTTTACCTTGGAAGGGTAAATTGGTCTTTTGGACAGAAAAGTAATTAGTTTGAAATAATATTTTGAGTTTTGGACTTAAAATGTTATAAAAAACGGATTTTTGGTCGTTTTACCACAAAAGGGTAATTTGGTCATTTGACCGTGTGAAGGACCAAATATGAAAATTATTGTTGTTTGTGGCAAATGTATAAAGAACGGAAGTTTTATTGTAATAAAACTTGATTTTGTGGTCAAAGTTCAAGAAAATGAACTTAGGGATTAAAATTGTAAAAAAATTGAAGTATAAATAGAGAAGAGTTGACTCTCTTCTTTGACTGGCCATTTGTGCAGCAACGGGAGAGAACTCTTGGCTGAATTCTGCAGAAGTTGGAAGAGTTCTTGAAGGTTGAGGCTTGGATTTCGATTCCTAGCTTTGGTTTGAAGAATTGGAAGCTTTAAAGGTTGGTATTCCAAGTTCTAGTTTGTTTGCTCTTGATGGGTTATATAGAAACTGAAATTTGTAAATTTCAGTTGTGATTATGTGGTTTAGATAGTTTATTACTTCCATTAAGTCATGCTAAATGGACTTAACCAAAGATTTTGGAAGTAGATTGCTATTTGTGATTGAATTTGAAGTTTTGGGGTTTTGGAACTAAGAACCCTAATTCTTCATTCTAATTGATTTAGTTGCTTTGAATGGTTGAAAACCTTGTTAAAGTATAAGGTTTTAGCCTAGGAACAAACCCCAAACGATTAAGGACTGGATTAAGGACTTAATGGGCTAAAACTACGTGCTACAGTGCACAAATCGCGGCTGGACAGGAGACCTGTGCAGGCGCCAGGCGCGGTGCGCCCAAGCCCTGGCGGGGTGCGCCCAGGCGCAGTGCGCCCATGTCTAGGCGGGGTGCGCCCCTCAGGCAGGGACTTCAAAATGCTAACTTTTGCTTGGCTTGTCCGTTTTAGCTCAAACTTGGACCGTAGGCTCGTTATGGTCTGAAAAGTTTGGGAAAATTTTTATATTGAGTTTTCGACCCCTCGGGGGCACTGTAGATCGATTCGAATGCCTCGGTGAATAGTAAAATTCATATAAAGTTAGTAAACGGAAAGTTTATTAACTAGGCATTGTTTATAATGATAATGTATTGAACTCTATTGTATTAGAGTTAATTGGAATGATTATTAACCTATTATCATTTGATATATAAATGAATAAATAGGTATGGGACAAAATGGTTGTGGTGCACGCAAAGGCAAGAAACAACCGAAATTGAAACGCATCTAGTATCCAGGTGAGTAATCTCACTGATATCATATATGATATATGATGATTGAATTGTTACAGGTTGAAACTGATTGTGGGACGAAATTGATGGTTCAAAGATACACTTAAAGAGACAAGACCAGATAAGCCGTGAGTCTATAATAGACAAGAACGGAGCTGTGAGTCAAACCTATATAGACAAGACCGGATAAGCCGTGAGTCATTGCGATGACAAGAACGGAGCCGTGAGTCTAGGCAACAGCGGGCTAACCCGTGAGCCAAGGCAACAGCGGGCTAACCCGTGAGCCATAACTAATTCTGGATGCTATATCCAATGGGTGCGGCCTTCGGGCTATGATTTCTGGATTTTATATCCAACGGGTGCGGCCTATATGGCTATGATTTCTGGATTTTATATCCAACGGGTGCGGCCTATATGGCTATGATTTCTGGATTTTATATCCAATGGGTGCGGTCTTCGAGCTATGATTCTGGTGCGGCCTTCAGGCTATGATTCTGGTGCGGCCTTCGGGCTATGATTCTGGTGCGGCCTTCGGGCTATGATATTTGGTGCGACCTTTTGGCTATGATTTTGTTACAGGTACATGGTGCGGCCTTTTGGCTATGATATCGGGTTATTAAACCCAGCTGGTGCGGCCTTCGGACTATGAATTATATATTGATAATGTTTTGGTGCAGCTTATATAGCTATGACACAGAGTACGACTTAAATAGCCAGGATATACGGTGCGGTCCGATGTGACTAAGAGATATTGTAACACCCGGCTTTCAATATAAATATACCCATTTATTTTCCACACTTTAAAACATATTTTATTCAACAAAATATTATACAGGGTATATATTACAAGAAAAATGTACAAGTGGTATCTCCCCAAAGCCGGGCTGCTACGGTCATCAGTTCTAACCCCGAATTAGATCCTTCCCTTTAGTAGGGTCTACAGCACCTGCACAGTTAGTATCAACAAGGATGAGCTTTACAAGCTCAGTGAATAATCGATAAGTGTTATAACAACATTAAATTTTCAGCTTCCACATCATATCACAGCCCCCTGTGATACCGAGTCTCAAGGACTCAATGTACACCTGTTGAATGTGTGATAAAACTGCCAGCCAAATAGGCCATCACAACATTTGTATGTGATCCCACCACAATTACTGCTAATTCGATCGTCACAACATATATGTGGTCTCAACCACAAGTATCGAGTATGTGACCCCACGGAAAGATGGTCCCAATCACAATAACCGATAATGTGGCCCCACAGTAAAAGTAACACTTAGGGATAGATTACTCACATTGATTTTTGGTATACGGTATCTGGTTATTCCTGCCTTCTTACACCCACTATAACTGCTTGGTTTGTACCTATATATTTGTTTATAGGTGAACTATTATTTCAACCGGCATTACTACGGATCACACCATCACTCTGCTTTATATTCTCTATAATTCCAATATGATACCTCGTGATTTATCAAATAAAGAACGGCCAGGTAGAAGATCAGATGGGGTGGCAGGATCCTTTCAGCATTTTAGCCTTTCGGAAAATCCAACAACCAGATCCCATGTAATCGGCCTAGGCACCGTTCTCGTAAGTAAATCATTGAGCATTATTCTTGGAATTACGAATAGTACATAACTTCCACATATAATAGTTTAACACTTTATAAACTATTAAATAAATAAAATAGCGATTACTCACTTAGTATTGTCGCTGGCTCGTTCCCCGTTCAACTCTTCCGACAACTCTCGAGCACTTCGCTACAAGCTATCGCTCGTTCCTTACCTCTCCCGATCTATTTTTCTCACCAGAACACTCCCCGATATCGTAAGGTTGTTTGGTGTTTGTTGTGGTTTGAAATGAAGGGGTTAGGCCCCTATTTATAGGGCTTGAAAACACTATTCACGACGTCAGCACGACGTCATCACGACATCATCGTTGATGTCATCACGAGGTAAGCGCTTACTTCATCTCTCGGTTACTGTTCACACCGGAGTACTATTCACGCCGGAGCACTATTCACGCCGGAGCACTATTCACGCCGGAGTTACTATTCACGCCGGAGTTACTATTCATTTTTTTTTTTTTTTGAAAACCGTCGTTACAAGTTCTCCCCCCTTTTTAAGATTCCGTCCCCGGAATCAAGCAAACAATTGGGGGTACTTCGCCTTCATTTCCTCTTCGGCTTCCCAAGTTACATCCGAGCCCTTGTGATATCGTCACTGTACTTTTACCATATTAATCTTCTTGTTCCGTAGCTGTCTCACCTTGCGGTCTAAAATCTTTTCTGGCTGCTCTGGATACCTCAGCTTTTCATCTATTTCAATTTTAGGTAAAGGCACTCGTTGGGACTCGTCAAACAGAGTCTTTCTCAAATGCGACACATGGAAGACGTTGTGAATGCCTCTTAGCTCCTCAGGTAGCTCTAACCGGTAGGCTACAGCTCCTACTCTTTGAGATATGCGAAAAGGTCCGATAAAACGAGGACTCAGCTTTCCTTTCTTTCCAAAACGAATCAAACCCTTCCACGGAGAGACCTTGAGCATCACCATATCACCAACCTGAAATTCTATAGGTTTCACCCGACGATCAGCATACTGCTTTTGGCGGTTTTGAGCAACCTCCAGATGTTCTCGAATCTCACGAATTTTCTCCTCGGTTTGAGCGACAATCTCAGGTCCGGCTAACGGTTTTTCTCCTAACTCTGTCCAACAGGTCGGAGTACGGCATGGTGCTCCATACAATGCCTCGTATGGCGCCATCTGAATGCTGGAGTGATAGCTATTATTGTATGCGAATTCCACCAAAGGCAAGTGATCCTCCCAGCTTCCACCAAAATCTATAACACAGGCACGAAGCATATCCTCCAATGTCTGAATAGTCCTTTCACTCTGTCCATCAGTCTGAGGATGGTAAGCAGTACTCATTAAAACTTTCGATCCAAACTGCTTTTGGAAACTCTGCCAAAACCCAGACATAAATCGACTATCTCGGTCGGATATAATGGAGGATGGTACCCCGTGTCTACAAACTACTTCATCAATATAGATCTTGGCTAATTTGCTAACTTTATCATCTTCACGTATGGGTATGAACTGAGCGGATTTGGTCAGTCGATCCACGATCACCCATATTGCATCGTGTCCTCGTGGCGTTCGAGGAAGTTTTGTCACGAAATCCATTGTGACTTCGTCCCACTTTTTCTTCGGGACTGGTAACGGTTGAATTTCTCCATACGGTTTTTGATGATTGGACTTCACTTGCAAGCATGTTTGGCATCGTTCCACGTATCTTCCTATATGCCGCTTCATGCCCGGCCACCAGTATAACGGCTTCAGCGTCCGGTACATCTTGGTGCTACCCGGGTGTATAGCATAACGGGAACAATGCGCATCCTCGAGGAGTAGCTTCCGTGCTTCACCCTGCTTTGGCACCCATACTCGACCTTTAAAGGTCTTCAATCGCTGAGAATTTTCTTCTAGTTGGTTAATATAGCTAACCATGCGTTCGCTTTTCACATGCTCCGCCTTCCCTGCTTCCTCTTGAGTTGTTCGAATCAGCTCAGGTAGCCGACTAACTATGCTCATACAAGCAGACACAACCCTAATGGGTCTCTCTTTTCGACTGAGAGCGTCTGCAACTACATTCGCCTTCCCTGGATGGTATAAAATTTCGCAGTCATAGTCTTTGAGTAAGTCCATCCACCGCTGCTGCCTCATGTTCAGATCCTTTTGATTGAACAAGTATTTAAGACTTTTGTGGTCCGTATAGATCCTGAACTTTACTCCATATAGGTAGTGCCTCCACAACTTTAATGCTAATACTACGACAGCTAGTTCAAGATCATGTACCGGGTATCTTTTCTCAGTTTCTTTCAATTGTCTGGATGCGTATGCAATCACCCGGCCCCTCTGCATTAAAACGCATCCCAGGCCCTTCCTAGAAGCGTCACTGTAGATCACAAAATCTTCCCCACCTTGTGGTAATGCAAGTACTGGGGCTTCACACAGAGCTTGCTTCAGCTTCTGAAATGCAGCTTGCTGCTCCTCAGTCCATTCAAACTTCTCGCCCTTCTTAGTTAATTTGGTCAAAGGAGCTGCAATAGAAGAGAAGTTCTCTACAAATCTCCTGTAATATCCAGCTAGCCCAAGAAAACTGCGTATTTCTGATGGATTCTGCGGCGGCTCCCACTTCATTACAGCCTCGATCTTTGCAGGATCAACTTTAACACCTTCGCTGCTAATAACATGTCCCAGAAACTGAACTTCACGAAGCCAAAATTCACACTTTGAGAACTTGGCATACAGCTTCTCTTGACGGAGTAACTCCAAAACTTGACGTAGATGCGTCTCGTGCTCTTCCTGACTTCGGGAATAGATCAATATATCATCAATGAACACGATAACAGAGGTATCAAGAAATGGACGACACACTCTGTTCATCAAGTCCATGAAAGCTGCAGGGGCATTGGTTAACCCAAACGGCATCACCAGGAACTCATAATGTCCGTAACGGGTACGGAAGGCAGTCTTTGGGATATCCGACTCCCGAATCTTCAGCTGATGATATCCTGATCTTAGATCAATCTTAGAGAAATAGGATGCTCCCTGAAGTTGATCGAATAAATCATCAATCCTGGGCAATGGATATTTGTTCTTTATGGTGATCTTGTTCAGTTCTCTATAGTCTATACACATTCGCATAGACCCGTCCTTCTTCTTTACAAACAGGATAGGTGCTCCCCAAGGTGAAGTACTCGGTCGAATGAATCCCCGATCGAGTAATTCCTGCAACTGCTTCCTCAACTCTGCCATTTCTGATGGTGCCAATCGATAAGGAGCACGAGCAATAGGGGCTGCTCCTGGAACCAAATCGATGGTAAACTCTAGCTGTCGATCCGGAGGTAATCCCGGAAGCTCATCGGGAAAAACATCGGCAAACTCCTTTACAACGGCGACATCTTCAACGGATCGTTTGGTAGGCTCTGTCGAGACCACACATGCCATGTAAAATATTCCTTCTTTGTTGTTATGACGTCGTACTTTGGCAAAAGACATGACAGGCATCCTAGTACGTGGCCGTTCACCTTGAATTATTATTTGCGACCCGTCTGGTGCCAGAACTGCAATTCTTTTTCTTTTACAATCTACTTGAGCATCATTGGATGCTAACCAGTTCATTCCTACAATTACTTCAAATTCTCTGGTGGTGATCGGCTTCAGATCAATAGGGAAAATGGTCCCGTTAATCTCAAGCTGACACCCTGGCATCTGTTCAGAGACATATACATATCTACCACCTGCTACTTCTACCTCCAGTTCTTCATTCAATGGGGTTAAGGGTATCGAAATTTGGGGCATGAATGATGTGGATATAAAGGAGTCGGTGGCTCCAGGATCAAAGAATACATATGCAGGGATCGAGTTTAGTTTAAAAATACCTGTGATAACATCAGTCTTTTCCCGGGCCTCCTCAACGGTCATCTGGAATGATCGGGAGACTACTGGTCCACCTCGTGCTTCCTTCCTTTCTCTTCCCTGCTCCTCCCGTGTCCTGTCTCGGGATCCTCCTGTCTTCAGCTGTGGACATTCTGATCGGATATGATCTTTGGCTCCACACTGGAAACATACTCGAGTTGTTTGGTGGCAATCTCGAGCATAGTGTCCCGTCTTCCCACACTTAAAACAATACAATGGTGAGGGACTAGTAGGACAATCTCCCGTATGCTTCCTCCGGCATTTATCGCACCATTTGCCTTCATCCTTCCGAGTCTGACCCCGCGACCCAGATTCTGATTGTTAGGACTTCTTCTGAGAAATCCACGGACGTTCCTCATCCTTTCTTTTTTGCTTCTGCGGCCCTCCTTTCACCTTGTTGGCGTTGCAGCTCCGCCTCACGTTCTACCGCCCGATCAACTACTTGCCGAAAGGTAGTCAGCTTGAGTGGCTGTACAACCTCTCGAATCCGGGTTTTCAATCCCCATACGTACTTGTCTATCTTTCTTTTCTCAGTATCAACCTCATGTTCACAGAATCTAGCTTTCTCCAAGAAATCCATAGTATATTCTTGCACAGAACGAGTCCCTTGTTCCAAATGTAAGAACTCTTCTGTCAGCTTCTTCACTGCTACCTCGGAACAGTATTCTTCAGTAAATTTTGCTTTAAACTGTTCCCAGGTCAACATTCCAAGCAAATCTGAACCCAAAGCTCTACTGAAAACTTGCCACCAATACTGGGCATTCCCAGCGAAAAGGTTGGTAGCAAACTCCACCTTGTCTGCCTCATCACACTTGCTAATCCGGAAAACTTTCTCCGTATGTATCAACCATTCCATCGCTTGTACGGGACTATCAGTTCCCGTAAATTCCTTAGGCTTGCAACTAAGGAAATTCTTATACGTACATTTGTTTTTCACTTCCGAAGTTCCTTCCACGCCTTTACCCTTATCTGCCACGTGTACTCCACTTTCGGCGTGTCCCTCGTCTCTGGGGGCTCCATCATGCACCTGCTTAGCAGTATCCTCCCTATGTGTCTATACTATAGTAGGTAATAGCTCCCGTACTACATCAGTAATGATAGCTCGTAAATCTGGTTGGTTCCTTGCTGCCTCTCCCGCCTCCCGACGCACTGAGCCCTGTGATCGAGATCTGCCTCCCCTGGAAGCTCCCTGCCTAGCACCTCCTCGGCTCTGACCACTCCTGGTGTTTGCCATCTTCAAAGTTTAACAAAAAGATTAGTCTCCTAATCAGATAACATAAATTATCATTTTCCAATCCCGAATTCCACTATTTCCTAAGGTTCAAGTCTAGGTATCTACCCTATAGAAACCTAATTCACTTAAACCTCGGCTCTGATACCAACTTGTAACACCCGGCTTTCAATATAAATATACCCATTTATTTTCCACACTTTAAAACATATTTTATTCAACAAAATATTATACATGGTATATATTACAAGAAAAAGATACAAGTGGTATCTCCCCAAAGCCGGGCTGCTACGGTCATCAGTACTAACCCCGAATTAGATCCTTCCCTTTAGTAGGGTCTACAGCACCTGCACAGTTAGTATCAACAAGGATGAGCTTTACAAGCTCAGTGAATAATCGATAAGTGTTATAACAACATTAAATTTTCAGCTTCCACATCATATCACAGCCCCCTGTGATACCGAGTCTCAATGACTCAATGTACACCTGTTGAATGTGTGATAAAACTGCCAGCCAAATAGGCCATCACAACATTTGTATGTGGTCCCACCACAATTACTGCTAATTCGATCGTCACAACATATATGTGGTCTCAACCACAAGTATCGAGTATGTGACCCCACGGAAAGATGGTCCCAATCACAATAACCGATAATGTGGCCCCACAGTAAAAGTAACACTTAGGGATAGATTACTCACATTGATTTTTGGTATACGGTATCGGGTTATTCCTGCCTTCTTACACCCACTATAACTGCTTGGTTTGTACCTATATATTTGTTTATAGGTGAACTATTATTTCAACCGGCATTACTGCGGATCACACCATCACTCTGCTTTATATTCTCTATAATTCCAATATGATACCTCGTGATTTATCAAATAAAGAACGGCCAGGTAGAAGATCAGATGGGGTGGCAGGATCCTTTCAGCATTTTAGCCTTTCGGAAAATCCAACAACCAGATCCCATGTAATCGGCCTAGGCACCGTTCTCGTAAGTAAATCATTGGGCATTATTCTTGGAATTACGAATAGTACATAACTTCCACATATAATAGTTTAACACTTTATAAACTATTAAATAAATAAAATAGCGATTACTCACTTAGTATTGTCGCTGACTCGTTCCCCGTTCAACTCTTCCGACAACTCTCGAGCACTTCGCTACAAGCTATCGCTCGTTCCTTACCTCTCCCGATCTATTTTTCTCACCAGAACACTCCCCGATATCGTAAGGTTGTTTGGTGTTTGTTGTGGTTTGAAATGAAGGGGTTAGACCCCTATTTATAGGGCTTGAAACACTATTCACGACGTCAGCACGACGTCATCACGACATCATCGTTGATGTCATCACGAGGTAAGCGCTTACTTCATCTCTCGGTTACTATTCACATAGGAGTTACTATTCACGCCGGAGCACTATTCACGCCGGAGTTACTATTCACGCCGGAGTTACTATTCATTTTTTTTTTTTTTGAAAACCGTCGTTACAGATATGGGACAGAAATAGTTGTATATGATTATATGTGCAAATAACTGACGTGGCTTGATAATTGCAGGTTATCATGTTATAGTCTGTAAGACTATAATTTAGGATGTGAAATCCTAAGAGATATTTGGTCAGCCAGTAAGGCTAGGAGTTTGGTTTCGATATCCAAACAGTTATATGAATGTATTTCTAATACTCGTTATTTGCAGATACGATTACTCACTGAGCTTTATAGCTCACGATATTTGTTACTGTCCCTGCAGGTTAGCATGATACTGATAGGGGACAAGATAGAGTCCGTGACTTTGAAGTGGGACTTATAGATGCTGTCAGAAGCAGCCCGGCTTTAAAGGAGACATGGTATATTATACTCTCCTTGATACACTTGTACCCGTTTCTATTAAAAAAATACCCCTTTGTTATGGTTTTATGTATTGAAACCTTTGTTTAAAATTGAAAATTTTTCAGGGGTGTCTTTGTTTTAAAAGCCGGGTGTTACAGGATTAATCAAGCATTTGACAGAAATTGAGTAAATGATTTATGCCGAAGGGATCATCTAAAACCAGCCCATGTCTGGATAATTGCTCGAGTTGATTGTAGAGTTAATCAAAAATAAAAAACGTCAGTTAAACAGTATTTGAGGATTTTGGTCGAACATATAGAATGTAACAATATTTATAACTACACAACCATAGAGAAGTCTATGTACATAATAAAAAAAAACGAGAGTAGTTTACAAACCCGTATCTGTGGCTTCAATCGATGCATTTTACTCACAGATACTCAACTTAACAAAATTAAAATATATTGAACAAAAGTAGAAAAAATAATATTGCAGACAATAAGGGTATAAATTAAAAAAAAAACTGAATGAATGTGAAAGAAAGTGAAATTCATGTTTGCTTACTGCAGACCAATTAAAGTAGTAACCTGTAGATGAATCTCTAATTTTAATTCCAAGTTACGATTTTGAATTAAAAAAAATTGGAAAAGAGAGATGAGGGAAACGATAGAAGAGGGTACGTCTAGTGCAGTGGAGGACAGGTAGCTGGGACATTTGAATACAACGTAGCGGATCGATGATTCACCCGGTACACATGTCTCAAACTTGAAGGAAAACGGTTGATGGGAGAGGCGGTGTTATTCAGTTTGGAAAATCAATCATTCACCCTCTAACCATAGATTTACCTTATGTCTCCACGTTGGCCCCGCCAAGGAGAATCCCACTCAACAAAGAGCTGAAATACAAATTGAATTTCTCGATTAGGAGACTTACCGACAAACCAATTGATCTGAACGCGTCAGTGTACAAAGCCCATAACAGTTTTTTATTGAAACTTTTTAGGGTCCTCTGCTTACCATTCTCCTTCACCCTAACCCGAAATCTATTTCCCTTCTCTTTTGAAATTGTTGGAGAAAGAGGAAAAACGGTGGAATACCATCTGTATACAGTGAAAGGGGAACAGTCGTATGAGGAAATAGAGAGGGTACCTAGCGTTGAAAGATAACGACAACACAACAATTTTTGACTCATCACGGACAACCCTTTTCACGTGCCAAAGAATAATCGTGAAGTTGACGCTCAAACCTGAAGCTTCCCATCTTTATGATCACTGCTATTATTCAAAATAATCCCTGATGCCAATAGCTCACTAATAATCACTGAAATTCAACCTAAAAAATGGTACATGTTTTTATTTTATCGGATTAGGAACAAACCAATGGAGGCATAAGATATATGTAGATGGTCAACGATTAGAATACATTTTCGAAGGAGAAGATACAAAGTCATCACTACGACTACGTCAATGCCTCCACTCGCAACCCTAAACACCCATTGCCAAATAATTGAAGAATCTAACATTGATTATCTAATTAGGCTATTTGAGCCCTAAGTAGTTCAATTTTTCTATGCTCATCGATGCCGTTAGCTGAACAAGTGATGCCGCTTCCATGTGTTCGTGTGTGTTTTCAAAAACCAACAAGGAAGAAGGAGAAACTAATAGAGAAATAGATTAGAAGATGAGGGCATATACCATTTTTAGAGAAAGAAAGACGAAGAGGAGAGAAAGAAATTAGACATTGAATGGAGATAATAAGGGAACGATGGTGGTGGTGGTGAATCGGACTGATCTTGAATGGAGAGAAGAAAACATGAGTTGTGGGGCACGTGTCCCTGTCTCTGAAACGTGTTGCAGACAGGTATTCAAGGGGTAGTGAAATGTATATATGGAAACTTTGCAAGCACGTCAATCACGCGCTCAAAGAAGAGATCACACACTCTTCTAAGACCTCGACTCTTCAATTTCATAAATCCATTTGCTGAAAATCTAAATATATGTATGATTGTATATAATAATGATATATATATATATATATATATATATATATATATATATATATATATATATATATATATATATATATATATATATGTATGTATGTATGTATGTATGTATGTATGTATGTATGTATGTATGTATGTATGTATGTATGTATGTATGTAGGTGCATACATAAACACAAAGTTATATAGTTAAAGAATAATCTATTTTCTCCTTAAAACTCTTTAAAACACTATTTTGGAAAAAGCATTATCTATAAACTCGTAGATTAAAATTATAGTAAAACTCAATACTAAATAGTACATGGCATTGACTCGCCTACCCAAATTCTAAGTTATATTAGTCTCATTTCTCGTTTTCCTATATATATTAAAAGGGTCCTTTGGTCGCTTTAGCGATAACTTGTTATGTAGAGCATTTTTTGTATGTTAGAACAAATCATACTTAAATAGTCAAAGGCTTAATACCCAAAATGTTATGTATCACATGAATAATCACATATATACCACACGAGGGTTAACACAAGTCACTTGGCAACACAATCTCATCATCACTAATATGTGCATATTCCAAAGGTCAAAACGGTGACCTTCAAATTTATCGATCTTAATCTTTATATTTTCTATCATAGCTCAAATACAAGTTGGATTATGCAATTCTTCAAATGCAAATAAGCACAATTATAAAGGAAAGTAAAGACGCAAAGAACAAACAATAATAAAGGATGTAAGTGGTTCACTTGATCTAGAAATCAAGCTTCATTCACTATAGAAGTAGACAGAGATTTTTGTTGATAAACTTCAATATACAACTTGACACACATATTATGGTTACAACAAATGAGATGTATTTATATATGGTGGTTGACCTAAAATTTTTCTATACTGGAGCCATGGGCCTATAACATCACTAGCACAGACTAGTCTATAACCGCACCAAACTTGTTCCCTAAATTACTCAGTCAAATCGAGGAACACAACTGCTGAAATGCTTTTGCCAATACCGAAGGTCAAAATGGAGAAAATACCAAAGTTGACGCTTCACTATCAAAGCCAACACTTTACTCTAGCTATTAATACTAGACCTTTGTTAGTCAACACCTTCGTTCCATACCAGAGCGCCACTTCAGTCTTCTCTTACTAAAGAAGCTTATACGTCAAAGCGTCACTTCATTGGTGGTACCGAAGACTTCCTTCTTTGGGTTATATCGAGGCTTCACCTTCTTCCTCGGCCAAGACTTTGCTTCTTACTGAAGCTTCTCCTTCGCCTTTTGATCAAACTCCACATCTCAACACTACCACATTATGAATCCCAATTATCCTTCTCTGTTAACCTCGCCTACAAACCTTTCAACCTTTATAATATGGTCGCATACACAGATATCACCATCCCATAATAAAGAACCAAGAAACCTTATGCACCTCCCAAAAGCTTCTCGAGGTCATCATTTTATCTTCTTTAACCTTCTTTTGAAGTTTATTAACAATAAATGGAGGTGGTGTTTGGTTAGTAGATTTTTTTTTGAAGGAATTGATATCTGTCAAGAAATTGGAATCTATCAAGGAATTTGAATCTATAAGGAATTTGAATCCAATTCCATATTTTGTTTGGTTCTGAAGGAAATGCAATTGGAATCCATATAAATGGCAAATTAATCCTTCTTCTTTTTTGCAAAATTTTACTTCGGTGGTGGGTGGTAGTGGCGGCAGTATTGGTGGGTGATGGTAATAAGTAGTGGTGGTGGTGGCAGTGATAGTGGTGGTAGCGACGGTGATGGTGGTGGTAGTGGTGGGTGGTGCCAGCAGTGGTGGGTGACGATGGTGGTGGTGGTAGCGATGAGGATGGGTGGTGATAGTGGTAGCGCTGACGACAGGTGGTGGCGGTGCCGATAGTTGTTGGTGACGATGGTGGTGGTGGTGGTGGGTGATATTGGTAGAAGTGGTGGGTGGTGGTAACTATGGTGGGTGGTGGGTGGTGAAGGTAGTGGGTAGTGGTTGCAATGGTAGGAGGTGGTAGTGGCGGTGATTGTGGATGGTGATGGTGGTGGTGGTAGAGGCGATCGGTCGTGGTAATAGTAGTGGATGACGGGGAGGCGGTGAGGTATTGGTGGTGGCGGCGGCAGCGGTGGTGGGTGGTAGTGGCGATGGTGGAGGTGGGGTGGCAGTGGGTGGTAGCGGTATTGGTGGTGGTGGTGGCGATTGTGGGTGGTGGGTAGTGGTTGTGTTGGAGGCAGTGGCTATGGAGGTGTTGGTGGGTGGTGATATGTGACAGTGGTGGTGGGTGGTGGTAGAGAGTTTCAATTTGAAAGGTAATTGAAGGGTATAACGCTAATCTTGCAAATTCCCTTATTGATTGCTTTTCAATTCCTTCTATCAACCTAAGGAATTCAATTCCCTCATGCTAATGGAATTGGATTCCAATTCCTTCGACCAACGCAGGAATTTGAAGGAATTTGATTCCAATTCTTTCAAATTCTTTTGAAATCCAACGAACCAAACGCCGCCTGAAGATTTATCATCCAATGAAAATTTCCTCTATAATTATATGTGCTTTCATCAAGAAAATGTCTAACTAATTCTCTCTCGCCATGGGAATCGGGAGTAGGCTTTAATTTCTTTTATTGTTTTGTAATTGGGCTTGGACGTTCTATATTTAAAAACCTCACTTGTGGATTCTTTTTTTCTCTTTTTATAATCATATGAATATCTTTCCATACTTTGTTTTACAAAAATGTTTGGTTGCTCAAGGTTGTAAGCAAATTTAACGTAGTTTTCCATGGCGTGCCAAATCATCAAAAGTGATGTGGATGAGGAGTGCGAATGCACCTAGTTCAATCCCAGGTTTAGAAACTAATTGGTACGACTATGTTTATATGGACCAGAAAAAAAAAAAAAAAAAAAAAAGCAAAATATTTAATGCTCGTTATATACATCTTTGGAATTAAAACTAAAATTAAAAGTGATACCCTTTTTACAAACTGAATTCACTCTTTTCCAAATCAAGATTGCTTTCTTTAGTTCTCACTCGTAATGTTACTTACGATCAAATCTCTTAGTTAAACCACTTAGGAATAACATTACTATCCATAAGTTTCTTTGCTGGTCGCATATATTAATGAAGTTAAGGTTATTTTTATCTTTACAACAATAGAGATCTATAAAGCAGACTCTTTAGACTTTCACGTAGAGTTTAGCTACATAGGACCTATCATATCACAAAACTGGATCCTAGTACACTCATTTTAATTGAACCTCATTATTCACATTGTGCCTTCGTGATGAGCCTAGTGGTTGAGTTGAGAAATTCCAGACAAGAGGTCCAATGTTCAAATGAAATGAATCCACGTCCAAAATATTGTTGGTGCTCCGTGATTAGCCTCCCACCTAATGGGCATTGGGGTAGTTTTGACGTAAGGTGTTCAAATGATGGAGTTTAAAATCTTTATTATGCATATTGTAGGAGGGAGGATGGGAGGTTACATGTAAATGAATGATTTGAAGTATAAAGATGACTTGGTAGGGCCTATATAGAGAAAAAGGAGAAAGACAAACAGAACCAAAAGAGGCCCAACCTAAAATGGGCGTAACTTTTGATCAATTAGAAGTTTAGGGGTGTGCGATATGGTATTAGAGAGCTATCATCGGGCCGAATATCCTAACAATTAGTCGTAGGCGGTTTGCTCTTCCGTAGATTCCAAAATTCCACTGTTTAGATCTCTGATTTGAAGTTTCTCCCAAATTTCGCATGATTTCCTATTTCAGTTTTAGTATGTTTTAATACCAGAATATTCGTTTATTCAATTTCTGAATTTTTGTCCTTATTTAGTTACTTATCAATTTCAGTTTTCCAATATTTAGTGTACCAACCAAATTTAGCAGCTTTCTGTATAAAGAGATTTTGTAACCTTTAGAAATCATCTTGAATTGAATAATACAATCCCTTTAAAATATTTCTTGTTTCTGGCTTTCGTTCTACGTCAAGGAAAGAGGAGTTGGGCTATCGGTAATTATATGTTAGGCAATCATTGCAAGGTTGGTTTAGAATAGAAGGAGAAGCGGTGACAAGTAATTGAAAGGTAAGCATAGCTGCATAGGAGATAATTGGTATCATTGTTTTTTTATACATGGCAATGACATGGACAATCACACGACAAAATCCATGCTACATCATCGTTTTATATGTATTAGTTTAAATATTGCCTAAATCGATAGAAAAAGACAAGTTGATTGTTCTTACAAATATAATAAAGTATGTTGTCCATTTTGGTAAGACCAAAGTTACCAAGATTCCTGTCCTATGTGGGATCGAGTTTGAAGTCTAGATCGTATGTTGGATCGTGAGATCAGGATCCAACTTGATCCTACCACTCTTATAATCCGGTCATTACTTATCCTATTTTGACTCTTTTAAACCGTAAAGGCTTAAACTAAGAGTCAACCCTAGAAAGTTATTTCTCCCTTAAGCCGGTCAAGAAAACCCATCGCACCTTCAAAAAGCCAACAAAGACGAACAAAATTGAAGCCAAAAGTATGGCTTAACGGCACACTACAGTACATCGAGCTTGAAATTGGTAGGATATATAAATTGGGTTCAATGTTTGTTGTACATTTGTACAGTAAGTATGCTTCAATCTTTATATTATCAAATTGGTAGGATCTGATCTTGCAACGCAAAAAAAAGATCATATATATAATCCCAATCTTGATCATAACCTTGAGTAAGACCTCTCCTTTTAATAAAAACATAAACAAAACAACTTAATTATGAACACATTTTGTTCTGGCGATAGTTTTTATCTTTCCACGGATAACAACATTTTATTCTGATTTTTTAACTCTTAAAAATTGCATAATCAATATAAACTACACCTGAAAAAACCCACACCATTAAAACGAGTTCAAATTGCATATAGAGTTAACCCAAAAAACTAAACCAAACTCAAAGAATCTAAACCTACAAAACCAAATGAAACGGAGATGAACTGATTCTAAGAAAACCGAATAACTATTACATTAACATGAAAGTTCCTCTCTTTTTTACCTTCAAGAAAAGACCGTTAGTTTCCCTCGCAACCAATCGCGATGTCTAAGGATCCAAGGCTTTCGGAACACATTTCCATTTCAATGATGCGAAAAGAAGCAGCAGTGAAGTCCACTAGTCTTGATTTCAAGTACCCTAACTTACGGTTAAAAACTTGGAACCCTTCATGGTAAGTCCGGAACAACAAATCACAATCGCTGCTTGGTTTCAAAACGTTTACTAGAGTTCCTGCAAATAATTGAGTTATTTTCGATTCTAAAAACACAGACCAAGAAGAATCTCTCCACACCCAAATCGAGCAATCGCCAGGATCCATAGAAATCGCAGCTAGAAAACCTTGGATGATTGTTAGATGTATGGATTTATTCCGAGTGGGTTCTGGCAACTCAATAATGCCAAAAACATGACTGCTCAAATCGAATGTCATTATACAAAAACCTGGTTTTACGAGATGATTTATTATCACCCAATGCAATATTCCATTCACACAACACGCTTTTGAGTTAGCACCATACCATTTGAAGGGTTTAATACTGGAAGTAATCGCACACCAACCGCCTTTCTTCATGGAGTAAACAAATGAGCTTTCTGGATTTCCTCCATGTAAGGAGTTGAAAACCCTCACAATCTTGTAATCGTTATTGATTGGGTCAAAACCAAACCCAAAATGTATCCGAGTAGCGAATGTTTGAGGACAACCAGGCACGGGTAGTTTGCGTCTAATGGAAGGGTTCCATAGAGTAATACTACATTTACCATACTCATATAGACAGAGAATTCCATTACATGAACCAACAATATTGACACATTGGTTGTAAGGAAACTTGACCGGTGTTATGCCAAAGTATCCATGTCTAGGACACAATGGCAACTGGTCTTCTGAATGTAATGTATAATAGTCTTCTTTACTGGGATATTGTCGGTGTCTGATGAGGAGCTTTTCTGGCCATCGACAAGTATGCATGCGGATGAAACTGGTGCTACTGATATAAGAACAGAATGATTTGGAGAGTGATCTAAAACGGAGGAGGGATTTGGGAGGTAGTCTTGTAAAGATTTCATCAATAATGTCTTTGCATACATGATCTGACATTGTGCAATTCTGTGTTTTTCCAAAGAGATGAAAATTCAATATTAATAGGATGCAATCGAACTTAATTGAAAAGTGGAATTAAGCAAAGAGATGAAAATTCAATATTAATAGGATGCAATCAAACTTATTTGAAAAGTGGAATTAAGCAACACCGGTAGTAGCAATGACATATCAATCATCTTTGTTGCTTAAAACGTAATTAATCATCGCATTCATGGAAAGGCAAGAATACGAAAATTAAAAGAATCACTTACCAGAGAAGATTCCACAAAGCCGATAAGATTATAAGAATCACGATGAAGAAGGAGAAAGTTAAAGCAAGAAAACGTCGGACGATCAAGGTAGTGGTTTGACACGAAGAAACAGATGGTCGCAGATAAGATAGCCGCAAGGATTTCTAAGGGATTTGACGTTTTAAATAGGTTCCGGTGTGGGCCCAATGTTACGCGTTCATCCCTCTGCAAGCCCACTAGAAACCGACAGAGGCCGGCCCACCTGCGAGGACTTATAAGTAATAATATGTACGAATTTTAGTAAATTTATTATTTTTCTAACACATATTATTGTGTTGTTTTTGTAGAAAGCTAAATCGGGCCGATACCCAACATTTAAGCAGCTTTTTCTTCATACTCACCTTACTAAGGAGTCAAAATTGAGGTATTAGGCTGGAGTAGAGGTGCACAAAAAAACCGGATTCCGATCCGAATCCGGTATCCGATCCGAATCTGATCCGGTTTTCCAAAATCCGATCCGCCGGATCCTACCGGTTTGAAATTATATCCGTTGAATCCGGTTTGAATCCGGTTCCTGTCAATCCGGTTTTCGATCCGGTTTACGATCCGGATTTTCCAGGGGACTTATAGCCGTTTTTTTTTTTGAAATTATGGCCGTTGGGAACGGTCTTGTGACCGTTTGGAGCCTCATAAGTGACGGAAATTGGCCTTTAATACCCTTTATATCCTATATATACATCATATATGTTGTTGTTAACTCAAAACTCTTAAAAACCACTTTTAAAACGCAAAAACTCTCAAGAAATGGCTTCCGGTTCCGGATGTGGACAATCACAATCTTCCGTTGGTGTTGGAGATTCGTCAAGCAACATTACGGTTGTTGCAATCAAACCGACAAAAAGAAACCAAGAGATTTGGTGCAATTACGATTTGTGTGTAATGTCTAGCGGTCCAAAAAAGGCGCGGTGCAAGAAATGTGGTGCTTTTTTTCGAGAAGACGGAAATACAACTTTGAGAAATCATATGAATATGTATTGCAAAGCGGTGAAATTTGGTCCGGATCATGATCAAACAACAATGACGAATGAAGCTACATTATGGCATTACGAAGCGGCTCGAGTTCCTGATCGGATGGCGAAGTTTGTGATTCAAGAAAGCTTGCCTTTTGACCACTTCGACAATCCCCGATTGACAAAAGTCATTCAAGAAACTCTACAACCGCGTTACACCCATGTAAGTCGTACGACCCTTCGACGCGATTGTATAGAAATGTGGAAAGTTGCAAAAAATGAAATGATTCTAGGATTTCAAAATATAGATACCGGTATAAATTTAACTTGTGATGTTTGGACGGCTCCACATGGTTCACCGGATTCGTACCTTTGCGTTACCGCTCATTGGGTAAATCCCGATAGTTGGCAAATGATTAAGCGTACGATTACGTTTGAATTGTTTGGATATCCACACACCGGTGAAAATTTATATCAAATTTTAGATTATGTTATCAAAACTTATAAAATAGAAGGAAAATTATTTTCAATATCGTTTGATAATGCACCAAATAACAACGTCGCGGTTGAAAAACTAAAATTAAAATATAAACCGCTTTGCGACGGTGTTTTTTTCCATAGTCGATGTGTTGCACATATCATTAATTTGGTGGTGCAAGACGGGCTAAGTTTCATTGGCGATATAAAAGATACTTTCAAAAATATGCTACGTGACATTTTTAGTTCTAGTAACGCTCGATATCATAAATATATGAAGTTTTGTGCCGATGCAAATGCCGTTTGGTTGGGTCCGAATTGGGACGTACCCACTCGATGGAATTCCACTTGTAACATGTTTGAATGTGCTTTACGTCAAAAAGATACTTTAAAAATGTTTCATGACCACCTTGCGGAACGCAATCGGGTTACGCCTTATCCAGAATCGAGTTGGCATACTATCAAGCTTGTTACCGACATGCTTAGAGTTTTTAAAAAAGCAACTACTTTTTTATCCAGAGTTTATTATCCCACAAGTTGTCTAGTTTTAAATCAAATAATTTTAATGACTTCGAAAATTAACGAATTTGAAATGAGAGGCGGTATGTTTGAAGACATGGTGAAACCGATGAAAGCAAAGTTTATAAAATATTTCAAAAATATGCCTCCCGTTATAACTTGTGCCGCCGCTTTAAACCCAACTCTTAACGTTGGCGGGGTTGAGACTTTACTTTATAATATTGCTTTCGATTTGGGCTTATTAGACGACGACATTGATTTTGCATCAAAAGAAATATCGAGATTTAACAATGTTTTCCAAAGTTTGTTTCAAATTTATTTAACAAAATATGGTTCAACAAACATTCATGACATGATGCGAAATTCAGTGGCTTCCGGATCCACTTCTCACAATAATAACGAAACAATTCGACTCTATAACACTTTAAGAAATGAAAATACCAAACGAGCTCGGTTTAGCACTCCTAGTAGTGAGCTCGGAAGGTACATTGCATTGGATTTTTTGTCACAACTAAGTTTTGAAGAGTTTGAGAATTTGGATATTTTGGCTTGGTGGAAAGAAAAGGAATCCCAATTTCCGATTCTAGCCGCTATAGCGCGTGATGTACTAACCGTCCAAGCTTCTACGGTAGCTTCGGAATCTGCTTTTTCTGTTAGTGGCAGGGTTATTTCACCAAGAAGAACAAAACTCAGTGTGCTTTTGTTTGAAAGATTACTTAGATGGCGTGGAACGCATACAACACGTTTCACCACTTGAAGGCGAAATAAAGGAGGTTGAAAAGGAAATCCATGAAGAAGAAATAGCAATGGGATTGTCGATGCCACTTACCTTACAAGAGCTTGCTTATAAGGAAGAATTGCACAACATGATGTATAATAATGAAGACTAAAACTAAGCAACCAAGCAAAAATGACTACGACGACGACAATTACAAAAAGTTCACGCTTAGATGACGAAGATGTTTTAAGTTTTATGTTTTTATGTTTCAAGATGTATTAGTTTATTGCTTTATGTATTCCTTTGATAAAAAGCCAAAAAAAAATAAAAAAAAAACAATGAAAATTGCTTCAAAAAACAACCTCCTGTCAACAATCAAATTTGCTCCAAAAAACCGGATTTTTAGAACAGGTTTGAGATCCGATCCGGTTTCGATCCGGTTTGTATAGGATCGGGAATTTTTGTGTATAATCCGGTTTGGATCCGATCCGGTTTCACCCCAAATCCGGTTTTGCTTCGTTGACCGGATCCGATCCGGTTTATGATCCGGTTTTCGATCCGGAAAAAATCCGGTTTGTACACCTCTAGACTGGAGTTGATCAATATTTACAGTTTTGTACATGTTGAGGGAAGGAGGCATTTGTAAGTATTTTATATTATCATCTTATAACTTGTATCATCTTTTAGCATAATAACAATCCTGTTGTTTGGGAAAATTGTAAGAGGGGTATGTAAGAGCTAAGCTTGCCAAGTATGGGGAGGACGAGACTCAATATGAGGGGAAAATTGTAAGAGGGATATGTAAGAGCTAAGCTTGCCAAGTATAGGGAGGACGAGACTCAATATGAGGGGGATGATGTTAATTTATGTGTGCAGACCAGACACATATAGAAGGAAGGGGAAGGAATGGTAATGTCTTTGGCATTGCTACCGCAAATATTCACTATGTGGTGACAGTCACACCATCTTCCGAGGGTACGTCATCCTCTTCTCAATTTGTGCAGTCTCAACAAGAGGTATATTTATAAATGCAATGTGTTCTTATAAAGAAAAAAAGTATGTTGCTATTGCCAATAAAGTAAATCAAGTACATAATGCGTTTTGCGATTATTTAATAAAAACATTGTTGCTATCATGGTTAACGTATAATGTATGTTGTTATTATGAATAAAATATAAAGGGTGCTGCTATGTCGAAAAAAACTAAAGTACATTATTAATATGAAAAGAAAATGAAGTTTGTTTCAATATTTTTATAGGTACGAGAGTTGCGAGCACAAATGGACAATTATGAAAGGGAAAAAGAAGTGATGCAACAAAGGAAAAAGCAACTTGAAGACCAAACGATGGAAATTATGAGACGATTTGGTAATCCACCTGACAATCCACCAAATTAATCTTAGTTTTTTGAAAACTTAAATAACTTATGTTTTACTATGTTTGTTGTTTAGAAGAAGAAACTAATCCGTGTTGTATTGGATAATTTTAATACTCGTGTTTATTAGGATTGTTATTGAACTTGACATTGTTAAGTAATAAAGTATGTTGTCAATTTTGGTAAGATCATAGTTACCAAGATCCCTATCCTAATTGGAGGACGTTACGATCCTATGATCCCACATTTGAACAACGGTTCGGATCGTAATAAGATCGAGTTTGAAGTCAGATCGTATGTGGGATCGCGAGATCATGATCCAATCCGATCCTATCACTCCCATAATTTGGTCATTACTTATCCTGTTTTGACACTTTTAAACCGTAGAGGCGTGAAGTAAGAGTTAACCCTAGAAAGTTATTTCTCCCTTAAGCAACTCAAGAAAACCCACCCTTCTCGTACACTACCACCATCATCTTCTTCAGTATCCTCCACTGTAATCATCCATATCCACCACCTCATTAATCACTATCAATCACTGTAACACCCAGTTTTCCATACAAAGTATACCCAAAATGCTTAAACATAAAACACATCAAAAGAAGGGTACACTAGTACTCAAACTACGAAAACAAGATGTTATCAATTTAATTACAAAAAAGGTCCTCACAACCATACCCGACATTACAAATTTTAACTACAAACATTGTCTACTAAAGGACGGCTCAAGTCATCCATCTCTCTCTATCACATGCCTTCCCTTATCACAGCTACAGATACCTGCAAAACAACATACAACTCAAGTGTAAGCTTATAAAAAACTTAGTGAATAATCTCCCTGCTCGACATCAACACAAGATGTGTTAGTATATAAATATATAAAGATATGGTATCAACCAAATCTTACAACACCCTCCACAAATCTCTCTCAATACGCATTCTCATAATTCGCTCTTGCTAATCTCATTAACAATCATATATCTCCTCTTTATATATATGAACTTACAATCTTATTAGCTCCACAAACATCAGCTAATCATTATCAAACATCGATTCATCAATAAATACGACAACCGGTACTACTCATAACTCGATCATAATCACTCACGTGAACTCATTCCGCACCTAACAATACTCCATCTCAAATGCCCTCATGGCTGCACAAACCGACTCAAAACTCGTTGATGCAATCACACTAGCATCTATTCTGCTTATACAATCAATATGTATACTCAACTCAACTATTGTTATTCACAGATAACAAATCATTCCACAAATGGGTTACAACAGTAACAACATAACATATATATACTCTACCTATAACAAGGTAGAACTCTACGCAAATACTAGAAAGTACTCACCTAGATATAATAGTTTCACATTGTTTCAGATGGTATAATTGGTAAGCCAAAGTGTCTTCTTTTCACTTTCAGCACCTATATCATACCTCATACACAACATATAAGTAAATACCTTGTATTTACTCTACAATAGCTATAATCACTCAATCATGGCTTATAGCAAGCTCAGGGTTTGGAATCATAACCCTACTACACATTCCAATCAAGAATTACCCACTCCAATCTCATTAGTTACAGGTAGGTTAACAATACCACCTAAAACAAAAGTTTCCCAATCAATTTAAACACTCAATTTGAAGCTAAAACATGAAGTAATACCTTTTAGAAGCATAGTATCATATCTCACGTCAATTCCTGAAACTCTTAAGCTCCAAATCAAATTGGGAAAGTTCTGGGGATTTTAATAGGGTTTTGAGAGAATATGGATCGAGAGTTACCTTTCCCAAATGACCAAAATCGACTTTATAAAAAATGGGTCTACGACAGTTAGCACCGATAATCACTTAGCGCTGCTAACATTAGTGGTTAGCACCGCTAATATGGTCAGATCCAGGAACTTTTACTCAGCTTGAACCAGTCAACTCCATACTCAGCTTGAGCTGACCTAACTCAGCTTAAGCTGACTTAACTCATCTAACTTTAAGATTAGCAACCTACTTTCACACGGTGTTACTATCTCATGGTTTAAACACTCCCGAAACTCTCCGAATCACACTTCAACTCAACTAATCTTAATCATTCAAAGATTAACACATAAGATTTTCTACAACTCTAACTTAGCAACTCACAACACATCCTTAGCAAATAAAAACAACAACTTACTTGCATAAGCATCTTGGTTAGGAAACGGGTCTCACAATCACCTATCTCATATTCTCCCGATCTCCATTATCATCCCAATCCCTTCTCTCTACGAATCCTAAGCATCCATCACCACTCCCCTCTTCTCAAGACTCGGACCCTATAACCACAACACTATCACCGATGTTTCCATCTACTTCCACCATGAAACCTGCAATTTCGTTGCCATCAACTACCACCACGATGCAATTTCAACATCGACCTTGAAACCCTCTAACAGTAATCATCTCTACCGCCACCACTCACCTTGTTTCCATCCACTTATCTCACACCTCATTCTTTCAAGCGGTTCTTAACATCACTCTCTTAATCCTCTAGAAAACCATAAATCTGCTATTAGCCACCACCACTGCGACTATTGGCACCACCAGACTACTACCGCACCACCACTAGCCCACCATGAAACAACCGACCACTAACACACCATTATTGAATGACTAGCCCATAGTTGCACTTTTTAAAATCTACTACTTATCGTCATTGAGTCATCGTCCTCCACAGCAAAATACTTCGGTTTAACAATTATTAATTCATTATTTTTCTTTTTTAATCATTTCATGTTTAACCATTTCTTATATACCAATACACTCCAGTTTCCATTTTTTACGTAATTTGCAAAATCAAATGTCAAATTCATTCTATTGTCGCTTTGTACTTTAAATAGTCTATCAAAATATAGCATGATACTGTCCATTCTATTTTTCTATAAAATGTTCTGCATTTTTTTCTACTGAAGCATACGTTCTATCAAAAAACAGAGCATGGAAGAACCAGACTTGTGTGATATCTTGGTAGAACATGACTTGAATAAAAAAGAAACAAAACCACCATGGTATGATGTATATATACCATCATTTACTAAATTTGGTACTTATATAGCTAATGCAGTATGCCATCTTTCTGTGTCAATGTGATGAGCAATGTCGATGTTGAAATCATTCCCATGTTGAAATAATTGTTTGGAAGGAACAATCTGATTCGGGGTTTGTTCTGCCAGACATTGAGATTGGGAAGGACTTTCAAATTAGAGATGTTTCAGTAGGCTGACAACATGCGTGTGAAAGGAGAGAGAATGAGGAATATTTTTATTTTTAGTATTGATTGTAGATAGCTATGACAACCATCGTTGTAATATATTGTTGATTCTACAGAAAGGCAAGTCTTATTTTACCAAATTACCCATTAGTTGTTGATTTTTATGTAGGTACAATTGCATTTTTATGTTCATATTTTTCAAAAAAATATCAAAGTTTAACATAAATATTCATGTAATTTGTAGGTTTGTAAAATGATGAGCAATAACATCCGATCAAGATTTGAAACATAACAAAATGATGTTAAGTTGACACCGGGTAAAATAGTTTGAAAATCTATACAATAGTAGCATTCTACTATCATTTTATGCATATTATAAAATTGTATTATGAAAACATTTATCATTTTTTGTTAATTACGAATTATTTGTCCAAATTTAAAGCTTCAAATTGTATGGTTATATAGCTTTCATGTTCAAGAGTAAGCAAAATAAATATTGAAAGGTGCTAAAGGGTGATGTGTTTACTATGTTTTCAAAGAAGGCGCCGCAGGTTCTATTTTTTCTTTAGCAAGTATAAAAAGCATTGTATTGGAGTTGTGGTATTCAAATAAAAGGACATTAGTTGCAGATAGTACTCATGTTGGTAGATGTTGGCATGCTGCACTCGAGGGAGTGAATATTTTGTTTCTATTTCTAATTTTGTGTGTATTGAAACAACAAAGTATGGGATTGTGTCTAGATCATGTCACATGGTTTACCGTGAAATAAGATACAGAAAATCAAAGTTTCAACTACAAATGCATGGGTTTAATTTTTATGAATTCAAACTTTCAAAGAAAATAGTGCGTTCATACATCTATTCTTGATTATTTAAATCTACTATATGGGAGATAATCAGACAGCTTTATTACGTGATGTAGCTAGAAAGAAAGAAATCTTTAATCCAACTTTATTTCAAATTAAAATTACAAAATTTATATATTTTTAATTTGTTCACATTCTATAAAAAAAATATAGATACATTAAAATGAAGGAAAACCAACAACAATTAATGACCAACGTATGATGTAGTCCTTTGAAATATAACATGTTTATAAAATGAAACTGATCGCCACACATATATTATTTGCCAAAATTATACTAATCATCAGCCGTTGCATTTCCCGAGTACTATCTACCGAAATTAAACTTACTTATATTTTAACCGTATTAACCTTTCAAAAGAGAACTAAACTGAAACTATTCGTTGAAAAAAACTAATCATCAAACATTGCTCCTCCTCGTTAGCGTCCCGCCGCATTGCGCGGTATACCACTAGTATAACATAATAAATAAAACAACTTAATTACGAACACATTTTTTCCCTGGCGATAACTTTTATCTTTCCACGGATAAGAACATTTTTTAACGTTAAAAACTTGCAGGATCAATATAAACTAAACCTGAAAACACCCGCACCATCGAATCCGGTTGAATTTGCATATATAGTTAACCCAAAAAACTAGATCAAACTCAAAGAATTTATACCTACAAAACGAAATGAAAAGGAGATGAACTGGTCCTGAGACAACCGAATAATTATTAGATTACCCTGAAAATTCCATCCTTCAAGAAAAGATAGTTAGTTTCCCTCGCAAGCAGTCCCCATGTCTAACAATCCAAGGCTTTCGGAACACATTACCATTTCAACGATGCGAAAAGAAGCAGCGGTGAAGTCCACTAGTCTTGATTGCATGTACCCTAACTTACGGTTAAAAACTTGGAACCCTTCACAGCAAGTGCGGAACAACAAATCACCATCGCTGTATGGTTTCAAAACGTTCACTATAGTTCCTTCAACTAATTGAGTTACTTATGATTCCAAAAACACAGACCAAGTAGAATCTCTCCTCAAACAAATCGAGCAATCACCAGGTTCCACAGAAATGGCAGCTAAAAAACCTTGGATGATTGTTAGATGCATGGATTTCCGAGTGGGTTCTGGCAACGCAATCATGCCAAAAACATGACTGCTCAAATCGAATGCCATTATATATATATATATATATATATATTGTCTGGACTAAAAAGATTATAACTTCTTACCACCCAATGCAATGTTCCATTCACACAATGCGCCTTTGAGTTAGCATATTTCCAATTGAAAGGTGTACTAGGAGAAGCAATCGCACACCAAGCGCCTGTTTTCATGGAGTAAACAAATGAGCTTTTTGGATTTTCTCCATATATGGAGTTGGATAGTACTCCCACAATCTTGTAATCATTAGCGATTGGGTCAAAACCAAACCCAAAAGGTATCCAAGAAGAGAGTCTTTGATCAGGACAATCAGGCACGGGTAGTTTGCGCCTAATTGAAGGGTTCCATAGACTAATACTGTGTTTACCGTAATCATATAGACAGAGAATTCCATTACATGAACCAATAATATCGTAACATCTTTTGTAAGGAAACATGACTGGTCTTATGCCAAAGTATCCACGTCTAGGACACAATGGCAACTGGTCTTCTGAATGTAATGTATAATAGTCTTCTTTACTGGGGTATTTTCGGTGTCTGATGAGGAGCTTTTCTGGCCATCGGGAAGTATGCATGCCGATGAAACTGGGGCTACTGATATAAAAACATAATGATTTGGAGAGTGATCTAAAACGGAGGAGGGATTTGGGAGGTAGTCTTGTAAAGATTTCACCAATAATCTCTTCACATACATGATTTGACATCGTGCAATTCTGTATTTTCCCAAGGAGATGAAAATTCAATATTAATAGGATGCAATCAAACTTATTTGAAAAGTGGAATTAAGCAACACCGGTAGTAGCAATGACATATCAATCATCTTTAGTTACTTAAAATTTAATAATCATCGCATTCATGGAAAGGCGAGAATACGAAAATTAAAAGAATCACTTACCAGAGAAGATCGTAAGCCGATAAGATTAAAAAATCACGATGAAGAAGGAGAAAGTTAAAGCAAGAAAACGTCGAACGATCAAGGTAGTGGTTGACGCGAAGAAACAGATGGTCGTAGATAAAATAGCCGCAAGTATTTCTAAGGGATTTGAGTTTTAAATAGGTTCCGGTGTGGGCCCAATGTTACGAGTTCATCCCTCTGCAGGCCCACTAGAAACCGACAGAGGCCGGCCCACGTGCGAAGACTTATAAGTAATAATATTTACGAATTCTAGTAATTTATTATTTTTCTAACACATATTACATCAATAACGAGTGGGACCCCGTGCTCCGCACGGGTCCGTTTGTTTCTCGTATAAATGTAAGCGACTCTTTAAGGAGAAAATATTTGGGACCGATCGTTTTGAATACTTGGGTTGTCGTTTTCCTCTCGATCGTCTTCTTCTGGGGTTTTCGTTGTTGGGGTTTTTTTTATTCCACGTTTTGCTTTAGAAGCGCTGCAAAGGTATTGATACTAATTCCCGATTGATTAGTAGGGTAAATGCAACAAATAGCAATGTAGTTTAGTCTAAGAGTTTAAGACATTGTACTTTGAAAAGTCTACCCAATTAAAGCATGAAACTTTCAACTTTCTTTTCTCATTAGGATAATAAACTTTGATAAGTTTACCCAATTATATCAATGAAAATTACTTTGTATTTGGATGACATGGGTTACATGCACTAAATAGCAATGTACTTCTGTAAATATGTTCATAATAGTAGTCTACTTTCATTTCTTATCATTAAAACATTAAGACATTGTACTTTGAAAAATCTACAATTATAGCAAGTCTATCCAAATATATAGCAAGTTTTATTGATATCATTCAGTAGATTTTTCAAAATGGGTTGTCCTAATAAGACAAAATAGAAACTACCATGCTATAATTCGGTAGATTTTTCATGTGTGATGCCTTTAATAGGAAAAATATTGGACGTACAATGTTGTAAAAGAAATATTTGAAAGGACATTACTATTAAAAGCACATAAATGTAAGTAAGTCGGTCTTTCTCCCTGTGTAATTAGTTTAATTTGCATATATAACCACAGGAAAGTAAGAAAGTTGTTTATTGGGTGGAATTGTTTTATACCTGCTTAACAACGAAAAGGTAGCACAAATCATTTTTCCGTGCATATTGAGTCCATTTTCTTATAACCCTAACTTCGAGTGGGTAAGCCGCAACACCTGCTGTAAGATCCGGTATCTTTTATGTCCAAATCAAATTCCGGGACAGTCTGCAAAATATAGTTGAATTGAATTCCGTACTTTTTTTAAAATGACCAAAATACCCCTCGTTATGTATACAGTGTATCAAAACTAATAATAAAAGGAACAAACCTTCGTAGTGGGGTAAAACATGCTTTTAAGAAGCAAACACTTGCTAGGATTTCCAATTGGCTCTGAAACAACGGGAGGGGCAATTTAGGCATTTAAAATGGGAAATGTAATTGCCACATCCATGTCTCAACCGCCTGCTTGTGTTGGACCGGTTCCATTAAGTAAAGGTGTTCCAAGAGCCCTGGGAAAACTGCAAAGATCGGTATAGTAATATCATGAAAGAACCGTTCAGAAATTTCAAAAGACAAAAATACCCATGTCCTGAGTTTGAATATCGTAAACATACCCTGAGGTAATATCACTGCGATTAAGCTTTGCCATAAGCATCCATTGATTGAGCATTTAGTTCCTGTTAAAAAACAGAGAATGAATTAACAGCACGATTTTGTAAAAAATAAATTGAAAAAAATACAATTATGGGTTTGTCACCATCACCAAATTCTGCTGCTTTTGCCCCTGTGTCTTGTGCACTGACATGAGTTTTAATATCGTAAACATACCCTATTTCATATTTCATTTTCCATCGCTCTGTTTTGGGGACCCGTCTTTCCCCTAGTCTATATCATCCCCTCTTTCTTTCCATAGAGGAGAGATAAAGAAAAGATATAGTGACCGTGCCGTAAGACCTTGTTCCTTTCTACTTGACTAAGTAATATTCCACTCGTGCCCCATAGAGATGATAAAATTTTCACCTATCAATTCAATAAATGCATTGGAGCATGAACAACTCCTTTCAGTGATGCCACCAGCAGCCAAAAAGCATCTTCTTCACTCATGTAAAGCAGCAAGAGACCGGCTAAAGGAAAAAAAAAGGTTCAACAGTAAAATCTGATATTAAAACAATAAATGAAAGTATGTGACCATTTCTTTCATTTGATCCTAATTATACAAACTGCCACAGGTTTGCTCCCATGAAAAGAACAATTTTTTTTTAACTCTTTTGTGGGGTTGAATGAAGAGAAAAAGACTGGAGATAAAGATGTGTGATGAAGGAGATTATATTCTTCCTCATCAACAATTCATTTAGACAAAAAATTTTCCCCTTCAATTCAGACCCACAAAAGGGAAAGGATAAGACAATACTTTTGGAATTTTTTTCGCCTTTGTCTTCTCCCCTCTAAGGCCTTTTGCTCTCTTTAACTTGGATGCATCGAACTGCTTTATCAATCCGATTACGCATTCCCCAGCAACATACCCATCTGCTTTTAATTTAGACGCAGCCCTCTCGAACTCTAAATCATAATCAGAACATCGATCTTGTACATCGTGCTTCACATCTTGTACATTCTCATCATCTTCATTAGGATTCATCACGGATTCCTCAAACTCATCAATTTCTTCAATGGGTTTCATTATGGAACCCTCACAATCATCATAAACTTTGTCCAGAATATTTTCATCCGGATTACTGACCATACAGTCACCAACATCAACAACAATCTTTAATTTTTCCGAAATCTTTTCAATCTCGGCATCAAACAACAGGGATGTTAACTTGGGACAAATATTAGACGGTAAGTACTTCTTTCAAGCACATCTGGCAGGGGCGACCCTGTAAGTACATTAAAAATAGCCACGGTACATGTAGCAGGGGCTTACCAGGGTCACTGGTCAGCCTATAACTCATATGGGGAGTCATTCTGCCTCATCAGATAATACCCAAAAGCGATATGTATATTTAACATGCATTTATCTGTAAGCTTTAGTGAATTCAATTTGTAATCCCTGCAGCTCAACATCACTAAACCCATGCGAGTTTATTCATACGAAGTAAATCAATGGCTGTAATCGAAAGCATAAAATCCAGTAAATACGTCGCTATCAGGCTCAGATCTCAAACCATACGTCACATAAAAGCACGCCAATGAAGCAAAAACCGCGGATCAAATTCAATTTAATCATACGTAACACAGATTGTGCAAAACAGAATCATAATGGATAACAAAATTAATAAAAAATAACTACACCACCAGAGATTCCTACTAATCACAATCAACATCCAATCCTTCACAACAAATCGAAGAGAACATCAACGAAACAAAATTTAAAGAGGAAAGCAGCTTACAGACTTGACTAACCTTTCACGGGAACTGAAATTGATTCAAGAGAATTGGGTTACAGCTGCAATATTCACAGAGGACAAAGGGTTATCGGAAACGTCTGTTATCTTTAATTAGCAAGTCGATGGACTTCGCGATTAGGGTACATCGGCAGTCATGGAGGACAAAGGGTTCGAGATTTGACAGTCGGTAAAGACGATAAAGGAAACGGGACGACGCGAGCAAGCCAGACAACTAAATGAAAACTCGATATGCTAGGATGGAGAGTCGGAGAAGTCGCTCCCCTTCTTCCTCGATGTGAGAAGAATCGTAACCCTTCAAAATCAAAAGAGGCGTGGCGGAGGTTTTGGACCTTACATGCAAAGCGACCGTCGGTTTTTGAGAAGACGCGGTGGAGCGGTAGCGGTGGAGGAGAAAGGGGAATCGGAGAGTATGAGAATGAAGGGTGGGAGAAGCGATGGTTCTGGATGTTTAGAACGTTGCCTGATCCGGGAAAGATAAAACGGATCCAAAAAATGGATCCCAAAACCCGCGTTACACAAATGCGTTTACACAAAAAACGTTACATGCGACCAAAAATACGCAAATTAATATATAGATAAATATTGTGTTGTTTTTGTAAAAAGTTAAATTGGGCCGAGACCCAACATTTAAGGAGCTTTTTCTTCATACTCAGAGTCAAAGTTGAGGTATTGGGCTGGAGATGATCAGTATTTACAGTTACCGGTTGAGTAAACGAGGCATTTGTAAGTATTTTATATTATCATCTTATAACTTGTATCATCTTTTAGCATAATAACAATCGTGTTGTTCGGGTAAATTGTAGGAGAGATATGTAAGAGCTAAGCTTGCCAAGTATGGGGAGGGCGAGAGTGAATATGAGGGGGACGATGCTGATTTGTGGGTGCAAACCAGACACATATAGAAGGAGGGGGAAGGAATGGTAATGTCTTTGGCATTGGTACCGCAGATATTCACTATGTGGTGACAGCCACATCATCTTCCGAGTGTACCTTATCCTCTTCTCAATTTGCATAGTCTCAACAAGATGTATACTTATAAATACCGTGTGTTCTTATAAAGAAAAAAAGTATGTTGCTATTGCCAATAAAATAAATCAAGTACATAATCCGTTTTGCGATTATTGAATAAAAAACATTGTTGCTATTATGGTTACCATATAATGTATGTTGTTATTATGAATAAAATATAACTTGTGCTGCTATGTCGGAAAAAACTAAAGTACACTGTTATTATGAAAAGAATATGAAGTGTGTTTCAATATATTTATAGGTACGAGATTTGGGAGTACAAATGGACAGTTATGAAGGAGAAAAAGAAAGTGATGCAACAAAGGAAAAAGCAACTTAAAGACCAAACGATGGAAATTATGAAATGATTTGGTCATCCACCAAATTAATCTTAGTTTGTTGAAACTTAATTAACTTATGTTATATTATGTTTGTGGTATAGAAGAAGAAACTAATATGTGTTGTATTGGATAATTTTAATACTCATGTTTATTAGGATTGTTGTTGAACTTGAATCTTTGTAGTAAGTAATGTATGGATCTTTATTTGCAGAAAACCTAGGTTTTTTCTATTTATATTGTAGTAGGGCTTACTGGTTTTTGCTGACAGAGTAGCGAAGAAAAACTGTTGCAAATAAGAAAAATTCGCCGGATTTGCGTCGCAAAATTCAACACGAAAGGCTGTCATTAAAATTGTGATGGAAAACATTTGCGCAAATTCGTCCGGAAATTACCCACAACTTATTTTCGCTTATTTGTCGTAAATTTATTTTACATAAATCCGTCAGAAACCACCCAATATTAGTTGGTGGAAATTTCGTCGCAAAATCTATCGCAAATGAGTTTGTCGTAAATCCGTCGGAAATTTGCAACGGAATATTCCGTGGTGTTTTCGACACTGCTTGGTCGGATTTCTGTCGGATTAACTTTCCTACGCCTTTCTTTCCAACAAACTTCATTTCGTCACTTTTTTGTCGGAAAAATGTGTGTCGCAACGAAATTCCGACGGATTACCCTGTCGGATTTTACCCAATTTTCCAGTAGTGAGGAGATAATTGGTACCAGTAGGGCACCAAGTCACCTACTATGAGATGAGATAAGTGATGAGGTCTTATTGAACTTTTTAAAGTCTATAAAAGTAAAATATATAAAAATAAAAATAAAAATATTATTTTATATCTAAGAAAATTTCACGTCATTGTCTTTTTATACATGGCAAATGGCATGGACAATCACACGACAAAATACATGCTACATCATCATTTAAAATGTATTAGTTTAAATATTGCCTAAAGCAATAGAAAGAGACAAGTTGGTTGTTCTTACAAATATAATAAACTAGTTGTAACACCCGTGTATTACACGGGATGACATAAATAAAACGTATTTAATGAAAATATAAATATTAATTATTTTAAAAACCAAATTTTCATAAGATATGAGAAATATGTTGAAACAACAATTCGAATTCTCATACCCGTAATGTTAGATATTAAAAACAATAATTCGAATTCTCAAACCTTAATTTTTGTAATTCTAATAGATTCTAATAAGATCAAAATTCGTAAGTTTAGTAATTCAGTAAATTGTAATAAATTTGAAAAGAAACTGAAACTTTTATATTAATCGTAACTGAAAGAGTAAATCAAGCCAGCACACAATGCATAACAAACTGAAACTGATCTTTTTGGAGTCACCCTTAACTGTCAAACAAATTACTTTTTTTTAAGAATTTCAAAACTCTGAGAAAATGACATGTGGCCAAATCAATGTCGTGATGACAAGTGTCCTCTAAATCTTTATTTATTAGGATAAGATTCAAGTTTATATATTCATCTTCTATATCGTATTATATTCTCCGTTATTCTACTTCTGAATAAGAACTTAAGTTATGCTAATAACATAAAAATATTTGTTATACATTATTAAAAAACACACCTATATTTTTAAAAGCAACAATTATTAGTTTTATAAAAATGATCTAAAACAAAGTTTTGAATTTTTTCCAATATACATACGCATTTAGTTTGCTATGCAAATGCATATAAAAAGCTAGTTTTTTTTATATTAATGTGATTATTGATATATTTATCTTTTTTGTCATCAATATAAACTATATATTTATTTAAAATGTAAATGGTGAACTATTTAAGAAGTAACTCTACATATGTGGCTACATAAATAAAGGTTTCTAATTTATTGCTTTAGTTATGAATTATTGAATACATACATTAAATACATTCAATTCAAACAATTTTTTAAAAAAAAATCAAAATTATGAGAAAATGACATGTGGAAAATCAATGAGGATATGACATGTGGCTTTGAGTTACTTATTTATTAGGATAGGATTATGTTGTCCATTTTGGTAAGACCAAGGTTACGAAGATCCCTATCCTAATGGAGGCCCTTTGTATTGTGGCTTTAGGCCCTTCGTATTGTGTACCGCTTCTTAGAGTAACGGCATAAGCATTATGCTTAGAGTTTGCTTCTGTTTGAGTTGGAAGCTTGCCTTGTGCCTCCAACTTGCTTATTGAGCAAGTAAGCTGAGTCATTTGTTGTTCTAAATTTTAATGCTTGCTTTAGTCTCGTTTTGAAAGGTTTGTGTACTTGTGGCTAAGCTTTTAATAATATCCTCCAATGACATCCCAGAGCTGCTTGGTTGAGGGGCAACTGGTGGTTGACGATGTTGTTATGGCTGATTTTGCGGTGGCGGCCTCGGTTGATATTGTTGATGGTTTCTTGGTGGGTGATTCGACGATTGACCTTGATTCCATCCCGAGCTCCCTCGCGGTTGATCATATTGTCTTTGAAATTGCCCCATGGCTTTGGCTTCTTCGGTTTTCTTGTAGTAGTGGGCACATATCGATTGGATGGCCCACTTGTAGACACACGCCACATGGTCGAATCGACAGTTGAGCGGCTTTTTCTTTCGTCAGCAACAGAACGACTTTAGTCAACTCGGAGATTTGTGATTCTAACTTGGGATTGTTGACTTCGTTAACTGCCCTCGGTGGGTCTGGATACCATTCTTCCTCCTGAAGAGTATGTTTAGAATCTTCAGCCATATTATTGATCAATTCCCGAATTTGAGTCGGGGTTTTGTCAGTAATTGACACGCCGCTTGAAGCGTTTAACAATTGGCAGTCCCAGGCTGTTAGTCCTTCACAAAAATACTGGAGTAACTGATGATCTGTGATGTCGTGCTTGAAACAAGAAACAAGAAAATGATCATTGGAATTATTCAAAAGCATTCATCAAACCGAATGTTTCAAACTATACAAAGAACATGTCCGAACTCGGAACTAGAGTGCGGTTTCTAGCCAGACATGGCTAGAAATGAATCAAAAATACAAAGTTGTAATCAAATACGGCTTACAAAAGATAAAATACGTAAATCAAATCTCGAAAGTCGTGATTCGGCCTTCAAAATCTTCCGAAAACTGCGTGGGAATGGCTCGGGGTCGTGACTGGAAATGTAGGGACTGAAATCCTTTTCTGGCAGGAAATGACTGCTATTTATAGACTCCAGGAGACATTAGCGGCGCTAACTAGGTGTTAGCATCACAAATATTTGAATTCCACGAAACTAGGTCTTCAGTCTTCTCGAGAATCGCGCCTGAGAGATTTTCGCAACAACCTGGTTAGCGTCGCTATCCTTAATGTTAGCGGCGCTAACTGTGCAATTTTGGCGTTTTGTCGTTTTTGGTCCCATCTTGTTCCAACTTTTGTCTTTTTTGCTCCTTTTTGCTTGAAAACCTGAATAATTGACATTTTCCAAATAAAATGAGTATTATAGCCCTTTTAGACTTGATTTATATATACAAACACCCTGATATCGTATATTATATGCATGAAATAAACACGATATCAGTATGCTTCAATGTTTATATTATCAAATTGGTAGGATCTGATATTGCAACGCAAAAAAAAAAAATCATATATATGATCCCGATCTTGATCATAACCTTGAGTAGGACCTCTCATTTTTGTCTATATACCATTATAAAGCAAACTTCAATATAATATTTAAAACGTTCAAGTTATCATGCACAAAGTGTAAGTTTCAAAGCATATATATATGCACCACTGATTTTGAATTCTGTTGAAATTAAAAACTGAAATCTCCTATTGTCGTGGTCTCTCCCTTCAAACTCTCTATTTCAAATTTGCCCCAAACAATCTCACTCTTCAAACTCTCTCATTCATGCTCCCTATCTCTCCGATCCATCGCCCCTAACTAAAAATACCACCCTTCTCGTACACTGCCGCTATCATCCTCTTCGATATCCTCCACTGCAATCATTCATATCCACCACTCCCCCCCCCCTCTCTCAAGACTCGGACCCTTAACCCTATAACCACAACACCATCACCGTTGTTTCCATCCACTTCCACCATGAAACCTTCAGTTTTGTTGCCATCAACTACCACCAAGATGCTACTTTCAACATCAACCTTGAAAACCCCTAGCAGTCATCATCTCCAATGCCATCACCCACCTTGTTTCCATCTACTTATCTCACACCTCATTCTTCCAAGCATTTCTAAATATCACACTCTCAACCCTCTAGAAAACCCTAAATCAGCTATCAGCCACCACCACTGCGACTATTGGCACCACCGTATCACCACCAGACTACTACCGCACCACCACTAGCCCACCATGAACCAGCCGACCACTAACACCACTATTGAATCACTAGCCCACAGTTGCACTTTTTAAAATATACTACTTACTGCCATTGAGTCATCGTCCTCTACAGCAACCACATTCGCACTCTCTAAAGTCATCGTGCCACGACTACCACAATATCGGTCCCCAAATCATCGCCATATCCTATTTGTTATATCGATTTCCCAGGTACGATTTTTGTATTAATATACGGTTCCATTACATTATTAGTAGATGCAAACTCTAATTTTCCTTTCTGCGAATATAGGTAACTGATGACTTGGGAAAATGGAAGAATTAATGGATTACTCAATCAGAATATTCATCTTCTTCACTGGAATCTTTATCTTCTTCAGGCTTCAGGGGAGGAGTCATAAATGGAAGTGTCTTGATAACCTATTTATTAGGCTCTGCTAGATCGGTTCATTTGGATATGACTGTTTTGTTGCTTAGGTTTTCTTAGATTATGAATTTTACAAAACTGATTAATATATTTATTTGTTCATTTTTATTATTCATGAAAAATCACATCTATTATGTATATATTTCTTTGCTTGAGAGTAATTGTGATGTTTTACAATATGGCAGCAACTTATACTAATTAGGGATGCGGATTTAGATGCAGGAAGAGATGGAATAGGGGATATACTATTGCTGGTATGCAATCACCATTTTCTTCAATTTCTTTTCTTATTCCCAAGTTGGTCCATGTATCTTTTTTCCTCTTTCAAAGTCAAATTGTAGTTGGATCTCTGCAAAAAAAATCTAAAAACAAACCTAATAAGAAAAAAGAGACAAAAAGTGCATTAGACAGATTCAAAGGCACTTACTTTATCATCGGTTAATATACACACATATGTTGAACTTTATTGGCTTCTGATTTTGATTGTCTTGATGTTCTTGATTTATTACATATATTGTAACACGAGAGATGTAATCGTCATATGTATGTTCACACTTTCTTTCTTTTTATATTTAGTTTTGCAAGTTCATAGAAATAAAATGGTGATTCTATGATTCTGGATTAGGAGGAATAGCAAAATACTTCAGTTTAACCATCAGTAATTTATTATTTTTCTTTTTTAATCATTTCATGTTTAACCATTTGTTATATAGCAATACACTCCGGTTTCCATTTTTTACGTAATTTGCAAAATCAGATGTCCAATTCATTATATTGTCGTTTTCTACTTTGAATAGTCTATCAAAATATAGCATGATAATGTCCATTTTATTTTTCTATAGAAGGTTCTGCATTTTTTTCTATTGAAGCATTGTACTTTGACTAATTGATCAAATGATAGCATCGTACTTTCTGTCAAAAACAGAGCATGGAAGAACCAGTCATTGTAATACATTGTTGATTCTATAGAATGGCAAATCTTATTTTACCAAATTACCCATTAGTTGTTGGTTTTTGTCTAGGTACAATTGCATTTTTATGTGTAACACCCCAACTTTCATTACACCTTAAATGGTGAAATTGTTTATAAAAAAAAGGTTGAAGTAAAAATTTTGTTCTTTCAAAAACTTTTCTTTTAGTTTTTAAATCATCATTTGAAACATATGGTCCCAATAAAACAATAAGTCTAAAAATAATTAACAACTTTGGGGGTTACAGACTCCTATCAAACAACCATAGTAAAGCCTTTAAACGTGTCAAAGTTATGTCCCGTATTAAACTAACATTTCTACCGAAAATTCGACATGACCTTTAGGCAATATGGACAAATCCATACTGACCCGATTCAATAAAACAACCCAAAAACAATACGGGACATAACACGACTTTATTGTACAACTACAAAGGAATTCTAAACAATAATCATACATCTCTCAATTACATGACATACTATACCGCATAGTCTATCTTCTGAACATCCCTTCTATCTACATTCCTCATATCAACTTCTAAGTCCTTTCCTTCTATCATCTGCTAACCAGCATCCTGTTCCTAGTACATAGCATTTTAAAACAAAAATATGTAAGACATAAGTCTCGTGAGATACATGGGTTTTAGATCCAACAAGTTTAAATCAATTTGAATATCATTAGCTATTAACAAATAAAGAAAAAACTTTCTCTTCTTTTCAAAACCTGCAGACTCCACTGCTATGTCAAAATAATAAAACAAAAGTTCATTGCTATAATCATTAAAATAGAAATCATTACTTATCATCCAAATGAAAGCTCACTGTTAAAACTTCAAATACCTTAGCTTAAAATGTTAAGCAATTCATCATAAGCAAACATAATTCAGGTACTTTCTTAACAAGCATAGACCAACTGTAATTCATGATTAATTTATTATCATTTGGCTTTATACGAGTTTCCACGTATCCCTTTCCCTCCCCGGAATAGAACCAATCTATCCGCGAGGACGTGCTAGTTCCCTTTCCCTCCCCGGAATAAAATCAATCTATCAGTGAGGGCGTGCTAGTTCCCTTTCCCTTCATGGAATAGAACAAATCTATCCATAAGGACGTGCTGAGACAACTACTTCGCGAAGGGAGGTACCTTCCCAGTAGTGTCTTTTGACCTCCCCTCATTAGGGTGAGAGATCCTTGTCCGGACGTCTTTCTCATTTCTTTCATTTAGCTCATATTTCAAGTTTATCATTATCATCTTATCTCAAGTTGGTCTCTAGATAAACATCATTTAAAACATGTAAACTCATTTTCAATTCTTCAACATAAAACCGTACTTCTAATTCAACATAAATCAATACTTTCTATTTCAAGTTTTAAAACCACTTCAGAAACCATTACTCATGCAACATTATCATAACTTTTGAAAATCATTTGTCAAACTATTAATCATAAAACGTATAACATAAAAGCACAACTTGTTGTTATAAACCCAGAAAAGTCCTCATGTACTCACCTCGGTAGCTAGGTATGTCTAGCTACAAAGATCCACTAGCTCTCGACTCTACTTGCTTCCAAACTCTTTCAACCTCTATAATTTATTAAGAGGTTGAAACCCAATACAAAACTAAACCGATAATATGTGTTAATTCATATATAAACTCTTTATAACATCATATAATTCCATGCCAATTATTAAGTATAATTCATAAGGCATAATAATTATATTGGACACTTTTACCCCTTTTTCCCCACTTTGACTCATTATGAATTTCTTTGGTTTAACATGTAATTTAACTAAATTTATAAGTCTAACATACTTATAAAAAATTACCAGTTGTCTAGATGTCAAAACATCTCTCATTTTACTCTTTTATGCCACTTTGACATTTCTAAACCAATAAAGTTTCCATAAATAGAAGTTCTTGCAAAAACACGTTATTTCTCATTTTCTTGACTCCAATATTTCATAAAATTCGTTTCAAATTAATTCTATGATCTATTAGTTTCATATTGTTCAAATACCAAAAATTGTCCCAAAAGGGTGGGAATGCCCAATTCCATTCCAACACTTTACCATTAACTTCAAAAATAACTCTTGTTTATATTTCATAACTTCACATCCTTTAGTCAAGTTACTAACTCCAATATAATTCCAAGGTTTATAAAAATCCAAGTGTACCAACAAATTTCAAACTAATTTCATATTTACAAATTTTTGTCCCATTCTTGAAACCTTTATCACAAAGAGTCATAAACTAGTACAACTCAACTCATACATTAATATTAAACAAAGACTCAGTTATCAATTCATTTGGTAATTCAATTATAGTCTTTTATCATTCAATTCCACTCATCTATTGACTAATATATCCTTAATTTCATTCTTTAGTCCCACTTGGGGATAAACCTTTTCAATCATTGTATTCAATATATTCCATACCAAACATTATTCCATTTCATTCCAATTCAAATTTCATGTTCATAATTGTCCCCAAAGCAGAAAAACTTTGATCTAGTACCATATTCATAAATTTCAGCTTGAACATTACAAGATTTCCATGCCATATGACTTAGATTCTTATAGCTTAAGAACCCAACACAACATATATTCAAAATCTTAATTGAAAGCATCAAATCCACAAATTTCTTGCATCCATGAATTTATAACATAGCAAGATCAGAAAACCACACTCAAATTCTAACATGTATTCAATTTTCCATGCCAATTTCAGAATTTGAAGCTAGGTTTATGAATTTACCTCTTAAATTATGCCCAATAAGCCAAAATCAGGAAGTTTGGAGCTAAAGAGACCCTGATATCGTGAACTAGTTTCAATCTCGACCACCCGGAGTCCTCACCGTCGCTGCTGCAACCTCCGGCGGCCTCAGAAACGCCGACCGACACCGCTGACTTCGTCGGCAGTCTCCATTCTCGATTTTAGTCTGAAACGCACATGTGTGCGTGTTTAACCTTTTGATTTTCTTATGAAAACGAGTTCAATCTCATGCGATTTCTCTCTCTCGATCTCTGATTTACACACATACACACAATCGATGTGTGTGCTCTTCCTTTACTGTCTCTCGATCGTACTCTCCTTTCCCTTTTTTTTATTCGACACACAAAATCGCAGACCATAGAAACGCGTACCTGGTTTAAGGAGATCTGGTTTTGACTAGTCAACGGAGAAATTACAAAATTGCCCTTCAGCCTTGTGACTTTGAACAATATTTTCCAACATTTCTAGCTAATTTTTCTGAAACTTTAAGCTTGCGTAACTTCTACATATGATATCGGATTTTTACAAACTTTATACCTTTAGAAAGGTGAGAATAAACGTTACAACTTTCTCCTACTTACTTATGTCAGAATCTAACTAGATTTTACGTTACAGGCTCTCGAACATGACTCTTTGACAATTTTTATCACTTTTTGGTCATCTTTAACCCGTCATAACTTCTTCGTTATAACGCCAAATGACCCAAATCTTTTTCCTATATTCTTATTACATCATAATTTATAGAATTCTCTCTGATGACTTTCTCTAAATTCCTTATAGATGTTTGGATATTTATTTTTGAAGATTTACAAATATTTTTTTCACTTTTAGTCCCAAATTTCCATTTTTGTCCTTGGGTCTTTAAATCAAATTTTCAAATGAAGTAATACTTCATTATGACTTAATAGAATGTCTTAAAACTCAACTTTCCATATTTTGACATTCTTTGACCATTTTACCCTTCCACATACTTTTAACTCGTTTGGACATCAAACATCTTAGTATCAAAGTACTTAGCTTAAAGTCCTTATTTCATATTTAAAAATTTAGGTTGTCACATTATGTTCATATTTTTCAAAAAAAATATCAAAGTTTAACATAAATCATGTAATTTGCAGGTTTGAAAATGCACAAGCAATAACATTCGATCAAGAATTGGAACAGAAACAAAATGATGTTAAGCTGACACCTAGTAAAATAGTTTGAAAAATCTACACAATAGTAGCATTCTACTATCATTTTATGCGTATTATAAAATTGTATTATGAAAACATTTATCTTTTTTTTTTGTTATTTACAAATTATTTGTCCAAATTTAAAGCTTCAAATTGTATGGTTGTATAGCTTTCATGTTCAAGAGTAAGCAAAATAAATATTGAAAGGTGTTAAGGGGTGATGTGTTTACTCGGTTTTCAAAGAAGGTGTCGCAGGTTCTATTTTTAATTTAGCAAGTATAAAAACGTTGTATTGGAGTTGTGGTATTCAAATAAAAGGACATGAGTTGCATATAGTACTCATATTGGTAGATGTTGGCATGCTGCACTCGAGGTGTGAGATTTTGTTTTCATTTCTTATTTTGTGTGTATTGAAACAACAAAATATGGGATTGTGTCTAGATCATGTCATATGGTTTACTGTGAAATAAGATACAGAAAATCAAAGTTTCAACTATAAATGCATGGGTTTAATTTTTATGAATTCAAACTTTCAAAGAAAATAGTGCGTTCATACACATATTCTTGATTATTTAAATCTACTATATGGGAGACACTTTTATTACGTGATGTAGCTAAAAAGAAATAAATCTTCAATCCAACTTCATTTCAAAATAAAAATACAAAATTTACTTTTAATTTGTTCACATTCTATATAAAAGAAATATATATACATACCTTAAAATTAAGGAAAACCAAAACGATTAATGACCAACGTAGGATGTAGTCCTTTGAAATATAACATGTTTAATAAATGAAACTGACCACCACCTAAACTATCTACCGAAATGAAACTTGTAATTTTAACTGTATTAACCTTTTAAAAGAGACCTAATCACCACCGAAACTATTTGCACGGATACATTATTAGTATAAAATAATAATAATAAAACAACTTAATTACGAACACATTTTTATCCGTGGCCATAACTTTTATCTTTCCACGGATAATAACATTTTTAAACGCTTAAAAATTGCATAATCTATGTAAACTAAACCTGAAAATACCCGCACCATCGAGTTCTATACCTACAAAACCAAGTGTAACGAAGATGAACTGATCCAAGAGAAAACTGAAGAATTATTAGATTAACCTGAAAGTTCCATCCTTCAAGAAAAGAGAGTTAGGCTGTGTTTGATAGCCTCTTAATCTGAATGATTAAGAGGCTCTCAAGGAATAAGAGCGTTTGATTCGTAAATTTATCACATCTGAATGAGTAAGAGCCTCTTAATGGCCTCTGAACCATTAAGGGTTAGGGATAAGTTTGAATGAGTAAGAGCCTCTAAGTAGGTTCAGACCTCTGAATGGTTCAGATGCTACTAAACACAGCCTTAGTTTCCCTCGCTAGCAGTCCCCATGTCTAACAATCCAAGGCTTTTGGAACACATTTCCATTTCAACGATGCGAAAAGAAGCAGCAGTGAAGTCCACTACTCTTGATTGCATATACCCTAACTTACACTTAAAAACTTGGAACCCTTCATCGTAAGTATCGAACGACAAATCACCATTTCAAAACGGTCATTATCATTCCTTCAACTTGAGTTCCTTTCAATTCTAAAAACACAGACCAAGAAGAATCTCTCCTCACCCAAATCAAGCACTCATCAGGTTCCACAGAAATCGCAGCTAAAAAACCTTGGATTCTTGTTAGATGTATGGATATCCGAGTGGGTTCTGGCAACGTAATCATGCCAAAAACATGACTACTCAAATCGAATGTCATTATATAAAAATCGTCTACGTTGTCTGGACTAACAAGATCATAACTTCTTACCACCCAATACAATGTTCCATTCACACAAATCATAATATGCCTTAAAGTTAGCGTCATTCATATAGAAAAGTGTATGGGAAGCAATCTCACAACATGCGCCTGTCTTCATGGAGTAAACAGATGAGCTTATTGCACATCCTCCATAGTTGAATATTCTCACAATCTTGTAATCATTAGTGATTGGGTCAAAACCAAACCCAATATGTATCCGAGAAGAGCGTCTTTAACGACAATCAGGCACGGTAGTTTGCGCCTAATTGAAGGGTTCCATAGACTAATACTTTGTTTACCATAATCATATAGACAAGAGAATTTCATTACATGAACCAAAAATACCAGAAGTTGTGCCAGTGCCAGGAAACTTGACTGGTGTTATCCCAAAGTATCCACGGGACACAATGGCAATTGGTCTTCTGAATGTAATGTATAATAGTTTTCGTTACTGGGGGATTTTTGGTGTCTGATGAGGAGCTTTGGTGGTAATCGGAAAGTATGCATGCGGATGAAACTGGGGCTACTAATATATCACTACTGTAAAAAGGCCAATAGAATACGGGGATCAAATACGGTTATTTGGAGTCCCGTATTAGAATAGGTTTTACCAGAATAGAGTACATAAAGGGTATAGAGTACGGTTAAAGAGATAGTAAAATACGGGTTATAGCATGCGTATTAGATAAATGTTAGATAAAGGGTGTAAGGTACGGTTGATGTGTAATAGAATACGGTTGATGGGTATGTATTGTATGAGGGTTATATAGTACGGTTATATGCCTCATATAAAGTACGGGTAGGAGGTGTAGTTTATTACATCATTATATAGTACGGATGGATGTATCATATATTACTATTAGATGATCAAATATAGTAAGTACGGTTGATGTGTTGTTTTAGATGTATCAAATATAATACGGTTGATTTATCATATATAATACGGTTGGAGTGTTGTATTAGATGTATCAAATATAATAGTACGGTTGGATGCTGTATTAGATCACTGTATTAGATCATATTTCTATGAATGATATAGTATGGTCGAATGATGTATTATATTATGCGAAATGGTTGTATTATATTGGATGATATAGTACAGGCATCAGGGCTGTCTCAAGCGGATTTGGGGTCAGGGGCGAAATACAAAATGGGGCCCCTAGCGATAAACTATTTTTATAATAAAAGAGGGCGGTACCTCCGGAATTTTTTATTAATTTAGAAAATAAATACAATAGCAGGCTGGGGACTCCCCACCTATGAAAAAAAATGGCCATGGGACAATACCCCATGTGCCAAACAACCTAACAACTATATATTACAAAACAAAACAAAACAAAACAATAAAAAGGTCAGAACATGCTCTGAACCATAATACATAACAACAAAATAAAACTCTAAATAAACTTACATTTTCGAGCCTTTTTAGAGACAAAGTCATCAATAATGGTATCACAATTAATATTGTCTAACATATCTTTCTCTATACATAATATAGCCAAACCATTCAATCTTTCTTGTGACATTGATGATCTCAAATAGTTTTTTAATAATTTTAATTTTGAAAAACTTCTTTCAGCGGATCCTACGGTAACCGATATAGTTAATAGAATTCGATATGCAATGACAACATTTGGATAACAATTTTTATATTTAACAAACTTTAATATTTCAACCGCGGACATAAACACATTTGGCAAAATCGTTTGCAATACTTTAAGTTCCGAAATAAAATCATTTAAGACTACATCACATAAGTTATTATGAGAAAAAGTATTTGCGAAATTAGTACAACATTTTTTAAGTTCATTGTCATCTAATGATTTTAACTTTTTTGAATCATATAGAAAACCAAAAATATTTTCAAATATTGTCAACTCCTCAAATCTAGCCTCTAATGAATTAATTGTCATATCAACAACATATGTAAAATACTCAATTCTAAAAGATTCTTTGGTTGATTCAAATTCATGTTCATCATTAGTTTCATCAAATTGTTTTTTTCTAATAATTCGTCGTTTATTTGGAAAAGTAGTTTCAACATTCATATCAAATGCAATAACATTAGCATTTTCTATACTAGTGCCAAATCCTTCTTCTCTATACTTTTTAAAAAATTTCATCATATCTTTTATTAGATCAATGGTGGCATCAATACACATAGTTTTAGTTTGCAACTTTTTACTAACCTTATTAATAGAAAATAAAATATCATACCAAATCACCATACCAAGTAAAAATTCATAATTTTCTATGGCTTTAACTAAACATTGAGCTTCACTTTTTGATTTTGCATCATCACTTGATTTAGATAATGCTATCAATGCTTTCTTTATTTGGGGGAGCTTAATATCTAATAGCTTTTACACTTTTAATTCGACACTCCCAACGTGTATTACATAGTGATTTAACGGTTAAATTAGAAATATTATCAAGTAATATTTTCCATCTTTTAGTGGAACTTGAAAATAATACATATATACGTTACAATATTCCAAAAAAATATTCGTCTTGAACACAAGAATGTGTCATATCACTAACTATAAGGTTAAGACTATGACAAGCACATGACATAAATAACGTTATCGGATTAATTTCAAGTAATCGTTTTTGAACCCCTTTGTATTTTGCTTTCATGTTAGAACCATTATCATAACCTTGACCTCTTGCATCATCAATATTAAGACCAAATGATTTAATTGATTTTATTAACTCTTTATAAATTCCTAAACCCGAAGTATCTTCTACTATTAAAAATTCTAAAAAATATTCTTCAACTTTTACTTTGTTAGTAGACATGTTCACACATCGAATAATGAAAGTCAATTGTTCTTTATGGCTAACAACGGGAGTACAATCAAGAATTATAGAAAAGTATTTTGCTTCTTTAATAATTTTAATTATAGAATTTCTAACATTTTCAGCTAAAATAGAAATTAGTTCGTTTTGAATATTGTGCCCTAAATAATGATTATGAATTTCTTGATTTTCTATACGCCTAACATGATCTTGAATTACAGCATCATATTCATTTATCATTTGAATTGCACCTAAAAAATTACCATTAGTATCTTGAAAAAAATTCATTATAACCTCGAAAAGCCAAATTGTATTTTGATAAATATTTGATGGCGGCAATTATTCTTATTAAAACTTGTTTCCAACGTAAATTTTCGTTTATAATTTGTTGTTGTAAATCTTTATCAATTGTTTTATTCTTATTCAATCTAACTTTTAGTTCATCCCGAGAATCCATACAAATAAAATGTTGTGTACTAACTTCATGTTCCTTAAGTCTTTCAAAAAGGTGTTTCCAATCATTAAATTCATCGTTTGCTAAAGAAATTTTATAATTATAGTTATTAGGTTTAAACAATTTACAACAAAACAATATACTTTATTAACTTTTTTGAGTAAACTAACCAATTTCGATCACTTGTCTCTCCATTATTTAATATTCTATTATAAGAAGCATAAGAAAAATGTCTAGATAAACTATATTTAGGAAACACTAGATTTAATTCTCTTATCGGCCCTTTTTCTACTAAAAGTTCTCTTAATTTCTTGTCAATTATATCCCAATTACTTGGATCATATATATCTAAAGGAGGAACAAATTGATGTTCATTCTCATTGATAACATTATCATTATCATTAGGTATGTTTTCATTTTCATTGATAACATTATCATTCTCATTTGGTATATTATCATTCTCACTAGGCATGTTTTCATTATCATTAATAACATTTTTATTCTCATTAGCCATGTTTTCATTCTCATTAGATATATTTTCATTCTCATTAGGTATATTCGCATTAGAAGTACCTAATTTTTTCATAAATTTATCCATAGATCCTTTTTGTGATAGTATTAGTTGTTCAACTTTCTGTTTTTTTTTCTTTTTTCACTACCAGATAAATATTTTCTAGGCAACATTTTATTATTCTAAAGTTAAACAAAAGTATGATAATGAGAAAAAACAAGTAAAGAAACGAAAATACCTGATTGTAATGCGGTTTGTAAGTTGTTGTCTTTTGTACTTTTGAAGAGATGAAGTTTCTATCTTCCAAGCTCCATCAACAAGTTATCAATGTCCAAAAATCAACAAACAAAATCTGAAACAATATCAAAATCACATATCAATTTAGAAAAATAATTAACAAAATTAAACAATTTCAAAACAATAAATTAAATAAGTAAAGAACTTACAATTTCAGAAATCAACAGATAACCGATTCACTTGTTCACTGCTTCACCATCACAAATCATAAGTCGCCAATTCACATTCACCTCACGAGTTAGAATCACAATTGCAGAAATCAGATTATCGGATTTTCCAGAAGGCAGAAGTATTCACGACTCACAATTGCAGAAAACGGAAGTCAATTCCCAATCGCCACAAATTCAGAAATTATAATCAACAATTCAAGATTCGTGGATTTCTATTGGCGATTTTGAACTCGAAATTGACAGAGATTTGAGATGATGCTGAATTTGAAGGCAATTATTTATTCTGAAAATGGAGTTTTTAAATCGCAAATCAGGGAATTACAAAGAAATCGGACTTACCTTCTTCAATTTGTTACCGTTGGGCGTTGGGGTGCAGCGATTTGTACGTGATTGCCAATTTGGAGTCCATCACGGCATCACTCCTGAAGAATCGCTATGCAGGTATCACGACTTTCCTTCCCGCTCCCACATTCCCGAACTGATTTCCGCTGTGCTACTTAGGGCTTACGGGTTTGGCTGGAACATACTAATGGATCCTTGAATAAAAATTGGGCCCTAGGAGTTTGGAGGCCCTGGGCCGTCGCCCAAGATGCCCCCCTCATTGGGTCGGGCCTGACGGTCATCAATGATGTATTATATTGTGCACCCATCTATTAATACGGTCGACCATTTGTATTATATTAACCATTTCAACCGTATTATATATGCCTTTTTCTAGTAGTGAAACAAAATGATTTGGAGAGTGATCTAAAACGGATTAAGGATTTGGGAGGTAGACTTGTAAAGATTTCAGCAATAATCTCTTCACATACATGATCTGACATCGTGCAAATCTGTGTTTTTCCAAAGAGATGAAAATTCAATATTAATAGGATGCAATCAAACTTATTTGAAAATTGGACATATCAATCATCCTTGTTGCTTAAAACTTATTAATCGTCGCATTCATGGAAAGGCAAGAATTCGAAAATTAAAAGAATAACTTACCAGAGAAGATTAACAAATCCACCAAGCAGAGAGATCAAAGGAATACGAAAGAACCGCTGGAGAGGAGCATTGAGGAAGAACCGCTGGAGAGCATGTCACTGATAATAGAGAGGAGCATTGAGGAAGAACCGCTGAAGAGCAATAAAATACGTTTATGAAGAAAGTCGGGAAGAAAGGAGCATTGAGGAAGAACCACTGGAGCAATAAAATATCTTTAAAGACAAAGGGGTAACCGGGTTACCCCTTCATTTTCTTTTTAAGGACCTTTTAAAATCATAAAGTTAGACTTTATGTCCCTAAAACGCAAAAAAATAACATTAGGGATCTTTTAAAACAAAAACTAATAGTTCGTAAGACTATGATGTGATTGATGTCATTTTGCCATTTAGTAACATAGAAATAATTTGAATTCAATTTAACACTTCAACCACCAAATCACCTTATTTGAATATTTTGAACCCCGTCATATTACCCCAAAACTAGTTCGCACCATTCAGTTGGTTGTGTACATTTCAATGTCATTCAAATTGAAAATTGTAATTGTAAATCAAACTATCTTGGGAAGGGAATAGTAATATTAGAGCTATGAGTATTGAAATGGCGTTCATAAAAAGATTGAGGGCCGAAGAGTAAATTTGTCTCCCTTCAAAAAAGATGGAAATTTATCTATGGCGCGAATATTGCAGCGAGAACTGAAAACACCCTCCAGACTAGGGTTCATCTCCACAAACAATCAACCCCTCAAAATTTTCCAAATTTCAACGGGAAACGATGGGGCTTTTCACGGTCCAATTCCACGAGTTGGAAACCCTAATAGCAAGCTGTCCTAATATCAACTCAAAATCAGAAAAATCGTCCCTTTACTCGACGTTATTACAACTCCAAGAACACTCGACTACTGATCCTTCACTCCTTCAATCGCTGGCTGATTCATCTCACGTTCTTCTATCGTCGATGGCGAACGATATTTCAGACGAAGATGAGGAAATGTAAGCTCTTCTCCGTAATTGATTGTTGCCTTGCTATACGATACTTGCTAATGTGGGTGTGTGCGAATTTGTCTACTTACAGAGCTGCACAGGCCTTGAAGTGTATGGGTTTCATGATCTATCATCCATCGATCGTTACTGGTATTTTCGGTATGTTGGACTGATTTGTGACTTAGCCTCATTAACTAGTTGATTGTCTAGTAGTTTAGGGCCCGTTTGGATGTGCTTATAAAACTCCTTATTGACTTATTGGTTTTTTGGAAAAGCCATAAGTCAATAAGTAAGGGCCTCCTTACTTATTAAAAACTGCTTATAAGTCATAAGGAAGGGGAAATAAGCAGTTTTTAATAAGTAAGGAGGCCCTTACTTATTGACTTATGGCTTTTCCAAAAAACCAATAAGTCAATAAGCAGTTTTATAAGCACATCCAAACGGCCCCTTAATCTTGCATTCTTTTAACAATCTATTCCATATGAAGCAAGAAACTGTAATTGGTTTCAAGAGCTTACTACTTACTACACAATGGATGTGAACTAAGCATATTGTTTTGTGGGTATGACAGGAGACGATGCTGATATGGTTCTAAGCTCTTTGCAGAAGGTCATTTTATCAACTAGAACCAAGGTGGGACATGGACTCACTCTCAATCTCTCTTTTATACAAAAGACAAAAATGCCCTCCTCATCCTCATCATCAAAAAATAAAAACACCCTTATAAAGCTTACCTAGTCAGATCCTGTCCCATGTAACAAACATATCTTGAATGATACTGACATATATTGTTGAATTGCAGTCTGTATGTAATTTAGGAGTATGGTGTATATCAGTTCAACAATTGAATCCGTCTTTTTTAAATACTCATATTGACTCTTTGGTGAGGGCAATAGTTCATGCTCTTGATAATCCTACTGGATCTTTATCAACAACTTTTGAGGCCATGCAGGTATGAACAATCCATGGACATCTTGTTTGTTGTTATGTTAGTTTTCATGGCCTGTTTTTTGTATTTTTTTTTTCTAAACACTACTCATGTAGGCTGTAATGAAGCTTGTGACTCAATTGAGTGAAAAAATGAGAGAGACATCACACTTATGGACTCCTCCAATATACAGAAGACTTGTTAGTACAGATAAAAGGGAGAAAGATATGTCGGAAAGATGTTTACTAAAAATCAAATCTACAATATGTCCCCCTCTAACACCTCTTTCTAAGGTATATAAATATGATTTAAAAATGTTTTTTTTATGTTCTTTGATTTTATAACGAGTGTATTGTAATATTGTATCGTGTGAACAGGCGGTTATTGTTGATGTTAAAAGAAAACTGCTTTCTGAAATGGATGAGTTGTTAAAAAAGGGCATGAAGATTCAAGCAATGCAAGCATGGGGATGGTTCACTTGCTTAATAGGACCGTATGCCATTAAAAATAGGCATTTAATTAATCAGTTATTAAAAATTCCCGAGCAGACATTTTCTGATAGTGACCCGCAAGTTAAGATTGCTTCACAGGTACTTTAATTGCAACAATTTCCGATAACTTTTCTGATAGTTAAAAATATGCCACCTGTACACATAATATCCCATAACATCAACTAATTCCCCTTTCAATTTTTGCAGATTGCATGGGAAGCTTTGATTGATGCTCTCATTATTCTTCCAACACAACAATACACAACAAATGAAGAAATTAATGGTTTTCTTGAAGCCAACAGAGTAACCAAAAGCATTAAACTCATAATGACACCACTAATCGGAATCATGTCAAGCAAATGTGATTCATCTGTTCACTTATCTTGTCTAAATACTTGGAATTATTTACTCCATAAACTCGATACCTTTGTTAACCACCCTTCTATCATCAAAACCGTTCTTCACCCTATGCTCGAAACGGTCTTTCGGGTGGGACCCGGTAATAGAAACATCTGGTCATGGAATTTCTGCTTGGATTTGATCAATAGCCATGCAGGTGAACCGCGTGATCACCGTTATGCGGTCAAATGGACACCATGGAATTTAGATCGGTTTGACTTTTTTATAAAAACGGTTCATGTTTTTATCAGTCACGGGGAGGTCGCGTATGATTCTGCTTTAAAACTATTCCGTTCGGCCTTGAAAGGAGTCCAATTATGTCTGAAAAGCTCGGGTGTTTCTTTTAGTGACATCATGTCATGCATTGAGACAATTATCACATGTCTTAAGACGATTTTCGAAGGTCAAATCGGTCAAACTTTTCTCGAGCTTATTGAGATCGTTACCGAGGAATTACAACCGTCGATCTTAGGATCCCCACTTTACAAGTTGAATATTGACGATAAAAATATGGTTTCACCCGTGGCGTATCTTGTTGTACTTTACTTTCATGAGGTGGTGAAATTAACTTCTGACAGTGTGGGCCAGCTCAGGGGTTGTTGTAACAATAACCCTTTTGCAAACACTCTTGGTGCACAAAAGCTTTCGAGCTTTGTGAGTTTATTGCTCGTATCATATGATCCTTACGATATTCTCGACACGATAATATTTTCATTGTATAAATACACGACACCGAATTGCTTAAATTTCTGGATTATTATAGCAAATTGCGTGAAGGATTACTTAAATGGCAACAAAATAGAACCCGAGGACACTTGGTATTTGATAATCTCTCGGTTTTTGTCTTACCCATTTGCTGTATTTCTATCGATATCACAAAAGAAGCTTGACGTTGAACAAATTCTTGAACCCTGGATTGAGGTTTACAAGTCTTTCGAATGTTGTGAAAGTTTGTTTCCGGTTTTTGATCGGTTTCTTGAAGAATATTCTAAAGTTGATCAAAAGACTCACGGTCATGAATTTCTTTCGTTGTGTGGAGATGCCATGACGTGTGTTCTTGAACATATTAGTAAACCGTCACATCCGTGTCAAATAAATAATGATGTTGGTGATGATAAAAGGTTCCGCTGTACCAAAGCCAGCCTGGAATGTGCTGCCAGGTCAGCATTTTTAGATATTTGACTAACAATCAAACAATATACTTAAACTCTATGTCAAATAAAACGTTGAAATTTGTTGTATAGGTTTCTAAGTGTATCATATGTAGAGGCGAAAGCAAATCCCGAGATTCTTGATACTACCTCTAGGTGAGTTTATTATATTTCAAGCCGGTCATTTGTTTAACATTTTTGTTTTGTGGTTATAAAAGTATAGAACCTTATGTGTTTTGTGCTTTTATATAACAATTTCAGGGTTTTCTCCACATTGATACGTGTCGTGGAATCTTTTAACTTTGACGAGATTACCATTCCCTTTATCGAGGTTCGTATTTCTCCTTCACTTTTGGGTAACGTTTCTTATTATTGTCATTGTTAGAGTTAATAAATTCCCTATGAATACGTTTTTTTTATTCTTTTATCCAGATTATGTCAATTCCATTGCTTCAATGGCTATCGGATCATGAAACACAACACGAAAACACAAATTACCAATTCCACAACTTATGGATCACCACCCTCAAATATTTACAAACCCGTTCACCACCAATAAACTTCAACTCAACCTTTTTAAAACTCCAATCAAACCTACTCGAAGCAACTCTCAATCACCCAAATTCATCAATCTCTAATCCAACCATCACCTTTTGGAATTCAACATACGGTGCACAAATCAACCTCGACTACCCTCAAAATTTGCTCCCCGTTTTAGACAAACTCTTTAGAAACGGCAAAATAAACCTCGGCAAAAAAGGGTACTCGAAAACAAATTCCGATATTACCCCTCCACAAAAACAAAAAGTCACCACAACATTAAACCGATGTGTGAAAAGAGTAGAGCTAGTGAAGGACCATGAGAAAGGTTTGGGGTATAAGAGGAAAAGATTGGAGTTAACCGAGCATCAAAAGGAAGTGAGGCGGGCCCAGCAGGGCCGGTCGAGAGATTGTGAAGGACGTGGGCCCGGGGTTCGGACTTACACGAGTGTTGACTTTTCTCAAGGGACGGAAGACGAGTCACAAGAGAGCCAAGATTTGAGGAACACGGAAGCGATCTTGGAGATGTTGAAAAGAGATGGGAAAATGTTTAAAGATTGATGATGAATATTTGTTTTCTTTGTTTGTCATTTGATGAATGAGATTAACGTTAGTGTAAATATGTAACGTTGGTAATAGATGAACATGTTAGGTGATGTGTTCATGTTGAAATGTGTATTATTTTGTATGGGAGAAAATATGGTTGATTGGTTGGGTTGATTTTCAAAATAGATTTTATAAAAGTAAAAAATGTGATTTTGGCAGCGAACTTTTTGCTAATTTTTCGACCGCATCTCAAAGACTCCAGAAATATTTCAATTTCAAGTACAAATTTCTTGAAGATGAACAAATCGTGTACTATAGTCTATAGAGGAATTTGGCAGATGTAGGTGGTATTTTCAAATATTCTCATACATCATGTATGCAAAAATCAATCGTTCATTAGCTTATGTCTTTTATTACGATTTGATGAATCAAAATTAGATTATAACATGATGTTTGACTAAAGGTAAGAGATTATGTAACTTTACATGACTGTTGCCTCTCAAATATTTCTTTTAGTCGCAATGGATTTATATTTTTTTTCACCAAAAACAGCAACATTTTTATATTTATGTATCTGTGATAGCATTGCACTTATTTTTTACACGTAATAGCAGTATACGTTTTTGCATATGACAACTTTTTTAATGTGGATAGTTTTTTAGCGATAATTTATATAACTACACCATTCTTATAGACTTTTATTAAAGTGACCATTTTAATATTATTTGTTAGAGATTGGGTAGGGTTTGAGTGGAGATCTGGATACCCCTTGGATCGTGAGAACACTTTCCGAACTGATATTTCTACCCTATGTCCGGGTTACAAGAAATTCAGCCTAGGATAATTCAAGAAGACACTCACGAATCTAGGCACAGAAAACGTGAGCCAATTTGCTATGAAGATTTGAGAGAGTTTGATGAAAAACGAGAGCTAAAAAGGGTGTGTCTCTCCTCAATGAGGAGACCCGTATTTATAATAAACGAGTGGAAAAAGGTTTCGTCTAGGGTTAACCGTCATGGGCTTTAGGGTTGCCGTCATCGGTTCCTTTGGTAACAAGTCACGAATTTATGAGGGATTGAATGGTTTCCAAAACTGACGAAATTAGTCAGTTTTACCATAATCACCCTCAAGAAATACGATTTTCCACTATGTACCCTCTTGGAAATTCCGAAGACCTTTTGGGGCGCTGCCCCAAACCCCGCGAGGGACGCTGCCCCTCGACCCCGCCCGCCCCAGCCAGGGGCTCGGCCCCTGGAAATACGATTTTCCACTATGTACCCTCTTGGAAATTCTGAAGACCTTTTGGGGCGCTGCCCCAAACCCCGCGAGGGACGCTGCCCCTCGACCCCGCCCGCCCCAGCCAGGGGCTCGGCCCCTGGAACCCCCGCTAGGGGCGCTGCCCCTAGACCCCGCCAAAAGGGCACTGCCCATTTGGAAACCCCGAACCCAGGGGCATTGCCCCCGGACCCCCGACTTGTCATCGAACCGACTATTTATTCGATTTTATACATGCGTGCACTCCGCACATACCCAAACATATATTAGAGTACAAACTAAATAGCCCTTAGCTCACATGTGAGTTCCAATTACATAAAATGACCTGGTGACACTAAAATCACCAACATTATTATGATCCATAAAGTCGTATTTTCAAATAGGGTTAATGACTTGAGAGGGTAACGTACTTTTCGAAATGTTCACATTTAAGTAACAATGTTTTTTTTGTTCACATGTACTCACTTAACTTGTTATACCTGTTCAAAAAAGAGTAATATGACCAGGGTCATGGAGTGTTCGTCCGAACCTCATATCTAGCCTGAACCTGATCAGCAGTGTCGTTTCATTGGCCATCTCGCAAGTACTTATGAAAGAAGAGTTCTTTTAGAAAGAACTCATATTCTAAGGAACCGGTGGGAGTAAGAGTGATCCTGAAGGAGTTCAAGGATTAGCCAAGTGAAAGAACCTCTATTCAACACTAGGAATTGACCAGGGATCAGATTCCTGTTAAACCTGACATACTCTTCTCTTCGCAGACCAATAGTAGTATAGGTCACCGTCATAAGGTGTTATGATCTGGGTGACATACCGTTTAATGGTAAAACACTAAGTTTGTACGGATAAGCAGTCCCACTGCTTAGAAGAATTGGTGAGCCCGATTGCTGCAAAATAAGAGAACCTAAGGGCGAGACTTAGTCTATGTAATAATTTGACTGATTTTACACCTGGCCTAAAGAACCAGTGGAAGTAATAGAATCATCAATAAAAAGCAACATAGATAGAAATGTACTTACATTCAAAGCAAGAATAGTTGAGTGAGGCGATACTCAGAGTCATGTGATTGATTTTGAGAGAAATGCTCTCAACAGAACTAAAATAAATACGAAGAGATATTGTTTGCTATAACTGCACTTTGTGAGTCATAGCAAGATTAGATGATCTGAACCGCTTTCCTTAAATGGAAAAAACACAAGGGTTGTATGTAAGACACAACCAAAGGGGTTTAGAACATGACGATATATCCAGGCAGAAAAAGTACATGGCCCCAGAGATTCATCTGACGGGCACCTCGCAAGGAAGGATCTTTGGATTCTCAAAGTATGTTAAGAGTTTGGATTTTGTGATAGTCTGAAAAAGTTCTATAATTATGTCAAAGTGGGAGTGTCATTGTGATCTGCCTATCAATGTATGTCGGTTACATACTGTTTCTAGGAAACATTTATTCTCATTACAAAGTGTAATGACTTGGCATTAAGAGATAATTTTCTATGAAAGATCTAAAGGAGATACAACGTACTCACATGGTTACAAGCATCTATCAGATAGATGAAATCGCCAGTATAGACCCTGCTAGTATGAATATGATCTTTAAGATTCAAGATGCATGACTCCAGAAAAGGAAATTCTAAAAGTCATGACACAGGGTTAATGAGTAATCCTCAGATTCTGAAAAAAGGTTTGAAATGGAACAAATCGGATCCTATGAGCTTCGGCTAGTTGGATCATAAGTGTCATGAACTTATCCTGATAACTTAATGCTTAGAGCGTAGTAAGTTGTATACAGGACATAACCTGGCTGAGAATGCTGGAAATATTATTTTAAACACACGTGAGAAAATCATAAGAGAAATGATTGGGGTGAAACCATTATTGTTGGTGTATTTTGCAGGAATAGAGCGACGTAGCGCCCGACTCGGATCATAAAACGATTACTGGGGATAACATCTTGTAGTTTCAAGACACGAGTATATAAATATTGTAAATTTTATATAAATAAGTTGAAAATTTTAAGGTATGCTTGGTGTCGAAATCGGAACGTTACCTTTAATTTTTGTTCCATTCGACTGCATTCAACCCCGTTATAGAACACATTTCATTCATCTAGATATGACTTATTTATAAAATCACAAACTTTTTATATGGACACAATCACAAAATTATGAGATTTGGCTAAAAATAGAATCTCTCTGGTCATTTTGAAATCACATGTTCCAAGGTTCACTATTATTTTTGGGAAAGTTGTTTTATGAAATTCATATAGTTCTGAAAATATCATGGGCAATATGATCATTTGTGACATTTGATTTTCTCTTATTGTCATTTTAGTTATCAGCCCTTTTGATTTTCTGTTTGGTACATTCTTGAAAGATAATATTTTATAACTAATCATGTGATTTTAACACAAACGACTTGTTTCTATAGAAAAAACTCTTTAATGACCATCTAGTTGTATAATCATTAATGGTTCATTTAGTCATGTACTCGTGTTGGTAATTTATACATATGATAAGAAATAAGAAATACATAACAATCCTATACGACTGAACTACGGTGACAAACACCACAGTGTTGAACACATATCCACCGTCGATCATAAACTATCGATTAAATCAATGGCTTGTGAGACAAATAACTTCAAGTTACCGTCATTTTAGCATAACTTGAACCCAATCGCTCATCAGAGACACAGCCCAGACTCGATAGCAGCAATACGAACCCTCTTTCCCTCTCTAGATTCTCTCTCTACCCCCGAAAATCAGTCTCACTCTTGTTAACCCTCACCATTAGATATAATATTTACAGATTAAGGTGTTAAAATTCTAGGGGTTCAATCGCTTAATTTGTTGTTCGTGATGCAGATGTGATTGTTTGCACGATAAAGGGATAAGAAGGCTAGGGTTTTTTTTTCGTCGATTTGGTGTAATTGTTCGATCTATTGGTTAGAGGAGATGGACTCGTCATCAGTGGCTCCGGCGAACAACAACAGTAGGGGGGATGCATCGTTAGCGTCTGACGCCGACTTGATTTCTGTTACTCAAGCGCTAGCGAAGGAGGCGTATGTGCTTTTTCAGTTGGGGAAGTATGTTGAATGCCTGAAGGTCTTGAATCAGATCTTGGAAAAGAAAGCGGACGATCCGAAGGTGAATTTACTCATCTCTGTCTTCAGTGTTCTTGAGTGTGTTTATCGTTTTGAATACGGATTGAAATTCAAAATGTATTATTGTATTGGATCGTTTTTCAAATTTAATGATATGGAGAGGTTTTCTGATTGCATCAAGTTCCGTTTGTGTACTTCACTGGTGCCAGTGTGGAAATGAGACACAATTACCATGGGCAACATTACCAAAAATATTTTGTTCTCATCTTTGATGCATTTCATATATAACTTGTGTCATTGTTTTTCTTTTCTCTATGTCAGTCAACTTTTGAACATGCTTTTCGTAAATTTTGTTTTTGGCTTCTTGTGCAACTCATTACCTTTCCTATTATCATATTTTAGTAGCCTCTTTCACCTCATTCCATCTCTGAGTGTCTTCAGTTTGATGTCAACTAATTCTAATTCTTTCAATTCATGTTGCCATCTCTTTTGACATCATATTAGTCCCCTTTTTGACAAGCAAATGATTATCTTTAACCATGTTGTCAATAAAATGTACTCAGATTACTTCTTATAGGCTCCACATCCAGTTCATAGCACCCGTTCTTCTCTAACACCAGTGTACTGTACTACTGTAAATGTCTCTTAAAGACCATGATGCCAACTATCTGTCCATCCACATTATTCTTTCTTGGGCTAACATTCAGGCCTGTCCCTCCTAGAAATATACTTATATTTTTTATGAAATGTCAAATGTTCCCCTTGATTTTGCACTTTAGCTCTAAATTTACCATGACAACAAATACCCGATTCTATGTAGGAAGCCTTGTAATTGTGATGTAGGTGTATGTAAATTTAAACTTAGGTGTGTTATGTACTTTGATCTTTAAACTTTAGGCACCAAGTTTTTCTGTCCTAACATTTCGTGTGTATAGACATTTCAGTGCTGTTTAATAAAAACTTATTTACACATGGTTAAATATTGGTATCCATGTGCTTAAAGGTAATATAAATTTACACATGTAAATAACATGTTGTAGATGACTCGTTGCCACATGGATGAGATGTCAGGGTTAAGAGAAGGGAATCTAGTCAGCTTTATGTCATTCACGATTTATATTCTAGGATTGTTTTTTTTTTTTTGTGATTTCATTATATTACAGGGACATATGTTCTGTTCTTGTATATTGTTATATTTCTTACAAGCCTATGGATTAACTAACTACTTTTATGTTCCTAAAAGAATTACATGGAACTTATAAGATACCATTTTCTAAAGTTTACAAAGATTTAAATGGAACATAATTGTACCATTTTCTAAATTCTAAAAAGAATTACATGTAGCATATGATATATCATTTTGTAGATTTCAAATAGAATTACATGGAACACCCTTACCTTCACAGGGTAATTTGGTAGACATTTTTGTCATTTACTGCACTCATAATTGTGTCTCTTATTTTTATTGTTCTTTTGTTATTTTGCACTTTTTATGTGTAGGTTCTTCATAACATTGCTATTGTGGAAAACTTTCAAGATGGATTTTCAAATCCAAAGAGATTTTTGGAAGCACTTTATAATCTCAAGGTATGTATATTATTGTTGTTAATTCTTGTATTTGCTATAAAATATTTATTTTTGCAATAAAAATCTTGCTTGCACATGTTTGACTTTTTCTTCATTTGGTTAAGAAACGAAGTGAGAGGCTTGCTCATTCATCTGGGGAAAATGCAGACACATTGAATAACAGAATCAAAGCTGTGGGAAATAATAAGGGAAATAATATTATGATACAGGGGACATCAGCTGATGATTTTGATGTTTCTGTTATAATGTTCAACATAGTAAGTCAACATGTTATAGTTGACTTAATTTATTTTATGTTTCCATGATTATATCATTAGCTGATCTTTTCCTTCTGTATTGTTTCTCTTTAGGCAGTCATTCTATACCATTTGCATGAATATGAAAAATCTTTCTCAATTCTAGAGAGATTATATCAAAATATTGAACCGATAGATGAGGTAAAAAATAACTTAATATTAGTTTTTGGGTTTAATTTGTGCTAATCAGTTTGTTTTTTTTAACAGAGGGTAGCACGTCATGTTTGCCTATTATTACTGGATGTTTCTTTAGTATGCCACCATGCTTCAAGAGCTGCAGTAAGTTTATTTTTTTAATTATTATTATTATTATTATTTTTATTTTTATGATGGGAGTGATTAAAAAAAAGGTTGTACTAGAAACCTTAACAACCATGAATATATAATACTACAAAACAGAACAATGCTATACAATCTGAATCATAAAGGAAAAGGGCAAGAAATAGCAACGTGCTTTACTTAATTTTCTGATATACCGGTCAACTATTTTTTTATAAACATAAAAAATGCTGACATGGGATTTTTGCTTGCGTTGCATGCCTACCTGAATGCCATGTGGCCGTTTTTATCTATTTTTCAGATTTAGTTAATTGATTTAATTCAACTTTTTTTAGTTCTAATTTACTTATACGGCCATGGCCTGCACCAAATCTGGCTACTATCTCCATTTTCTTCGGCCAAAGGTTGTAAAATCAACCTGAAATCCAAAATCCAAAATTTAAAAATAATAAACCAAAGGTTACTAAAATCCAAAACCCACAAGAAAAGCTTTGAAACCTAAATCAAGGCACTAAATTTTATGCTATCCTAGCTTGAACTAGAACCCAAAAACTTAAAGCATATGAGACTGAATAAGTTGAATCAAAACCCACAAAATTGAAAACCTTTAAAAAACAATCAAATCTAAATAAAAAAACACAAACCCAAAAAACTTAAATTGTATCAGAAAAATGATTTAAGAGTGAATAGTTTGAGTCGAAAATATAAAAATGGAACCCTCAACAAAAATCAAATCTAAAGCTAAAAACCCTAAACAATACGCTTACCGGAAGAATAAATAAAAAATTCAAAAAGTTAATTACAAATAAACATTTTAAAAATATTTAAATATTGAAATATTTCATGTGTCATATTGTACATGTGGTATATGATGTGGCAACCTGCGCCATGTCAGCATTATTTGGCTTTTAGGTTATATATTGCCTAAACCTATATAAAATTGTAAGTACGTTGCTATTATGGGTATCCTGTATTTCATATTGGTAACAGACAAACTACATTGCTATTTCTTGCAGTCTGATGTTGTATATTGTTAGTTAACCACCTTGTGTAGAATGTATATGATTAAAATATGTTTATGCTAAAGCATGCATTTAAGTTAGAGGAAACTGCAAAACGGGCTGTTTTTTGTGTATTGGGTAAAAAATGTTTCGTTTTTGCAAAAAATGTCCTTTGAGAGGGTTTTTGTGTGGATTTGTTCTCTGTCAAACTTAAATTGACTATTTTGCCCACTTATATATTCTTTTTACAATTTTTACATCAAGCTATCGGTGTAGGTGACTATTAAAAAGTGTAAAAGATAAATTTACGTAGTAGAATTGTCATTTTAAGTTTCTCAGGACCAAATCTGACCAGAATCCCTTTCAAAAGGACGTTTTTAGCAAAAATTAAACATTTTGGACTCAATCCACCAAAACATGAAACCACATCGTCCATTTTTGCAGTTTTCTACTTAAGTTATAATGTGGAATATAAGATAAAAGTATAAATTGTTAAGTATAATGTACATAAAAATATTACAAAATAATCTTTATGCTAGTTTATGAAGGTTTAGGTGCATAAATTAACTATTTAATTCTTCCAAAAAAGAAGAAACACATGTATTATTCTATTTTAAAGGCAAGTTGCCAGAAATAGCGTCACACTTACGTTTTTTTGTTATTATAGCGACCTACTTTTATTTCTTTCTATTGCAGCATTTTACCATCAATCTTTTTCTTATTAAGCCATTGTGCTTTGAAAGCATTTTCTTATTAGAACATCGTACTTTTAAAAATCTAGCCAATTATATCATTGCTATTCCATCTTTTCCTTATTATAAACATTATACTTTGAAAAATCTTCCCATTTATAGCATTGAGAACTGCTTCATATATATGGATTGGCAGTTTGGCACTGCTATAATTCTGTTGTTTTCTCAAAGTACAATGCTAGATTAGAAAAAATGAAAGTACGATGCTGTAATAGAAAATCAATGAAAGTACATTGCTATCTCTTGCATGGTGCCCTACTTTTTATTTGAAGGGTGCTGTCAATTTAATATTCTTATGCTAATTTGCTGCCTAATAATTTAGCAAAATTATGACATCTTATTTCCAGGACGTGATCAACTACTTGGAAAGAGTAGGCGGCAACAGCTTAGGCAGCCAGGGAGATTCCGGAACCTTCATCCAACAACAACAATCAACAAACCTCGTAACAAAATCCACGTCAGCACCAACCAACGTCATCATAACATCATCAGACCCAATCAACCCCGATTCCACAAACGGCCCCGAAAGCCCGCTCTCCCGCACCCTCTCAGAAGAAACCCTCTACGAATCCCTAATCTCAACTCTCGATGTCACCGCCCCCCAAAACCCAACAAGACCATCAAACAACCTCACCCAACCAGACGACTCCTTAATCACAACACCCGATTTACGCCTCAAAGTTCACTTATACAAAATCTGGGTCCTCATCCTCACTAGAAACCTAAAAGCCGCCAAACGTGAAGTCAAAATGGCAATGAATATCGCACGCGGAAAAGATTATTCCCTCGCGTTGTTCCTAAAATCCCAACTCGAATATGCGCGAAGAAACCACCGAAAAGCGATTAAACTTTTAATGGCGTCCGTCGGTCAAACCGAGTCAACTTCATCGCTGTACTACAACAACCTCGGATGCATTTATTACCAACTAGGAAAGTACCAGACGTCAGCCGTCTTTTTCACGAAAGCACTCAGTAACACGTCCTCGCAACGAAAGGAAAAAGCTAAACTCCTCAGCTTCTCACAGGACAAATCCGTCCTTTTCGCGTATAATTGCGGGTTAGTGTATCTAGCGAGCGGGAAACCGGTTCTTGCGGTTCGGTGTTTCCAACAAGCGGGGTCTGTTTTCTTCAAACGACCGCTTTTATGGCTTCGGATTGCGGAATGCTGTATAATGTTTTCCGAAAAGAAAAACGAGATTAACGTTAACGTTGTTGGTCAGGGAAAATGGAGACAGCTCGTTGTTCAATGTTGGAATTCGAGAAATACGGTGCAAGTCGACCCGAATCTTTCGTTAAATTTCGCGAAAAGTTGTCTTCTCAACGCGTTACATTTATTGGACGCGTCGGATACGAATACGGATATGAATACGAATCGGGACGTGAAAACGGGTCAGGTGAGTTCGAACGGGGATGCAAAAGAGTCGAAGGTCGGGAACGCGTTGCTGCAGAGTTCGATTAACGAATACGAAGGTCTTTGTGGGAAGGAAAACCAGATGATTTTGCAAGCGGTTCTTGCTGACCTGGCGTTTGTTTATTTGGAGCTCGGGAATGCGGTGAAGGCGTTGGCGGCTGCCAGGTGTCTCTTGAGACTTCCGGAATGTTCTAGGGTTTACGTTTTCCTGGGAAATGTTTACGCGGCGGAAGCTTACTGTCTCTTGAACCAACCCAAACAAGCGTCTGAGCATTTGTCGGGGTATGTTTCCGGGAAGGATAACAATAACATCGAGTTTCCGTACAGCGAACAGGATTGTGACATGTGGCAGACGAGGAAAGCGGTTGATTTTGACGATAATACCCTTTCCCAGGACCAATCGGTAGTACACGGTCCTTTGTTTCTGAAGCCGGAAGAGGCTCGTGGGGTTTTACTGGCGAACATTGCCGCCATAGCAGCGGCGGAAGGTGATATTGAGCGGGCGGGAGAGGCAGCGGCGATGGCGTTATCGGTAATTCCAGACAATGTGGAGGTGGTTTTAACAGCGACTTATATCGATCTGGTGCGGGGGAACACACGGGATGCGGTGGGGAAGTTGAAACAATGCAGCCGGGTGAGATTTCTTCCGGGGAAGTGATGATTGATGGGAATTTGAGGCCTTGAGAGTTTGTAGGTAGGTGAAATGATCCTTTGAAATTGAGGATTTGATTTGTAACATATATATAGCTGAAAGCTCAGGGTAAAAAAGTTCTTTTCTTTTCGTTACTCTTTTGGAAATTTTCTTTTTTCTTTTTTTAAATTTGTGTCGGGTGGTGGTGGTAGGGATATGAGACTTTTCTGGCTAATCCAATAGATTTGAGATGTAGTCTTGATTTTTTTTGAGTCTGTTGTTGGATGGATCCTGATGTACTCTACTCATTTGAAGAGATCTTTAGTTGGTTTAATGGGAGTTGCAATTGAAATACATGAGTGGAGAGATGCTTTAGTTTCATGTTATTGGTTTTTTTTTTTTTTTTTTTTTTTTTTTTTTTTTTCTTTCATATATGGAAGTTTCGTTACATTTCAAAATAGGCAAATAGCAAAAAGTCTTTGCGAGTGTTGACGGATCAACCTATTCGGATCCAGTACGTTCTAAAAACTTGGATTTTGATTCCGTTTTCAATCGTTATTTTGCCACGTGCAACGGGAAACAGTGCAAGACATTTGTATAGGATGCAATTTAGTGTCATGAAAAAGATTTGGGGCACAAACATGTGACATTTTATATACCGGTTATCATGTAACATAACATCTGCCGGGGGACGATGTTTCTATTGAAATTTATCCAAACTCACTTCTTTATCTCAAAGCCTTGGTACTTGCTTGATAGGTAACTACCACAAGGGGACCAAAATTTCAATTTATCACTTGCGAGCCCAACTCAGAGATGGATCACAATAGTCCAATCCGATCAGTCCAAGGAGTAGTAGTTTTGAGTCACAAGTAGGCCACGTTTTCTATTTCACAGTTATTTCAATTATTTGTCATTTGTTAGTATTTTATTTTAATAGCCGAAAGAGTCAAGTTAGTTTAGTTTTTATTTCCCCAAAGGTAGGAGAACGTGGCTAGAATGAGTTTTTTTGAATTCACGTTTATGTACTGAAAATTGGAAGAAAAAAGGCAGTTTTTGGATTCCGAAATTTTATCTCCTCTGTCAGAGAAATTACAATCCTTGCTATTCTAGTTTGTAACAGGAGAACTAGGAGGTGATATTGGATAGCTAATCTTTCATTCTCGTGGTGAAACTGTATCGGGAATTGAGGTTAGAGTTTTGCCTGTTGATTGTATTCATATTTGGGTATTTCTCGGTCCTGTTCATAGCTTGATTGCTATCATTTGGTATCAGAGCTCATGGATACCCGAAGTGTTAGTGAGATGAAGAAATTGATCGCTGAAGCTCTCGAGAATGACCGAAAAGAGAGGGAACAGCAGATGAAGGAATTACAAGATCGGATTCAGGAACTTGTCGTTTCTTACAACCATCGATCAGAAGATGAGATTAATTCGGGAGGCACTGGTAATTCTTTCATTCGTGGAGGCAAGGAGAAGACTGAGGGGTATTCAAACGATATCAAGGTCGACATTCCTGAGTATGATGGCAAGTTGGATCCGGATGAATTTGTGGAGTGGCTGCACACAATCGAACGAGTCTTCGATTATAAGCAGGTAACTGAAGACAACAAGGTTAAGATTGTCGCCCTCAAACTCAGAAAATATGCATCCACGTGGTGGTCGAATACTTGTCTAAAACGAGAGCGCGCTGGAAAAGAAAAGATCAAAAGTTGGTTTAAAATGAAATCCAAGATGAAACAAAAATTTCTGCCTACGCATTATCTTCAAAATAGTTTTTCTCAGCTACACTCTTTGAAACAAGGGAATGGAACTGTAGAAGAATACTCTCGGGAATTCGAATACCTATTAATGAAGTGTGATGTTCCCGAAGATGACCCTCAAACCTTGGTACGCTACCTGGGGGGATTAGAATCACGAATTGCTAATGTCGTTGAGTTACAGCCCTATCAAACCCTAGCAGAATTGACTTTATTAGCCCACAAGGTGGACTCTCAACAGCGCCCAAAAACAAAACACGAGCCCAATCGACAAAGCTTTAAGCATACTACACAGCCCAGGCCCAGCTACACATAGAAAACCAATATCCCGTCCAGCAGCACGCCTATGCTGACCAACCCAACAACTGAAGCTGCCAAAGCCCCTCGACGATGTTTCCGTTGTCAAGGGCTGGGACACATCGCATCCGAGTGTCCAAACAAACGTATAATTTCTCTGGCTGATTACGAACTTGCGGGAGGATTTGAAACCGACTCAGACCTCATTATCGCACCAGAACCGTCAATCGATGATGAAGTAGAGGTAACAGGTCCAGACGAAGGACCTTGCTTAGTCGTTCGGCATGCCCTCAGTACAACTCCTACACCAGGTACTGAATTACAACGAGAATCGATTTTTCATACACGTTGTACTATTAAACAAAAGGTGTGTTCTGTGATTATTGATGGGGGAAGTTGTACCAATGTTGCGTCTCAAACATTAGTTACCAAGCTAAACCTAACCACACAACCACATCCCAATCCATATGTTATTCAGTGGTTAAATCAGGGGAAGGGCATACGAGTGTCTCATCGTGTACTATTATCGTTTAGCATCGGGAAAACGTATGCAGATGAGTTGTGGTGTGATGTTATTCCGATGGATGCGTGTCACGTATTATTAGGTCGTCCATGGCAATTTGACAGGCGCGTAATTCACGACGGTTACTATAACACACACTCTTTTTACCACAACAATCGCAAAATCGTACTCACCCCAATCAATCCGTCATCTTCATCCTCGAAAACCACCACCACTCTGAGCACCATACTTCAGTCTGAACATCATGAATAACAGTCTTTTAAAGAATTTTTATTGTTGGGACTCGACGAAGAAGAAACAAGTAAACAGCCAATATTATCCCCTCTTATTCAAGCTTTGCTGAACACCTATGCTCAAGTGTTTCCTGACGAAATCCCTACGGGTTTACCCCCACCTCGTTCCATACAACACAAAATTGACCTTATTCCCGGTTCAATTTTACCCAACAAACCTGCATATCGCACCAACCCCAAAGAAACTCTGGAAATCCGAAACCAAGTCGATAAATTACTTGACAAGGGACTTATTCATGAATCTCTTAGCCCTTGTGCCGTACCAACATTACTAGTACCAAAGAAAAACGGGGAGTGGCGAATGTGTATGGACAGCCGATCAATTAATAAGATCACAATCAAGTATCGGTTTCCTATACCGAGGCTCAATGACCTGTTGGATGAACTCCATGGTTCAGCTGTGTTTTCTAAGGTTGACCTACGCAGTGGGTACCATCAAATCAGAATATACGAAGGGGATGAGTGGAAGACAGCTTTTAAAACGAAGGAAGGGCTTTATGAGTGGCTTGTAATGCCATTCGGACTATCCAACGCGCCAAGCACCTTTATGCGGTTGATGAATCATGTGCTGAAACCTTTTTTGGGTCATTTTATTGTCGTCTATTTTGGTGACATCCTCATATACAGCCGGACAGAAAAAGAACATCAGTCCCATCTTGCACAGTTATTTCAAGTTCTTAGTCAAGAAAGGTTGTATGGGAACTTGGAGAAATGTGAATTTTTCACGAACAAAGTTAATTTTCTGGGCTACCTAGTTTCTGATCAAGGAATACAAGTAGATGAAAACAAGATCCAAGTTATACGTGATTGGCCGGTCCCTCAATCCATTCAACAAGTCCGTAGTTTTCATGGTCTCGCATCTTTTTATCGGCGTTTCATTAGAAATTTCAGTACCATTATTGCTCCAATGACAGAAATCACCCGGTTCAAGACCTTCAACTGGACACCACAAGCACAGGTTGCTTTTGACGAGCTAAAACGACAACTATCCTCCACTCCGGTGCTGGCATTACCATGTTTTCAAGAGATTTTTGAGGTGGAGTGTGACGCGTCAGGTGTTGGCATTGGCGTAGTTCTGTCCCAGCAAACTCGTCCGCTCGCTTATTTTAGCGAGAAGTTCAATGACGCAAAAAGGCGTTACTCGACTTACGATAAGGAGTTCTACGCAATTGTTCGGGCCTTGGATCATTGGCAACACTACCTTATCTCCAAGGAGTTTGTATTATACTCGGATCATGAAGCATTTAAATACATTCAGGGCCAACACAAGTTGCAACGTCGACACGCCAAGTGGGTAGAATTCCTGCAAGCATTCACATTCACGATTAAGCACAAGGCGGGTAAGCTAAACAAAGGTGCTGATGCTTTGTCTCTCCGGTACTCACTCCTTACATCACTTCAACCAAAAGTTATTGGTCTTGAACACCTACAGCACGAATATTCATCAGATCCTGATTTCAGTGAGATTTTTCAACAATGTCAGAACCATGCCAAAGGAGAATTCCACATCTGTCGCGGGTTTCTTTTTCGTCGACAGCAACTATGCATTCCACGCCATAGTATTCGGTTAGTCATTATTCAAGAAGCACACGAAGGAGGTTTGGCGGGTCACATGGGCATCGATAAAACAGTCCAAATATTACGCTGTCAATTTTTTTGGCCCCAAATGTTTCGAAATGTCGGACACTATATTCGTCGCTGCCTTCAATGCCACAAAGCGAAAAGTCATTCATCTCCACATGGTTTGTATTTGCCACTACCGGTACCCGTTGCCCCGTGGGAGGATGTAAGTTTGGATTTTATTACCGGGTTACCCCGAACTCAGCAACATAAAGATTCAATTATGGTGGTCGTCGATCGTTTCTCAAAAATGGCACACTTCGTCGCCTGTCATACCACATTTGATGCAGTTAAGATCGCTGCGTTGTATTTTAAAGAAATAGTTCGCTTGCATGGAATCCCGAAATCCATGGTCAGCGATCGAGACACGAAATTTTTGAGTCATTTTTGGATGACCTTGTGGCGAAAATTGGGCACCAAGTTGAAATTCAGTACCGCCAGCCACCCTCAGACAGATGGTCAAACTGAAGTGACCAATCGGACCCTGGGCTCTTTACTCCGGTCACTTATCACTAATAACATGAAACAATGGGAGGAGTTGTTGTTAGTTCTATATGCCCAAGGATGATCATAAAATGATATTACTAATAATACATGATCCTATAGGGTCACACCAACAACAAGTTTGACACCAATTGATCATTTAGAACGTTAAATTTGATTTAACATCAAATGATACTAAACTTGCAATTTAATCTTGTAAGTTATTATTATTTATAGTAAATAATAATGACTACAAAATTAAAGGTTGATTAGTAATTCATATGTGATGAATTAATTAAGTGTAACAATTAGATTGTTTAAATTGTTAAAACGATTTAATTGATTTATAAGTAAACTCTTTTATTTAATTTAATTGGTAAATTAAATAAACTATGCATAATGTAAGATATATATATATATATATATATATATATATATATATATATATATATATATATATATATATATATATATATATATATATATATATATATATATATATATATATATGTATATTTACTACATTAAGAGTGCATATTCAATTGGTTTATTTATATCATTAATGGTTTAAATGTTATTCCATTTATACACAAGTTTGAAGGTTTATTGTTTATAAACTTTATGGTATAAGTTTATAAATAATAGAAGTTATATTTAAACTCTAAAATACCCTCATATGGCCAGCCACATGCTTGAATCAAAAGCCATGTGTGAAAAGTTCATATAACATGCAATGCTCAAGACTTGACCATGTGATAGTTACATGCCTTTTCTTTTGCACATGCACTTTGATTCTCCTTGTATTTGGACCATATATGGCCGGCCATATGGGGTGGTTTTTGTGTGACTTTCAAGCTTTAATTATCAGCCAAAACTCTCCCTAAAAGCCTAAGCAAAAATCGTTTTTTTGCCAAGAGAAGAAAGGAGAAGAAAAGGGTTTTCATCTTGCAAGTTGTGGAACTAGCATTCAAGGGTGTTCAAGCTTGTGGTGGATCAACTATAGAGGGATTCTAATTTGATTCCTAGCTATCAAAATCATCCAAACCAAACCCAAGAACAAAGGTTATGATCTTGAACTTAATCTATGTTTGTTCTTCATCTTATCTCTACATGCATGTAGCATGATCCTCTTGAAAATGGAATTTGTGTTCATGATTTTATGCTTCCGTTGCAAATTCTTGTTTTGAAATTAATTACATGAACCTTGATTTCCAACAATTGGTATCAGAGCCATGGCTATATTGCATGTTTAGATAATAAGTTTATTTGGATAAACTTGGTTTTTGGAAGCCATGAATGTTCATCTTCTTAAATGAAAGTTTCATGCATGGCTTCTTTGGCAACATGCAAGTAGATTATCTATGATTTTATGTAACCAACTATATCTTATGTATGCATGCTTTTGGTTACATAAATTTGTTGCCTTAGAAAAACAAAGTGTTGGTTTTCTTATGATTTTATGTGATAAAATGGTGCATAAACAAGCCAAGGACCATATGATGCATGTTTTGTGTTTGTGTTTGATATGGTTGTAATCTATTCATTTATTCAAATGGTTTGTAATAATAATTAGTTATTTACTTCTTTTATTCATTTTGTAATTGTTAGAATAGTTGTATTTTATTTCATTCACAAAATGTAACAAGAGAAGGAAGTAAGAAAAGATTGCACCCAACAGCAGCACTTTCTGAAGAGATGCTGTCCAGATTTCAAAAATGTTTTGGAAGTGTTTTATAAATTCATATCTTGGTCATTTGGTGATATACTTGTTGGTAACTTTAATATCTAGTATATACATTAAGTTTCAACAAGTATTAGCATCAATATAGCCAAGAATGAATTGAAAAATGCAACAAAAAACACAAAATTTCTTCCTGACAGCCCCTGAATTTCGCAAGTTTTGAGGGGCCAGAAGAAAAATCACATCTCACTCCATGGTGTCAAGAAATGGTGGTTCAAGTGTCATTTGGTGTTATAAGAAGCTTGGCAAAATTGTAGCCAAATCGAAGATCATTTGGTTGAGTTTTTGTCACCCTTTTGTCCCTAGGTTTGGACTTGATATTTCATGTGTGGCTCACATGAAATATCAAACTAGTTGGCTTGTGTTTATGCACCCATGCATGCTTGTGATGTTTGAATGTTTTATTATGTTATGTTGTGGATGAAAATAAGATTTTGCATGCTAGACAACCTAGATAATTAAACATAATCATCAAGGAGTTTGTATTTTCAAAAGTTGACATTTAAAACATAAGATGTGATAAAATGGGTTTTATTAAAATGGGTTTTGTTTAAAACCTATTAAGTCAAGTTTTGAAAATGATTAAAACAAGAAATAAAATGGAGATTTTATAAACTCTTACAAACTCCAACCCTAAGTAATAATGGTAATTATTTAGGATTATAAATTGGTTCTAATATATGTGATCAAACTCAAACTTAATATTGGATATTAATTGTAATCTTGACCACAAACAAAGAATCAATAAAATGGAGATTTTATGATTTAGGAACCAATTAACAAAATAAGATTTAAATGGTACCATGTTCATTGGATGCATGCAATCTACATGATACCATATGTTTTTCAAAAATTAGAATTGTAAAACATACAAATCCCTTATGAAATACGAATCTATGCCGTCCTTCTTAAAGACACTCATGTATCACTTGTATTTCCTTGCGGGATAAAGGATACCTAACCACTTGGAGTCTTCTTGTGATACAAGAAGTAGTTTTGCAATATTGATGGGATAAAGGACACCTAACCATTAATAGTTGTCAAAACTACACGTCCGTTTAAGTAGGATGATTCGTTTGGAAATCTCTTGTGATAAAGATCACCTAAGCATTAGAAATCCAAGGCATAGATGGGATCAAACATGCCAAACTTATAAATGTTATAATGGGATCCCATAACTCTAGAAATTATATTTGGATATAATTGGTAAACCGTTACCTACCTTGTTGATTCGAATAGGCGGGATAAAGGAAACCTAACCACTTATTCGTGATGCAACTTGGATTCTAGACCTTAATTAATTAAAGTTTATGAAACAAGAAAGGGTATTAATTATTAAGGACTTAATATCATAATTTACTAAATAGAACCTTGTTAAAATTTTGTAGATGGCACCAAACAACACACACTCGGCTCCTAACAAAACCTCACTACGGTCTCTCCTTGAAGGAGAAAAACTTAACCATACCAACTTCTTGGATTTGCACCGTAGTGTGAGAATTGTTCTCAAACAAGAAAAGAAAGAATATGTTCTCAATGAACCACTTCCAGAAGAGCCCCCTGCCATTCCTAAGCCCGCACACGATGCATGGCTTAAAAAGATGGATGATTCCATCGATGCATCATGCCTTATGTTGGAAACCATGATTCCTGACCTTCAGAAGGATTTGGAGAATCATTCAGCATATGACATGATTCATCAACTAAAGGAAATGTTCCAACAACTTGCAAGAACGGAAAGGTTCGAAACTGTTCGGGCTTTCCATGCTTGCAAGATGGAGGATGGGCAGTCGGTAAGCTCTTATGTGCTCAAAATGTAGAGTCACATTGATCATTTGGCACGTCTTGGAGTTGTGATGCCCGAAGAGCTAGCAACGGATATGATCCTTAACTCCTTGACAAAGTCCTTTGATCCTTTTGTCATGAATTTTAACATGAATGGTTTAAACAAGACTATCCCGGAATTACATGGGATGCTAATTACCGGGGAAAAGAATCTGCCTAAGAAAACCACTCAAGTTCTCATGATCAAGGAAGGTGGAACAAAGAGAACTAGACCAGAACACCCCACCAACTCCAAGGGCAAAGGGAAAGCAAAAGCTTTCAAAGGTAAGGGCAAGAAAGTTGTCCAACCTTCCCATCCGCCCAAGAAGAAGGCAAAGGTTGCCAAAGATGAAACATGATTTGAATGTGGCAAAGCTGGGCATTGGAAGAGAAATTGCCCTACTTATCTTGCGGAGTTGAAGAAAAAGAAGGCCGGTGAAGGCACTTCAGGGGTTCAAAAGGAGTAGGCAACTGAAGGCAAATGAGGTAGTACTTCGGGTTGGAAACAATGCAAGGGTTGCGGTGGATTCAATTGGAAGTTTTAATTTATTACTACCTAATGGTTTGTGTGTGACATTGTTGAATGTTTACTATGTTCCTAGCTTGACTAGGAATATTATTTCGGTTGCTAAATTAAGACAATGTGGATTTGATCTTTCCTTTAATAATGATGATATTTGTGTTTACAAAAATAATGTATTCTATTTTGAGGCTAGGCCTTTAAATGGAATTTATGAAGTAAACCTTGATGAAAAGACTAACAATGGCTCTTTATACCACACTTTCACCAAGAAACCCAAATTTGATTTGAGTCAAACCTATCTATGGCATTGTCGCCTTGGACATATAAACAAGAATCGCATATCCCAACTTCAAAAGAGTGGACTTTTGAAGGCAAATGAGAATGACTCATTTGATATATGTGAATCTTGTTTACATGGCAAGATGACTAAAGCTCCTTTCTCTGGAACCAATGAGAGAGCAAAGGACTTGTTAGGAATCATACATACGGATGTATGTGGTCCTTTCAAGCCAATGACTAGATATGGTGAAAGATATTTCATCACCTTCACTGACGACTTTAGTCGTTTTGGATATGTTTATTTAATTAAACATAAGCATGAGGAGTTTGAAATGTTCAAAACGTTTCAAAGTGAAGTGGAAAATCAACTCAACAAAACAATTAAAGTTCTTCGTTCTGATAGAGGAGGTGAGTACTTAAGTACAAACTTTATGGATCATCTTAAGACTTGTGGAATTGTTTCACAACTTACTCCACCTGGAACACCACAACATAATGGTGTGTCTGAGAGGCGGAACCGAACACTATTGGATATGGTTCGATCCATGATGAGTAAAAGTACTCTACCTTTATCATTTTGGGGTTATGCTATACAAACAGCTGCTCGTCTCCTAAACATGGCACCTACTAAGAAGGTAGATAAAACGCCTTATGAGATATGGCATGGAAGGGTTCCATCTTTATCCTATCTAAAAGTATGGGGTTGTGAAGCTTATGTTAGACAAGAAGCTTCAAACAAATTAGAACCCCGTTCAACTAAATGTATCTTTGTAGGGTATCCGAAAGATTGTCTTGGATACTATTTCTACAATCCCATCGAGAATAAGATATTTATTTCTCGAAAAGCTGAATTCCTAGAAAACAAGTTTCTGACGGAAGAGGCTAGTGGGAGGTTTGTGGAACTTGAGGAACTTCAGGAACCACAACCTGATACACAAGAAGTTGAATCTAGCATTCAACAAGAAATTGTTGAACCTGAACAAACGGTTGATCAGGAACAAATTGTAACACAAGGTGTTCGCAAATCTGGTAGGGTTCGAATTGAACCAGAAAGGTATGGTTACCTTTTGATGGAAGAGGAATGTTATACGATAGATTCTGATGAACCCGTCAACTATCAGAGTGCAATATCAGATCCTGAATCTGATAAATGGCTTGAGGCCATGAACACTGAGATGCAATCCATGCACGATAATCAAGTTTGGAACTTGGTTAATCTTCCCACCAATTGTAAGACTGTTGGGAACAAATGGGTTTTCAAGAAGAAAATCGACGTGGATGGAAATGTTCACACTTTTAAGGCTAGACTTGTCGCTAAAGGATACTCACAGACTCATGGTATTGACTATGATGAGACCTTTTCTCCAGTGGCAATGATCAAGTCGATTAGGATACTTTTTGCCATAGCCGCATACTATGATTATGAGATATGGCAAATGGATGTCAAGACCGCTTTCCTTAATGGATACTTATTGGAAGATGTCTATATGGAACAACCTGAAGGTTTTGTCGATCCCAAGCATCCAAACAAAGTGTGCAAGCTTAAAAGATCTATCTATGGATTAAAGCAAGCGTCTCGAACATGGAACATCCGTTTTGATGAAAAGATTACGAGTTTTGGATTCATCAAAAATGAGGATGACTCCTGTGTTTACAAGAAAGCTAGTGGGAGCATTGTCATAATCCTAGTATTGTATGTAGATGACATACTTTTATTTGGAAATGACATCCCAACTTTAAAAGGTGTCAAAGCGTTCCTTGAGAGTTGTTTCTCAATGAAGGATCTAGGGGAAGCTGCTTATGTATTAGGCATAAAGATCTATAGAGATAGATCTAAGAGACTTATTGGTCTTAGCCAAAGTGTATATATTGATAAAATCTTGAAAAGGTTCAAGATGCAAGACTCCAAAAGAGGATTCTTGAAAAGGTTCAAGATGCAAGACACCATCCTAAGCAAGTCTCAGTGCCCAAACACTAGGACTGAACTTGAAAGGATGAAACATGTCCCATATGCTTCGGCAATTGGGTCCATCATGTATGCCATGTTATGCACTTGGCCCGACGTCTCATGTGCCTTAAGTATGACTAGTAGGTATCAACAGAACCCATGTGAAGCCCACTGGACTGCTGTAAAGAACATTCTTAAGTACTTGAGAAGAACTAAAGATATGTTCTTAGTTTACGGCGGTTTGGAAGAAAGCTTAAAGGTAAAGGGTTACATTGACGCAAGCTTCCAAACAGATAGGGATGATTCGAAATCTCAATCTGGGTATGTCTTTATTTTAAATGGAGGAGCCGTGTCTTGGAAGAGTTCCAAACAAGAAGTGATTGCACAATCCACTACAGAATCAGAATATGTTGCTGCTTCAGAAGCTGCTCAAGAAGCTGTATGGATGAGAAAGTTCATAGAAGATCTAGGGGTTGTTCCTTCCATTCGGGACCCTATAGAAATCTTCTGTGACAATCTAGGTGCTATAGCTCAAGCAAAGGAACCTAGATTGCATCAAAAAACCAAACACATTCACCGAAGGTATAACTACATTAGACATGAAGTTAAGAATGGTGAAATTAGTATTCACAAGGTTCATACAGATCAAAATTTGGCAGACCCATTCACGAAACCTTTACCCCAAACTAAGCATGAAAGTCATGCTAAGGGTATAGGACTCCGTTTTTCTAATGAATGGATTTGATTTGTGTTTAATGTTTTATGAATATGAACTTATGTAAACGACAAGAATTATGTAATATATGTGACGTGATGTTTCATTCATAATTATTGTGTTTTATTAGCATGTTTAATCCTTGAATAATTTAGTTATTCTAAACGTCCATAGTCGATCATAGTTGTGGGAGCAATTATGAAGTAAGACTAATATGAATTGGATTGGTTGACTTTTATGGGTAAAAGTAGCAAAAGGTTGCAACCAAATTCATAGGTACTTGTCAGTGAACAAGTATTGGACTTGACCCGTTTCAAGATCACTCCATGGATCATCATCATAAGTGATTCTTGAACAAAGGTATTATCATTGTATCCTTTGACCTGAGATACATATTTGGGACTCAAGTGTAGAGTGTACTATGTTTTGATATGGTTTACTGTTGTTCTTGAAATACAGACAACCATAAAGGCCATACTCATGCATAGTACTAACTATATGAGAGGCGTATGTAGTCAAGACGGGATTTGTTCCTCTTATGTGTTGAGAGTTAGACATCTAAGGCGCCTGTTTGAAAGTTGAACATAAAATGAGAATGATTAAGATCCATGTCTCATGTTCAACAAGATGTCTGTGACAAAGGGATAATTGATAGATAACCTTATACATCAATTAGAGCCTTGTGTTTTCTGAAGAATTGAATGTTGTTGAATGGCACAATGTCATGTGTTATTGGGGGCAGTGAAATGTTGCTAGACGTTTACCACTGTCGATATCATTCTATGATGCAACTTTGTGCAAGTGGGAGATTGTTAGTTCTATATGCCCAAGGATGATCATAAAATGATATTACTAATAATACATGATCCTATAGGGTCACACCAACAACAAGTTTGACACCAATTGATCATTTAGAACGTTAAATTTGATTTAACATCAAATGATACTAAACTTGCAATTTAATCTTGTAAGTTATTATTATTTATAGTAAATAATAATGACTACAAAATTAAAGGTTGATTAGTAATTCATATGTGATGAATTAATTAAGTGTAACAATTAGATTGTTTAAATTGTTAAAACGATTTAATTGATTTATAAGTAAACTCTTTTATTTAATTTAATTGGTAAATTAAATAAACTATGCATAATGTAAGATATATATATATATATATATATATATATATATATATATATATATATATATATATATATATATATATATATATATATATATATATATATATATATGTATATTTACTACATTAAGAGTGCATATTCAATTGGTTTATTTATATCATTAATGGTTTAAATGTTATTCCATTTATACACAAGTTTGAAGGTTTATTGTTTATAAACTTTATGGTATAAGTTTATAAATAATAGAAGTTATATTTAAACTATAAAATACCCTCATATGGCCAGCCACATGCTTGAATCAAAAGCCATGTGTGAAAAGTTCATATAACATGCAATGCTCAAGACTTGACCATGTGATAGTTACATGCCTTTTCTTTTGCACATGCACTTTGATTCTCCTTGTATTTGGACCATATATGGCCGGCCATATGGGGTGGTTTTTGTGTGACTTTCAAGCTTTAATTATCAGCCAAAACTCTCCCTAAAAGCCTAAGCAAAAATCGTTTTTTTGCCAAGAGAAGAAAGGAGAAGAAAAGGGTTTTCATCTTGCAAGTTGTGGAACTAGCATTCAAGGGTGTTCAAGCTTGTGGTGGATCAACTATAGAGGGATTCTAATTTGATTCCTAGCTATCAAAATCATCCAAACCAAACCCAAGAACAAAGGTTATGATCTTGAACTTAATCTATGTTTGTTCTTCATCTTATCTCTACATGCATGTAGCATGATCCTCTTGAAAATGGAATTTGTGTTCATGATTTTATGCTTCCGTTGCAAATTCTTGTTTTGAAATTAATTACATGAACCTTGATTTCCAACAGTTGTTACCTAGAGCTGAATTTGCGTATAATCGGGCACCAAGTAAAACAACCGGAGTCAGTCCTTTTATGGTAGTTTATGGCTTGAATCCAACCACACCACTCGATTTGGCGGTTCTTGACACTACAATGAAATTCAGTAAGGAGGCTAGTGATGTCGCAGCGGATATCAAGGCCATTCATCAACGTGTACACGATAAAATTGCTAAGTCCAATGACTTGCTTAAATACCATCGCGACAAGGGACGAAAGCATATTCTTTTTAAACCCGGCGACCTTGTCTGGTTACATTATCGCAAAGAACGCTTTCCAGCTAAACGTCGTTCCAAGCTTAGTCCACGTTCTGATGGTCCATTTAAGGTTATCGCCAGAGTCAATGATAATGCCTATGAAATAGATTTGTCCGGAAACGAATCTGCTACCGCCACTATCAATGTTGCTGACCTTTAACCTTACTATGACCCTGACGAAGACCTTCCAAGTTTGAGGTCAAACTTTTCTGCAGTTGGGGAGGATGATAGGCAACTACCACAAGGGGACCAAAATTTCAATTTATCACTTGCGAGCCCAACTCAAAGATGGATCACAATAATCCAATCCGATCAGTCCAAGGAGTAGTAGTTTTGAGTCACAAGTAGGCCACGTTTTCTATTTCACAGTTATTTCAATTATTTGTCATTTGTTAGTATTTTATTTTAATAGCTGAAAGAGTCAAGTTAGTTTAGTTTTTATTTCCCCAAGGGTAGGAGAACGTGGCTAGAATGAGTTTTTTTGAATTCACGTTTATGTACTGAAAATTGGAAGAAAAAAGGCAGTTTTTGGATTCCAAAATTTTATCTCCTCTGTTGTGTACAGAGAAATTACAATCCTTGCTATTCTAGTTTGTAACAGGAGAACTAGGAGGTGATATTGGATAGCTAATCTTTCATTCTCGTGGTGAAACTGTATCGGGAATTGAGGTTAGAGTTTTGCCTGTTGATTATATTCATATTTGGGTATTTCTCGGTCCTGTTCATAGCTTGATTGCTATCATTGCTGGTCAAGTATCTTTTCAGATTGTTCCACGTATCTTAATTTTTCATCTATTTGTACTTCACCACATACACTTTACAAGATTCATTAATAAAGTCTTTAAAGATAAAGACACATGAAACACATTGTGAATTCCTTGTAACTCTTCCAAGAGTTCTAGTTTGTAGGCAACCCTTTCGATCCTTTCCAATACTTTGAAAGGTCCAATAAACCTAGGACTCAATTTGCATCGTCTTCCAACTAGGATAATGCCTTACAAGGGAAACTTTAACCATCGCTATATCTTGCACTCTAAATTCCAAATGTTTTAGTCTTCGATTGGCGTATTGTTTTTTCCTTTCTTGAGATATCCTCATATAGTCATATGTTTCTACATTTCCTTGATCTAAATTCAGGCCCAACTAAAGGTTTTTCGCCCGCTTCGGTCTTGCAAGTCGGGGTTCCACAAGGTGCCCTTCATACAATGTCATTCCTATACTTGCATTACACAAATTATACTAGAGGTAATTGATCATTCGAACTACTGCCAAAAATCATAGCACAAGCTCACAACATGTCTTACAAGGTTTGAATGGTGCTTTTGTTTTTTTTCCCCATCTATTTGCGGGTGATACGCCATGCTCATAAGAACCTTATACCCTATTTTCTCTTGAAATCTCTCACAGAATTTGAGATAAATCGACTATATGAGTTGGAAATTATAGACATAGGTAGTAGTACTCTATGTCGCCTTACTACTTATTTAATGTAGACTTTTGCCTTCATCCTGAGTAATTTTCACAAATCAGTAAAAAGTAAGCTGACTTAGTCAATCGGTCCAAAACCACCCAAATAGAATCATGATCATCACCTTGTGAGGTCCGAGGCAACTTTGTGACGAGATCCATGGTGATCTCATGCCCACTTCTTTGTAGGTATATAGGTAACTGTTAAACTTCACAATAAATCTTTTAGTGATTCGATTTTACTTGCAAACATGCTCTACATTTTTTCATATATCTTCAAACATCTCTTTTTATTTTAGGCCACCGGTAAAAAATATTTAAATTCCGGCACATTTTTGTGCTTCTAGGATAAACAAAAAACCAAGTACAATGCACACTGTCCAACAAAATTTTCCAGATTTCACCATATTTAGGTACCCAAATTCTTCCCATAACGTTTTGAGGCCATGTTTATTTTCCATTATATGTGTCACATAGTTTACCATTCTATCTTTCATCAATCACCCTTCTACCAAAGGGCTTGTAGCCCAACGGTACCAAGTGTTGCCTTCCCTCTTTGAGGTTGATGGTTCAAGTCTCGTTGGAGACATAGGTGAATTTAAGGTGTATTTTAGGAGTAGGCTAGATAGGTTAAATTTGCCGTTCCAAAAAAATAAAAAATCAATCACCCTTCTGTCATCGCCTCATTTCATCAATCAACATTATAATGAATTTCATAACTATCCATTAACTTAATAATCACATATCACCAGATCGACCCAGGCTGCCTTTCTTACTACTTGGTGTTGGGTGTTGAAATATGAGAATATATGAACTAATATAGATATGTAATCAATAACACAATCAATAGTATAATGATGATGCAACAAAGCTAATTAAACGATGTGATATGAATAACATGTGCCGAATGCTTGATTAGAACTTTGGTTTTACAATTGGGTTTTCTATCTGGGAGACATACAATTCTCGTAAGCTAATCTTGTAATCTCGCACTCGACACGGTATGGTATCACTGATATTTATACTAAATCAGTGATACCAATAGTACAACTTTTACAGAGAATATCCTATCAGTGTACTGACCAATAGGATAGAAGATTCATGCAACACGTATTGTACTATACGCGTGCACACAAAAGACAAGATGACAGACTGTGAAGTCTTCGGATCCTCTATGCATAGCACTTCGGAGTCTTTAGACTTCGGTGTCTTTTCTTGTTTATTCACTTCGGAGTTTCTTCATGGGTGGGACTTCGGATATATCAGCACTTCATCACAAATGTTCTCAACAATCTCCCCCTTTGTGTGAAGTGCATCCGAAGCCTATACACGAAAGTTTCTCTTGTATGCCCTCTTCAAGGTTTTTCTTACTGCAAGATACCAGTTCATATGATCTATGAACTTTTTCTTTTTCTCGGTGGTATTTGCATGACAGGCATTGACATGTGAAATCATCCCGGAAATAAAGGAGGAGGGATGGAGGCCTATGTAGTCTACTTCAAAGAACTTGATTATGACTTCGGTTTCATTTCGAAGTCCTTTGAAAACTACGCCATATGGTTCGTCTAAGATCTCTCCATTCTTGAATCTTGCTATGTTCCGAACTACAACAGGAGGAGTGTTCAAAGGTTGTCTGTAGTAGGGACATAGCTCCAGGTCTTGTTTTGCAAAACGGAGAAGATAGTTGTTAAGAAATCCCATTAGGTGGTTTTTGATGGCAATGGCAGACATTGAAGCATGAGCAGCCCCACCACATCGCAAAAGATCAAGAATCTGGATGAAGTCCATAGGATTCATGATTGGGAAGTCTGCAATTGAAAACCTAGATTCAACTTCATCTGCCCCCTGAGAACAAGAAATTCATAATTTCTGAAGCCCAAGTAGACTTCAGCTTCTTTGATAAAAAGAATTTTCTTTATCTTGTTCAGGCTCCAAACATAACTCTGCCTTTGAATGTATTTGGCATGAAAGTTTATTTTGTTGGTCCAAAAACTTGCTTTCTGATTTTCGGGTACAGAAGAGGCGAATTGAAGAAAAGCAAAAGTCTTCGGATTGAAGGGAATATCAAGCTGGATGTCTTCGGAGTCAGTGGTTGCAAAACTCCAAAGAGGAAGTCTGTTAAGTACATTTGGATTTTGGAATCCAAATTGCTTGATTGCCTCAACGGTCCATTCACCATTATCTCGAGCAAATTCGTTTATCTTGATCATCAAATTGTAATATGCTCGCCTGGCCTTGTATGTTTCCTCCATGTGTGGGGCAATTATGTTTTCTAGCGATCGGTCTGTTGAGCTCCCAGCTCCAGCCGATCCACTAGCACCCATGGTGGTGGTTGTAATGGTTGAAGTCGAAGGACCTGCTGTGGTTGCAGGGATCTGTCTAGGCCTGCCCTGTGGCCTAGACAACTTGTCGGAAAAGTTTATCAGAGGTTGAAGTGCAACTCTCAACTTTGCAATCAAGTCTTGTGTGAGAGCTGCGTTTGTTCGTTGCAGTTCCTCTGTGAATTTAGAGATATCCGAAGTGGTTTGAGCGGCTGTGAGCTCTTCGATTTTTGCTCTAGCCTCATCAAGCTATTTTTCAAGCTTGGTACTTTGCTGGGATTCACTCCGAAGTCCTTGCAAGGCTTTCATGACTTCGGAGTTTGTTTTATCAGTCTTCTCAGCAATGGCGTTAACTTTCTTGTTGATGGTGGTTACAGCGGATTCCAACTTCTTTTTGAAGGAAGATTGGATCTTGTTTTGTTCATCCATGAGCTTTTGTTCAAGCTTTTGTATGGAGTCTTTGAATTCTTTGGATTGGGAGAACTCCAGAGATTCAATCTCTTCGGTGATGTCACCCAAGGTGGGTTTGGTGGGATCAAAACCAGTTTGAGCTTGAATGAGAGTGTCAAGCTTGGAGTTGAGGACTTTGTACTGTTTCATTAGTACAAATCCTTCGTTTGGCAAATCTTCATCAGACACTCCTTCAACGTTCAAAGGAGCCATATGAAAGGCTTCAAAGAAGGCAGCCGAAGTAGGGTTTTGTCTTGAGGGTGATGTGGGTAAGTCAAACTCAGGTAATGAGAAATCAATACCTGAGATAGGTACTTCAGAGGTTGGAGGAGCAGTTGTTGGTGGTGGAGGAGGTATTTTTGATGTAGTAGGGTGAATGGTGGTAGTTGTTGAGCTGTTGTGGGAGGTGGTGGAGGAGGTATAGTATGTGTAGGTGTGGGTGGTTTGGTTGTTTTAGGTGGAGATGGAGGAATGGCAGTTTGCAGTGGAGAAGTAGGTCTGGTTGTTGATGTAGGTGAAGGAGGTTGATCAGCAAACATTTCTTCTTCTTGTTCTTCTTCATGGACTGTGGATGGAGTCCTTTCTGAGTCTGAAGACTCATCTACAACCATGATTTTTCTTTGCCTCTTCGGCTGTTTCCTCTTCGGTGTTGTTTTTACCGAAGTCTTTCTTTTCTTCTCTTCCTTTCTAGGTCTACCAGCCATTTTCCTCTTCCCCTTTCCTTTTGAAGGCTCTTTCACAGGTGCAACCTGACTCATATCGCGAGTTGGGTAAGGAATTATTAGGGTGTTGCGATAGGAGTTTACCTCATTGCATTCAAGGGGAACTTTGGATAGCATGACATTCGGTATTTGAGCACAGAAGTCAGCAGGTTTGTCGTCTAGAATAGGAATCACAATGGGAGTGAACTTCATCTCTCCAAGAGAGGGATCAGGAACATACCCTATCTGCTGGTAATGGGCATGAACAACAATTGCCCAGAATCTTGCATTGGCAATTTCTGTCCCCTTCATGCTGTGATTGATGTGGGAGCAGAAATCGGTCCATAGAATTGTTGCGAAGTCCACCTTGACATCGTAGTAAATTCCGTAGAGGAGACCTTGAAATGTGACACTTGCAGAGTCATGGCCTGAGGTTCTACCAGAAAGACATCTTAGGAAGATGCTGAAGAAGTATCTCCAAAGGTCAGGGAGTTGGTTTTTCTTGAAGGTGCTGATTCCTTCAAGTGGGGGTTCATACCCCATCTCGTTGAACATATTGACCAGTTGGTCAGCAGATGGGACTACCATTTCTTTTGAGTTGTAGATTGGAAGTCGGAGAGCTTCAACAAACTTTTCTTTTGTTAATTGTACTTTCTTTGTTTTGCCCTTGGCATCAACAGCTTCATAGAACACGGATTTGACCTGGTTGTTGGAGTCAAACAGGGCATTGGATGTGTAGTGAGACCTGTGAACCAGAGTCGCAGGGACTGAAGGAGTACAGGTTAAGGCGTAACCTAGTACTGACCTTTTCATGCATTCCACCAATGCATCGATTGGTTTAGGGTAAAGAGATAGATCGTTTCGTAGCACCAGGTTTGATGATTGACTCTTGAGATTGGGAACAGACATAGCTTCTGCGGTTTGGGACGATGCTTCAGCCGCCATTGATGGTTAGATGAAGAAGATGAAGAAGATGAGGAGTTTGTGGATTTATTTGAGAATAAGTTTGTAGAGAGAAATGAGAGTTGTGTTCGCGTAAAGAGTGCAATGGAAGAGGTGAGAGGTTTATATAGTATTCGTGGTCCCTAGGCCATTTAATGCACGATTGAAATGGTCCGGTAGAAAGTGGACACCTCAGCACCTGCTTGTCCCACTATCTCTACAAAAAGGAGAAATATACGGCTGTCAGTTGCTATAATTCAAAATCTGAACTGTTACCTTTTGAGAAGTCATTATGGTTAATGCTTTTTATATAATTCTCATTGACAGCTGTAATGGAACGGTTATAATACAAGGAATGTTTGTCTCTGTGATTTATCATAAATGTGGAAATCATTTGAACATTTAATTGACTTCGCAGTTATGAAAAATTATGACCGTTGAGGATACGCTTCGGAGCATAAAGTTAAGCTTGACTCCGAAGAGTGTTCTGTCACTTCGGTGATTGACAAATGATTGCAAAGTGTTCATCAATGTACCGAAGTCCATATGTTTTTCTCTTTGTTTTTCTATAAGTTTTTGATTTTACTTTTGACTGATGCGATATGTCGTTTAACCTTAGCTTTCATGAATAATATGAAAAGATGATTTAATCAAGTTGATGTACAGAGTCGTTCGAATCATGCTGAAAGTCCATTTTTCATTTGGAAGTTTGTTTGATTCAATATCGGTCATTAATTTATAAGTCTAATCACCCCATCACTGACTTGATTTCGCATTAGGAAACATGTTTTGTGTTGTGCTTATGTGCTTCAAAATTTTCAAATATAATAAAGATAACATCCTTTGCATTTGAAATTTAATGAAGTTTTCATTCATGAATTGAACATCAGAAGTGTTTCAGAAGATTTGATTGGATTGTTTTGAAGATTCATTTGAAAAATTTATTCCTTTTCATCAGTTGAAGTGTTTGGATACTAAGCTCTGATGACAAGCCTTTGAGCTTTGTACACCACTTCCACTTTATCATTTAAGATAGACTACTTGAAATGTTCATATTCTTCTACAAGGTACTCGACTATGTTATAGGAGCTCCTTGTATCGTTATTTAAAGCAGAAGAATAAGCCTTTGAATGCTGAATTTTCTTTTGCATTCACTTGGTTATCTTTTGGTTTCTGTTTGTCTTTGTTTCTTTTGACAAATGTTTTCTATTTTTCTTTCTTGTTTTCTTTTATGAATTTCCTTATACGAAGACATACAACATCACCATTTGGTTTCTTTCTTTGGTGCTTTTTGTTTTTGTTTTAAACAATCCCTGTGAGTGAAAATCTTCATATAGTTCAATTTTGTACCATTTAATGAAAAGGGATGTAAATTTACTTATCAAACGATGTTGGTTCTTTTTTTGAGGAAAACTTCGGAGCACTTGAATTATCCTGTGTAGTTTTGAGGCTACATGATTAGTTTGAAGTTGAAGCGAATCAAGTTTCGAAGGATGGTTAGAAATAGACATTATGTTAAGATTATTGAAATCAAACAAGGCTTCAAAGTGTAAAATAGCCTTGACCTCACTTCGAAGTCTGTTTTCTTACCAATGTTTCAAGTCGATTCCCAAATACCTTTTAATGCAATAAGGTATGATTTTCAGAATCTAAAATCAAAGTTTTGTCCTTTACTTGGTTAATTCGTGAGAGAAGAGTTAAACTTTGTCATCGTGCATCAGAATTTTCTTTTCGTTTGGTATAAATTTTTCTTGTTTTTGAATTTCCTTGTCTTAAACAACTCTTTATTTTTATCCATAAAGGATGAAGTTAACATTTGTTCAAGTGATTTTCAAATTTGAAGAGTTTATTTTGAAGAAAAGTTTGTTCCGCAGACCTCCGAAGTGATATTTTACTTCGGAATGCTGCGGTGAAGTAGCAGGTGTTTTTGCTTGTTCTTCTCTGATGACCTCCGAAGTCAAAATTGACTTCGGGGGACTGCGGAGTTTATTATTTTGGTGAATTTTCAAGGTAGCAAGTTCTCCGATGAGCTCCGAAGTCAAAATTGACTTCGGGGGTCTGCGGAGTTTATTATTTTTGTAAATTTTCAGAACAGAGTAAGATTGAACAAATCTGAAAATTATTGAAGAGTTGATCCATCTATCATTCCAAGTCCTCGAACGATTCTTGTGAATGATTCTTCATTTAGAGCCTTTGTGAAGATATCTGCCAATTGTTCTGTAGTGTGAACAAAGTGCACCTCAATATTCCCCTCCTCAACAGGACTTTTGATAAAGTGATAGCGAAGAGCTATATGCTTCGTCTTGGAATGTTGAACTGGATTATGGCATATACGAATTGCACTTTGAGAGTCACAGAACAAAGGAATTTTTCTCATATTAATGACATAGTCTTTCAATTGACTCTGAATCCAAATGATCTGCGAAGTACACGCTGCAACTGCTACATATTCAGCCTCTGCAGTGGAGATAGAGACACAAGTTTGTTTCTTGGATTGCCAGCTGATAAGTTTTCCATCTAAGAATTGACAACCCCCTGAAGTGCTCTTGCGATCAATAGAAGATCCCCCAAGATCGGAGTCTGAGTAAGCTTGAATGTAGAAACCAGAGTTTGCTAGATACCACAGACCATAAGCAGTAGTTCCATGAAGATATCAGAATATTGTCTTAACAGCAGCCAAGTGAGGTTCCCTTGGGTCAGCCTGATATCTTGCACAATTACAAACTGCAAACATGATATCAGGACGACTGGCTGTAAGATAGAGCAATGATCCAATCATACTTCGGTATTGCTGAATGTCTGTCTTTGGTTTGTCCAATGATGGATTTAACCTTGTACCTGCAGGCAAAGGAACTTATGCTTTGGAGCAGTTAGTCATTCCGAAGCGTTCAAGCAGACTCTTCGTATATTTTTGTTGATTGATGAATATCCCCTCCTTAGATTGTTTGATTTGTAAACCAAGAAAAAAGTTTATTTTTCCCATCATACTCATTTGAAATTTGCTTTTCATCAGTTTTCAAAATCTTTTGACAAATTGGGGTCAGTAGATCCAAAGATTATGTCATCCACATAAATTTGGACTAACATCAAGTGAGATCCAACTTTCTTTCTAAAAAGTGTTGTGTCCACTGATCCCTGTTTAAAGTTTGATTCTTTTAAAAATTTAGTCAAGGTTTCATACCAAGCTCTTGGAGCTTGTTTTAAACCATAGACTGCTTTGTCTAGCACATAACAATAATTCGGATGAGTTTTACTTTCAAAACCAGGTGGTTGTTCAACAAAAACGGTTTCCTCGAGATCACCATTCAGAAAAGCACATTTAACATCCATTTGATAGACATCAAAATTTTTGTGTGCAGCATAAGCTAAAAATATCCGAACTGATTCGAGTCTGGCAACAGGAGCAAAAGTTTCTTCATAATCGATCCCCTCCTGTTGACAGTAACCCTTGACAACCAACCTAGCTTTGTTCCGAACTACGTTGCCTTCGGTGTCTAGCTTGTTACGGTACACCCATTTGAGACCGACAATTGAGGCATTTGCAGGTTTTGGAATTAGCCTCCAGACTTTGTTTCTTTCAAATTCTTCTAATTCCAACTGCATTGCTTCAATCCAGTCTGAGTGATCAAATGCATCTTTGACGTTCTTAGGTTCTACCTTAGAGATAAAGACATTGAACATGCACAACTCAGAATTTTTGTTAAGATCTAATTGCTTTTGGTGAAGTTGTGCACGAGTCAGTACTTTATCTCGAACGTCACCTATGACAAGTGATGGAGGATGATTTCTCGTCCATTTGTCCAAAGGAGGATAGTTTGGATCAAAATCAGGAGGTCCTTCAGCATCGATGTCCTCAATGTCTGAGGGATATCCCAAAGTGGAGGGAAAATCACCCATTAGCAAGTGATTATTCGAATTTGTATTGGTGTGTGGTATGTGTATTTGTGAGGTTGAGTTTGATATGTGCTCCCCCTGGACATTTGTTGGTGTTGAGGAAGTTGTAGCTTTATCCGAAGCGATTATTGTGGCTGAATTCGAAGTGGCAATCTCTGGCTCCCCCTGGATTGTTGGATACATGGATATGATATTTGAGATTGACTGGGGAGTAGAGATAAGAGTGTCGTTTCCTCCTGGACTGTTGATTGATTCACCATTAGTACTTGAATTTCCAACACAACGGTTTGATGGCTCCCCCTCAACACTTACATTTTCCATACTTTGGTTAGATGACTCTTCCTCAATAGAAGATGGTCTTTGTATGCTGCTTGTAGAGGAGTCATCGGGTCCGTCTGTGAGCGTGGAGAGTTCGGACTCATGGTTGTCTGGTGCTCTGACTTCGGAGTCCACAGCTGTCACAGGTTGATCAAATAAAAGTGAGAAGTCTGTGTTGAATGTTGTGATTGGAACAGCATCTACAGCCGACTTTGGAAATATTGAAGACATCGGAAATGGATGTAAAGACTTCTTGATGTAGTAGTCATCAAACCTTAGATTAAAGGTTTCTTCGATTTTGCGAGTTCTCTTGTTCATGACTCTGTAGGCTTTTGAGTCTTGAGAGTAACCAAGGAAGATGCCTTCTTCTGATTTGTCATCGAACTTGGTTAAGTGATCCTTCATGTTTAAGATAAAACACCTACAACCAAAGATGTGAAGAAATTTGACATTTGGTTTTCTTCGGTTGAGTAATTCGTAAGGTGTAATATGGAATCGTTTGTGAATGTAGGATCTGTTTTGAGTAAAGCATGCAGTGGAGATAGCTTCAGCCCAGAAGTACATGGGCAAGTTTGCGAAATTTAGCATTGTTCTGGCTGCTTCACACAAAGAGCGATTTCTTCTTTCCACGACCCCATTTTGTTGAGGAGTATAGGGTGCAGAGAAGTTGTGACTAATTCCCTTTGTCTTCAAGAATCCATCCAAGGTTTGATTTTTGAACTCCGAACCGTTGTCACTGTGCACAGTTCGGACTTTCTTGTTGAGCATCAATTCCATTTTCTTTATAAAGTTGATGATTTCTTCAGCTGCATCTGATTTGTTTCGTAGGAACAACACCCAAGTAAACCTTGAATAGTCATCAATGATAACCAGAATGTACTTCTTCTTTCCTATTGATTCTATTGCAGATGGTCCACACAAATCTATGTATAGAACAGAAAGGGGTTCGGTGATTTTGGGATTTATCACTGTAGGATGCCTTTGTTTTGTCTGTTTGCCATGTTCACAAGCAGAGTAAAGAGAATCATTGTCGAATTTGAGAGCTGGCATACCTCGAACCAAATCCATGGCCACCAATTTGTTCAGATCTTTGAAGTTCAGATGGGCGAGTCTTCGGTGCCATAACTAGTTGACATCGGAGTTGGCTTTGGAGAGAAGACATAGAGATTGCCCACCGGTTACTGGCTTTAGATTTAAGGGAAACATAGATCCCTTCCTTTCTGATTTCAGCAAGACTTCGTTTGTTGCTTCTTTGGAGATTACACTCCCTTGGTTGTTGAAAGTGACAGCGTTTCCCGTTCCAACCACCAATTGAGATATACTCACAAGATTATGTTTTAATGCTTCGACAAATGCCACTCGGTTGATAGTGAATTGGCCATTTGTTATTTTTCCATATCCCCGAATAGGACATGTTTCATTATTACCAAAGCGTACATTTCCAGCATCATCCAAATTCCTGTAATCCGTGAGATATTCCTTCCTCCCAGTCATATGTCTTAAGCAGCCACTATCCATGTACCATTTTGAATCATACCGCTCATCAGACATAAGCTGCAATCAATCAAGAAGGAGTTGGTACCCAATCAATCTTGGGTCCTCAGGGTAAGCAAAGGATTCTTGAATCCATTTTTCCACGGCCTCTTCAGAAATTTCATTTGCATTTAAATTAATCAAATTCTCCGAAGCCTCATGTGATGAGCATGGTTCCGAAGTGTTTGAGCAGGATTCAGAAGAGTTTGTAGTTAAAAAGGATGAGTCCGAAGTGACTGACAAAATGATAGACTTCGGAACCCATTTTTGAATGGAATGTTTTGATTTTGAGGATTTTGAAGAATTTGAAGTTTTTATTTTTGCAGTCAAGTTTTCTTTCAAGTCATTTCTCTTCCAATTTTGTTTTGATTTTTCCGTTTTTTACTTCGTTGAAATTGAGCTGCACAACTGACAACGCCTAGTGATATCAGGTATTTTAGGCGTTGTTGAGCCCTGTTCTTGATAAAATTATATCAAATATGTCTGGGTATTCTCACTTTTCGTGCCAGGACTTGTTTTGAGAAAAAGAATAGAAACAGGGACTAAAAGCGTACAAAAGGAAGAAGTTGGGAAGGAATGAAAAATAAAGAGAACTCGTACGCGCGCCGCAGGAATTAACCATGCGCGATGCGGCTTAAGGCGGTGGAACACATTCAAATACCGAAGAAACGGGAAAAGATCAGTACGCGCGCCGCACATTTCACTTCTGCGCGGCGCGGCTGCGGGAAATTTGCAAGTATAAATAGATGCATTTCCAGCCGAAAACCCGAGCAAAGACCGGGTGTAAAATCGACCTTGAAGCTCTTTGACTCCAGGATTTCATTTCAGAAGACTCACAATTGGTATTTTATGATTTTTGATTTAATTTCCTTTTAGTAGCAAGTAGTTTTTGTAGCTAAAGTCTTTGGGAGTGACAACCACTGACTTTGAGCACTTAGGTTTCTGATTTTGAAACATTTGGTTACTGTTTTTGTGTTTGGAATTCGGATTTAGTGAATGAGAAGCATTTGGTTACATTTAATCTTAGCTTTTCGGTATTTTCATGCTTGTGTTTGGTTTTGATTGATTGTTTGTGTTTGAATTGTGTTAGGACCTTGTTAGGACTGTTTTCTTTAGCTGAAATCAGTAGCTAATTAGGTTATTTGGTAAGCATTAAACCTTGGCAAGTAACTGTTCAGTAGGACTTTAACTAGTGGCTAGTTTATGATTTGCTTGGTTTTGCTAGGTTGGATGCCTTTGATTGCTTCTGATTCAGAGATGTACTTCTGATTTCAGAAAGTGACTAGGTTCATTTGAGCATAGCTTAGCTTGGCTTGAGTGTTTGATCATTGCTTTTGTTTGCTAGTGATTAGGAAAATAGAAACCAGATCCTCCGACTATAGCTGTGACACTATTAGTTGGTAATCTCTCATCTAGTCTAACCACGAAGCTCCTGTGGATCGACCCTGACTACCGCTATACTAGTGTGTGTGTTAGGTTTTCTCTTATTTTTGACCGCACGACGACCTCTGTGTGTGTCAACAACGTAGAGGTACAAAGATACTCTTCGTATGCCAATTTAAAGTCATTTAATGAGAGATTCTTATCCTTGAACATTTCCAAATTGTTGTCCAGCCATTTGTGGAATGTATCTATCAGATTGTTTCCTTTTGAAAATGTTTTCTTCATCGGTTTTTGAAATTTAGGATTCGGAAAGTTAGGTTTCGTTGGTGTAAAAGTTGGTTTTTCATTTCGATTTTTAACTTCTGAGATTTTTGAGCAAACAGGCTTTGTACCAGAAGTGGAAGCAATTGCTTCATTTTGTTTCGAATCTCTAAAAGGAGTTTTCAAAAGACCATTGAGATGGAAGGGCATACACCATGGGAGATGGAAGGGCATACACCATGGGAAAATCTCTGAATATGTGATGGAAGGGCATACACCATGGGAAAATCAAGAGACCATTGAGATGGTCGAAACGGTTGTTGAGGAAGAGGTTGTAGGTGACAATGCTACCTTTGACTCAACAGCTTTTGATGTTTTTGAGGGTTTTGAGAATGTTGAGCTGGTGATGAGTGAATCTGTACCATCATCAGACAATGTGGTTGATGAGGATGTTGTGGAGGGGACTGTAAGTGACAGTACAGATCCCAACCCAACAATTCCCGAATTTGTTGAAATTGTTGATGTTTTTGAGGAAGGGGGTGTAGATGACAATATTACCCCCGACCCTGTAATTTTTGAAAATTTTGAGAAATTTGGAAGTAAGGATCTGATGATGGGTGATTTTGTACCACCATCAGATCAAACCAGTCACTCATTCTTGGTTCCGATCCACCTGTTGGACGATGACCAAGAAGTTGATGCTGACGAATTGATATTTGAAAGCAATAAACATGATTTTATCGCCACTCATGATCCATTCATGAATGGAAAATTAGATGTGATCAATACCATCGATGAGGATATATGGAAGCATCCCGATATGTTGCCTTCCGATCCCATTCGATTGGAAAATCTTTATTGGCAATGCAAGCAAAAATTGCAAACTGAAGATAGCATGTGGGACACTGGAAAAATGAGATCTGCAAAACAACTACTAGAAGCGGCCCTGGGAGCGCTTCACGTCAAGCCAGTGATTTTGAAGAGATATAGAAGGAAGGACCGAGCTTGGAGGTTCAAAGCTACCTCCAAGCATTCACGGGAGTTAATCAAAAGACAGCAACCTGGCAGCAGTAGGAGAACCAGCAAGCCATTCGACCCAGGAAAGTTTGAGGAGCAGTGGGTCAGCAAAGGGACGGTGGAAAGGAAAAATCAGCAAAGAAGGAAGGCATACGATCCACCGTAGCTGGAGAAGGAACAGTACGTCTGGCTGAAGACGTTAAACTTAGCGCTTGTTGGGAGGCAACCCATCGTGTCATAAGTTAGGATATATTTCTTAAAATAAAATACAAAAATACATCAATCTTTTTGCAGGTACTAGTGGTTTGAAATAAGTGTGGGGTCATTTGAGATGTTTTGAAATTTCTGAAGTCCGCGCCGCGGGTATTTGAATTACGCGACGCGGGATCGTAAACCAACCCGATGCGCAGGGGTTGATTTGGTGACACGCGCGACGCGCAAAGTGCAAACCTGCGACGCGGTAAACGATCAGTCGGTTTTCTCCTTTATAAGGTAAGCCGCGGCTCACACGACCCACACGCGACTCGGAGCTCTGGTTATCAAAATTTTCTTGCAATTTTTCTTGCTCATTTTGTTCCCACTGCTAAGGTACGCCATTCTAACTATCTATTACTCGTTAAAACTAGCGATTAGGTAGTTAATTTTAGTGATTTGCCCAAAATAGTTCAAAACTTAGAATCGCTAATGCTAGCTTATAGGGTGTTTGTTTTGCCAAATGGAGACCCTAGATAAGCTAGTCGGCAACTAGGCTACCTTGTGGGATGATTATATTGAGTTTTAGCAGGTTAAATTGTGAGTTTGATTCGGGGTTTGGAAACAGCCGCACGCCGCGCCGCGCCCTTGCTCATGGGCCGCGCCGCGGTGCGGCAGGGAAGATGAGGACTGGTTTTGCAAAATTTTTTGTTTTGTGGCTATATTTTCTTTTTGCAGATAATGTTCAGATTGGAGCACGCTTTCCTTCAGTTCCCCGAGGAACTGACCAGTTCTACTGAGTATACCTCACGGAGGGACGCATTGAGGAGTCGTCGGGTGCTAGAGGCGACGGTCATTGATCGAGACATTCTGAGAGACGCAGGGCTCTGGGGTGCGATCGAGCCATTCTTACATCGCACCTGGACCCATGAGGAGGCGTCGTTCACTTGCAGAGGATGGGACCGGATCATGGCCACTGACGAGGATGTGGTCTACACGGAGCTTCTCCTGGAGTTCCTGTCTACGATCCATTTCGCTCCCAGGGCATCGGATCCACGATCCAGGCTCGTACGCTTTCGTTTGGGAGGTGAGCACAGGGAGTGCAACCTCCGGGAGTTTGGGAGGCGCACAGGCCTATACACTCCAGCAGATTTGCAGCACCGCTATTTCACCCGGTTCTTCGGGTCCTGCATTCAGGGGGAGCCGGACAGGGCTCCCAACATGGAGATTTGGACACCATTGTCCAACGTCAGGTACGAGGCAGGGACCTTGAGGGAGAGCCACCTACGCGATCCACTTCACCGTCTCATGCACCAGATCATCTCCACCTCCATCATGTAGCGGGAAGGAGGCGAGAAGGTGTCGGGCGATGACATGACATTCCTGTGGGTTCTCCTCGACCCGTCCCGATTCCTCCACCTCCCCTTTGCCCTTGCGGTTCCTCTCTCCACCCACTCTACCGGCGCCTCCTCCAGCAGCCCACTAGCCAGGGGTATTTCATTACCCTCCTGGCCCGTTCCTATGGTATTCTTACTGCCCCCATGGTAGCTTCCTTGACCGCTCTGCCTCCATCGCGCACTACAGCACGCACTTTGGAGAGGATGCGGCTCATTGAGCTGCAGCGCCCGGGGCAGTACATCCGGGCCCCGACCGAGCCTCCTCAGGCACCCCAGCCCACGTATGCTCAGCCTGGCAGGAGACGCAGGAGGCCAGAGCCCGCAGCCCCGACAGAGCCACATCAGGTGGAGCCAGCGGCCATCCATCGGTTGGAGGCCCGAGTTGCGAGGATGGAGGACCAGCTCGAGTGGATCGGGGAGGTACTTTTGGAGTTGGCCACTCAGCAGGGCCGACGTCCCCTACCATTCCCAGCTCGGGCCCACGATCATGAGGCCGGACCCTCCAGGCCGCCTGGCAGTGATTGATGTACCTTTTTCTTTCTTTCTTTTTATATTTTTGGGATATATGTACAAACTTATGACATTTCTATCTGTATATTTCTGTTCATATTTTATTTGTTATGTGTGTCTTTAATTTGTTTGTTAAGTTATGCATGTTATACCAATTTGAGAAGGAGTTGTCTCAGACAAGTGTGGGGTCACCGTGCCCCCTCCACTTGTCTCGACCACCGGCGTGTTCACTGTAGCGTTACAACTCCAGAATACGAAATCAAGGATCCAATTGTACGCAATTATACCTGTGATATTGAGCACCAAGCAGTTTATCGTCCAAAAAGGGGTAACTCTTTCTCCCTTGTTTTGAAATAATTTTGTACAACGGGGACGTTGTACGGTTTTAAGTGTGGGGTGTGGACGGTCGAAAGAGAATTTTTTTGAAATTTTTGCAGAAATGATCAATTTTTCAATTTTTAGCAATATTTTTCAAAATTTTTAATAAATTGCAATTTTGAAATGAATGGTTTGTGATTGTGATAGCATTAGTATTTTTCAAGAGATACTATTTATTTGTGATCATGCTATTAGTTAGTCAAATAAGTTGAGTTTTACGAGTTTAGAAGATTGAGCTGTTTTAGGATTGGAGTTTAGGAAGGAAAAGTCAATCTGTGGCCTTTGTTGTTCGACGCGGTAGGTCTAAAATGGGTGGGCCTTATGCACCTTACCACCTAAGATCGTCTGGTCTGGGATGGTATTTCTGAAAGCTCGCTACACGGACAACATCGAAAGTCATGGACAATTCCTTAATGGCCTTTAGAATCTGAATGAGTAAGTACACTTCATTGTGGACAGAAAGTTTGTAATTAAGGGTTCTCTAGAAAGCCATGAATTCCAAAGAACAATTCAATTATGTTTTCGCGAACTATTCCACTCTAACTCAAAGAGCAATAAACTTTGAAACTGAACACAGTCAAAAATTGTTTGATTCTTCATTATAATTTGTTAAAAACTCTCTTGCTTGGGGACAAGCAAGGCACAAGTGTGGGGTGTTTGACAACGCCTAGTGATATCAGGTATTTTAGGCGTTGTTGAGCCCTGTTCTTGATAAAATTATATCAAATATGTCTGGGTATTCTCACTTTTCGTGCCAGGACTTGTTTGGAGAAAAAGAATAGAAACAGGGACTAAAAGCGTACAAAAGGAAGAAGTTGGGAAGGAATGAAAAATCAAGAGAACTCGTACGCGCGCCGCGGGAATTAACCATGCGCGACGCGGGCTTAAGGCGGTGGAACACATTCAAATACCGAAGAAACGGGAAAAGATCAGTACGCGCGCCGTGGATTTCACTTCTGCGCGGCGCGGCTGCGGGAAATTTGCAAGTATAAATAGATGCATTTCCAGCCGAAAACCCGAGCAAAGACCGGGTGTAAAATCGACCTTGAAGCTCTTTGACTCCAGGATTTCATTTCAGAAGACTCACAATTGGTATTTTATGATTTTTGATTTAATTTCCTTTTAGTAGCAAGTAGTTTTTGTAGCTAAAGTCTTTGGGAGTGACAACCACTGACTTTGAGCACTTAGGTTTCTGATTTTGAAACATTTGGTTACTGTTTTTGTGTTTGGAATTCGGATTTAGTGAATGAGAAGCATTTTGTTACATTTAATCTTAGCTTTTCGGTATTTTCATGCTTGTGTTTGGTTTTGATTGATTGTTTGTGTTTGAATTGTGTTAGGACCTTGTTAGGACTATTTTCTTTAGCTGAAATCAATAGCTAATTAGGTTATTTGGTAAGCATTAAACCTTGGCTAGTAACTGTTCAGTAGGACTTTAGCTAGTGGCTAGTTTATGCTTTGCTTGGTTTTGCTAGTTTGGATGCCTTTGATTGCTTCTGATTCAGAGATGTACTTCTGATTTCAGAAAGTGACTAGGTTCATTTGAGCATAGCTTAGCTTGGCTTGAGTGTTTGATCATTGCTTTTGTTTGCTAGTGATTAGGAAAATAGAAACCAGATCCTCCGACTATAGCTGTGACACTATTAGTTGGTAATCTCTCATCTAGTCTAACCATGAAGCTCCTGTGGATCGACCCTGACTACCGCTATACTAGTGTGTGTGTTAGGTTTTCTCTTATTTTTGACCGCACGACGACCTCTGCGCGTGTCAACAACGTAGAGGTACAAAGATACTCTTCGTATGCCAATTTAAAGTCATTTAATGAGATATTCTTATCCTTGAACATTTCCAAATTGTTGTCCAGCCATTTGTGGAATGTATCTATCAGATTGTTTCCTTTTGAAAATGTTTTCTTCGTCGGTTTTTGAAATTTAGGATTCGGAAAGTTAGGTTTCGTTGGTGTAAAAGTTGGTTTTTCATTTCGATTTTTAACTTCTGAGATTTTTGAGCAAACAGGCTTTGTACCAGAAGTGGAAGCAATTGCTTCATTTTGTTTCGAATCTCTAAAAGGAGTTTTTCAGATGGCTTCGGGGTTGACAATTTTAAGTTCTCATCTTTTGGGGTAAATATTTCAGGTTTGGGCTTGGAGTTGAAGTTTGATTTGTTAAAGTTTTTCAGAAATGGCTTTCCAGAGTTGTTTTTGAAGAAGGGTTTCTTGAACCTTCGATTGTTGGCGGCATAGAGAGCAACAGTATCTCCATTATCATCTACCATGTAGGCAGCAATGTCTTCATCACTTGATTCTTCCTCTTCTTTTGACACAAGAGCTAGTGGTCCAGAACTAGCCATTTCACTTCTTCGACCTACCACATCGGGTTCATGTGATTTTAGTAGATTGTATAGGGCAGCCAGCTTGTATTTCTCAATATTCTCATAGGATTTGACCATGAGCATGATTGGTCTCCACTCCTTGCGAAGACTGTAGAGAAATTTGATATTTATCTCTTGTTGGCTTCTTGTTTCCCCATACTTATCGAGTGTGTAAATCATGTTGCTCAGACGTTCATAACAGGCTTCTAAGGACTCATTTTCTTCTTGCTTAAAGTTCCCGAAGTCTGCAAGGATTTCTTGAACTTTGCTAGTATGGAGGATTTTATCTCCTCCGAAACGGAGTTCGAGATTGTCCCACATCTCCTTTGCAGATTTTGCATCAGCAATGTGGTGGCTGACATCGGGACCCAAGCCACTTCTCAGTTCACGCATGGCCCTCTCATCGTTTTCAAGCTTCTTCATATCTGCAGCATTAAGAACAACGGCTTCTCCTCCGTCAGGTACAACGAATCGACCAGCAATGTCTGTGTGTGGACCTTCAGTCACAGACCTCCATAGATCTTTGTCCAGTCCTATAAGGTAATCCTTCATTCGACCAGCCCAATAATCGTATTAAGAAGTTACTAGAACAGGGGCCTTTGTTGCAGAACCGATGATGTTTGTATAGTTAAGCATATTGGCATAAGTTGCTGTGGAATCAGTCATCTTGATGTATTTCAACTGGATCTTTTCAGTAAAAACGGGTGGTAGAGATTTGCAACAGTTACGGAAAACCAAATATGAGAATCGATTCAGATTTAGAGCTGAAGCAAACAAATTCGAACTCTATCAACATGTTTTTGAGCTGACTTGCTCTGATACCACTTGTTGGGTGTTGAAATATGAGAACAGATGAACTAATATAGATATGTAATCAATAACACAATCAATAGTATAATGATGATGCAACAAAGCTAATTAAACGATGTGATATGAATAACATGTGCCGAATGCTTGATTAGAACTTTGGTTTTACAATTGGGTTTTCTATCTGGGAGACATACAATTCTCGTAAGCTAATCTTGTAATCTCGCACTCGACACGGTATGGTATCACTGATATTTATACTAAATCAGTGATACCAATAGTACAACTTTTACAGAGAATATCCTATCAGTGTACTGACCAATAGGATAGAAGATTCATGCAACACGTATTGTACTATACGCGTGCACACAAAAGACAAGATGACAGACTGTGAAGTCTTCGGATCCTCTATGCATAGCACTTCGGAGTCTTTAGACTTCGGTGTCTTCTCTTGTTTATTCACTTCGGAGTTTCTTCATGGGTGGGACTTCGGATATATCAGCACTTCATCACAAATGTTCTCAACACTTGGATTTGGATCTGCAAAAATTGGTCTTTCGTCTGTTCTTATGATTCTTAAAAGGTCTTAAAATTCCATCCAACCGATGCATCTGGTTTGAGCATTCGCTGAAGTTAAATCATTCGAAACACATAACAATAATCATTTTTCATATCATTTAATAGTAAACCAATGTACAAATACCACAACGAGTTAAACTAACCTTACGCCATCCACCGATAGTACCAAAAACCACAAAATCAAAACCCATACCTAAAGAAAATTTCCTGTAACAACGCAAGACTTCAAAAGCTGCTTGTGCGCTGCTACATACACTTAACCCTTCACCATAACTAATCCTAATCAAGCAATTATCCAGCCGCATAGAACACCCATCATCGTGAAGATCAATGACCACTTGTATATTCGTCAGACCGCCTAATTCCGCTTGTATTATGACAAATGTATCTAAGCTAATAAGTCACTTTTGAAACTCTTTTTCAATATAAGCAAATAAGTTAAAAATACATAAGTAAGAGTAAGACCACCTTTACTTATTAGATCTTCTTATGACTTATTGAAACAAAAATACTATTTTTTTTAAGAAATCAATCAAAACACTTTTTTTTATCAACTCATTACTTCTTTCACCAAATAAGTCGATCTAAACATTTTTTAAAAAAACTTGTTTTTGTTACAATATAAGTCAATAAACACTTATATCAAAGTAATTATTTACTTAATTAAGCAATCCTATACCCCCCTAAGGCTACATGGTAATTTTCTCTGGTATCATTCCATCGTTTCTTGATCCATTTCATTAAATGCTTTAATTGCCCTTCCAATATTTCTTGAAGTTGTCTTCGATTAACTCGATAAGAATTTTCAAAAAATTGGTTATTTTACTTGGTGAGGAAAGTGGCCGCGATTCAGCGAAGACTCTTCACGGCATGGAGGCTCTTCTAGTCTTCTATTCAGACCGCCATCCACTTATTGTGCATAGCGATTTCGTTTTCACTCAAAAAGATCAATTGTAAGTACTTTTCCAACTTCACTTAATCAGCTCGTGTTTCCCATTTGATTAAATGTTAGTTCCCAAAAAGACATTCATCCTTATCTTGCTCTCGTTCATGAATCCTAGTTTTCTATCACAAGCTTTTTATGCCAAAGTTTACTGTTCGGTATCTGCAAATAACATGAATTTTATCCAAAAGATAGGACTAATTTTCCATTTTAGGTTCCCACCATGTATTCAAGGCTGATACAAATACAATGGATTCAGACTTAGTTGAAAGTGTTCAAGGTTTATTAGTATTTTTATGTTCGTTTGGTTCATGCTTTCGATGTATGCTATTCGGGAAATCTCACCTTAGATTGGAAAAAAAGTAGTCACTTGTACTGTTTTTTCTCAATAGTTTTGAATTTTTTTGAAACTTAAAATCATTAGTTGCGTTAATAGCCATGTGTTTATATTTTGTTACCAATAATAGAAATATATAACTCAAAACCTACAAAATCTTTACAAGATTATCTTTGATAACATTTTTATTGCTAAAGAACTATAAGTGCATATTATGATCCGTATGGAATTCTATGTACATTTCTATTATGTATATAGACATCTAATTATGTTATTATGAGTAAAAACAAAGTACATTTTACTAGCTTCAAGTTACATAATGTGATGATCAGTAAATTATATATTTAGCTAATATGGTGTATGGGTAAAAAATGTAAGTACGTTGTTATTAAGGGTAACAAATAAAGTACAATACGTAATAAAGGTAAAGTATGTTTCCCGCAAATGGCTGGGAATGAAGGGGCAATTGGTACTTCCGTACTTGTCATTGTCAAGGTCAATTATGGATACAAATAGCCACTTTTTAATGCCAATGAATCGGCCTTGTAGGTCTAAAATAGTAAATTGACAGTCGATCGCTTATTCGTCACATAGTTGATGGAAGTGCACTCGGTGAATTCAAGCAATTGTATGCCAATTTATCACTAACTTTTGTTATGTTAAGACTCCAGATAGTGTTCTGAAATATAAATTATGGATACAAATACCACCACTGGTCCAAAATATAAATTTTATTGTGATTTTGGTCCAATTTATTTTGGAAGTTCTTAAAATAACCAATTTGCCCTTATTATTTTCTTTTTCTATTTTCGTTATATTGTAATAATTAAAAAAAGAAAAAGAAAAAAGAAATACACACCTACCCTCCAACTAGCAATGAAATGCTTTGCATTTTGATGGAATTGCAAACAATTAACTGAAATTATGTTGCTATATAGTGCATCTAGCCTTTACATATTATGGCATCTTACAGTTCAACGTGTTGAATTTTTATTCACCATAAAGTATTTTTGCATCACGATTCAACTGTGTTGAATTTGTTCATTTTAAATCATTTCTGTGTCACGATATTAAGCTAGACAACTTCCTTATGACTTTAGCGAGGCATTTTTCCAATACAAAAACACCAACGTGATTTGAATTTGAATGTTGGAATCTACGAGATAGTGTTATTTTTATTAATTCGTCAATAATTTTTTTTAAAAGTTAGATTTTTTTTGAAAGTGCACATATGCACAAAACGTGCACATATGCTCATTTGCACAAAAATGCACATATGTACATTTCGTATATGCATATTTTTTTTTCAAATGTTTTTTTGACAAAATGTCTTAAATATAAACGACTTAGTGCATTAAGTCATTTTTTCTGAAATTTTTTTTTAGTCTAAGAGTTCTCAAGATCTCACAAATATTTGGGTTCTCACCGGATCCTGACCATATATATATATATATATATATATATATATATATATATATATATATATATATATATATATATATATATATATATATATATATATATATATATATATATATATATATAGAGTTAGTATTAAATGAATGTGTGATTGTAGGACTGAATGTGGGCTGTTAGATTGAGAGAATCAATGGATGTGATCAAATGACATTTTTGTAAATAAAATCAAAGAATTTATTTCGTTGAATGCAAAAACCACGGTTAAGGGTAAAACAGTCAAAATACACGAACCCATCACACACACGATTTGTTCAGTTACAATTATCAACTTAAAGACGATCATCAACAGAGAATCGAATTACTAGCCGAATCAAGGGCAACATTGACTCTTGCATACTTGCATTCTTCGAAAGCCGCATTCATAAAAAATCGTCGATGGCAAGGAGACGAAGCAGTTACCGACTACGAGATAATGTCAAGTTCAAATACTCCAACACTCCGGATAACCCACTTACAGTTGATGACCTAGACGATTTCGTTGATCCGCTAAAAGGCGAGGTTTGATTATTCTGTAAAGTTAAATTGTAGCGTAATCCCATTATCAAAGAATAGGGCAAAAATGCATTCTACAGGAATACACATACATTGCTCTATTTTTTATTATTAAAAGAGCTAGGGTTTCGTATGAGTTTTCAATATTTTGGGTTATTTGTTTAAATGAAGTAACAATATCAAATGTAATGAAGTTAGCTTAAAAATTGCATTCTACAGGAATACCCATACATTTGTGTTAGTTGATGATGGTAGAAAATGGTTTCCTTTGTCAAGAGAATGTGTATGTTTACAAAACCAATGGTTTCTGTGCTAAAATGTGTTTGTAATAGCATTCTATCATAATGAAATGATTGATTTGATACAGATGAATGTATCCATTCTACAAGAATACACATACATTCTTCTACATTGATTATGCTAGAAAATGGTTTCCATTCTCAAAATAATGTGTATGTTTAGCCAAAAAAATGGTTTATGTGGTAAAATGTGTTTGTTATAGCATTCTATCGGAATGAAATGATTCTTTGCTACCGAGGTTAACATAAATTCTAAAAGAATTTAGTACATTCTCTGAGAATGCATCGAATAAAACCATGTGTTACACATTGAACATTCTCTGAGACTAAGGAACAAATTAAAATTTATTACTCTGGATTTTAATATAGAAATAAACGAACGTGGTTACACTAATTGATTCATTTGCAATATAAAAGTACATTCTATGCAACATTTATGCAATGTGTAACATCACAGTGATTGAAACCTATTTTCATGCATACCAAAAGCGACAACAATAAATGAAGGTGATAACATTAAAGAAACAAGAGAGGTCATTGATGTTTTAAGCTCAAAAACAAAAAAGAAAGAGACAAGGAATGATAAGCCATAATTAATCAACATTATGAGTACCCAACAGAAAAAGTCAAAGAAGAAGGGCAAAGAAGTTGTAAAATAGAAAGTAAAACTAGGAAAAAAAAGCGAGGTGAAGAAAATGAGGATGTTACACAAAAAAGAAAGAAGAAAAAAAAGATAGTTGAAGATGAGGAGGAATCACAGAATGAGTATATTTAGGTTAGAAAGGATGAGTAGTTACTTTCATTCTCTGAAAATATGTGAGAACAAGTGATATTGCTTGTTGGAAAATAGTATGTAAACTATTCTATCATAATGTAAATTTCTGCAAATTATAAAATGTGTTTCACATTCTCTGAGAATATGTGATAAATAATGACTGTAGTCACTTATATTGTCAAAGAATGATACTTTTATTATAACAGTTATGTGTATTCTCAAAGAATGAATGTTGGTTTTTAATTCTTAGAGTTGCATTCTAATAGAATGAATTCCTGTTTACATATTACATATATGTATTCTCAGAGAATGACTGTAGTATTATGATAAATGCAACACATTCTTTGAGAATACGTAGAAAAAAATTGATGGTATTCTTATATACAATCATTTGTATAATCTCAAAGTAAGAGTACGTAGTTAAATTCTCAGAGAATGAGTATATTTATGTTAGAAAGGAAGAGTATTACTTTCAGTCTCTGAGAATATGTGACAAACAAGTGATGTGGTTTGTTGGAAAATAGTATGTAAACTATTATATGATAATGTAAAATCTCTGCAAATTACAGTAGAAGTTGTATACCCGTACAGTTAATTATAGTCTTTGATTAATATATGTTTAACAAAAATTCAAATACATTATTATATCTGTACATAGTACTACATAAGTCCCTACTGATAATTGTATCCACATGTTTCTTTATGATACACACATGGATTTGCTGCCGTGATTGGCCATTCGTACCTAAACATCTTGAACGAGAAGCACACGATGGAGAAAGTAATCAAAAAAGGTCTGTTGAAGTTTCCCAACAACAAAACATTAAAAGAGTGGAAATTGAAAATAAACAGGGATTAAATTGGTTACCGAAAATAAAATTATTTCTTAAAAAAACAGCTTATTTAAAATCATATCACAAACATCATGCGTACACATTACATTCTCAGAGAATGAAACTACATGATTCAAAAAAAAACCTTACCATAACTAATAATACTTCTTAAAGAATCATACAATAAACAACAACCCAACAATAAAAAACAATGATAATGGTATTACATAATTCAAAAAAAAAAAAAAAAAAAAAAAACGAACCATAACTCACAATAATTCCTCATATCATATTTGAATCATTCTCAGAGCATGAAACTACATAATTTTAAAAAAAATACAATAAATCATACTAATTCTTAGAGAATGATTCGATGAACAACACCCAAAAAATCTAATGCCATGACAATTATAAAATTCCACATCCGATTACAAAAACACAAAATCCTTCAAAACATATGACTACGAACATTTGAATGAATCAAAAAAATCTAAAAAAATATAAACGGGCAATTTCTGCTATCATGATCACCAAGCTTATTACAAAAGTTGCAATATCTCTTATTCTGACTGCATACGTCTTCAATTTGGTAAACAAAATCAAAAGAATACTCCCAGATGAATTCAACTTCTTCAACCATCAAAACGCATACACACATCCAATAAGACATGTCCCCTAGAAAAAAACACCTTATTAATTAACAAACACTAACATATGCGTTAATTCTCTTAGAATGACAATAAACAACTAAAACTAACAATCATTCTCAGAGAATGTTCTTCGCCATAACAAAACATACGCTGCACAACAAATTTGTTAGACTCATACACCTGTTACTGTTCGCACAACCAAAATACATTAACAAAAATTAAAAACCATTCAAATTGCAATAGATTTTGATTATACCAGTGTAGAATCCTGATACGAAACGGTTACTGTGAATCCCAAATTACAATTCTTCAAAATCTAACGATCTAACAATTAAAAAGAACAAAATCAGAATTTAAGAACGAATTATTGTATATGAAATCAAATTTGAATTCACGATTATACTGTTATTCGGTTACGAAATTCAATTGAAATGCCAAATTATCGTAAACGGAATTTAATTTCAAATTCCAGAATCCTAATGAAATACAGATCGTATCCTTAATAAATCAATGGATATGATTCAGTCCTATGTTCACACGATATTTAGGATCTGTATTTGAACATATATATATATATATATATATATATATATATATATATATATATATATATATATATATATATATATATATATATATATATATATATATATATATATATATATATATATATATATATATATATATATATATATATATATATATATATATATATATATGGATAAGTTCAACATAGAACCAAATTATACTGGCTAACCATAGAACCACGTAAAAATAACCAATGTTCATTTATGAACATATATAATTTTCATGTTCATTGATGAACACGTTCATAAATGAACATATGTTCATAAGTGAACATTAGGCAAATTTTACGTGGTTCTATGGTTAGCCAATATAATTTGGTTCTATATTGAACCTGTCACTATATATATATATAAATATATATATATATATATATATATATATATATATATATATATATATATATATATATATATATTGTTGAATAATGTTTTTATGTTTTTATGTGACCATCACTCAAATAAGTCGAAATGTTTTTTAACAAATATTATCAGTATTTCAGGTTGCGTGAATTCAAGATCAAAAACAAGAATAAATCAAGACCCGAGAAACTTTGAGAAAACATCCAAACCTGAGGAAGTAACGCTACGAACCAAAGAGCAAAATACAAAATATCACACTGCTACAGCAATCGCGACGCGACAAACCCTATGGTCGCGACGTAAGAAGAAGAAGCAAAGCAGAAGACCAAAACTCTACAGCGCTCGCGACGCGACGGAGAGAGTGGTCGCGACGCGAAGCTCCATCGCGAAGCCCCTCCAACGTGACACCACCAACTTTCTAATCGCGAGACTACCAACCCAACGCACTATCCTTCGCGACGCGACCAAAAGGAAACGCGACCAAAAGGAAACGCGACGAAAAGCTCGACATACCAGCGAAGACGCACTGACCCGACAAAAAGCGCACCGACCACCAGCCAAGCACCCTCGCGACGCGACGGAAGACCCTGTCGCGACGCGAAGCCTGTTCATCAGCACTATAAATAAGATGCAAACCTCTTGCCATTCTTGTGCAGAAAATAACTTACACCACACATACCAATTCAAGCACCAATATTATCCTACGTCCAAAGAGCAAGAAAACCTGCCAAAACGCTCAAGAAAACTCTTTTCAAACAAAGAAAATCCACGTCCAAACAAACATCGAACAAAACCGCTACACCCATACTCTACCCGACACCAAACAAAACCTCTACCCAACACCAAACAAAACCTCTACCCGACGCCATACAAAACCTCTACCCGACACCAAACAAATACTCTACCCGACACCAAACAAAACCTCTACCCAACACCAAACAAAACCTCTACCCGACGCCAAACAAAACCTCTACCCGACACCAAACTTCAAACCTCTAAACAACCTCAACCCGAATACCAAACCACAAAACCTACACACCCTCTACCAAATACATACACCACGAAAACTAAACCACAAAAACCCCGTGCATCTCAATTAAACCGACACCAAAAACCCATTTCACCAAACACCAAAAACTACCAAACCTCATCCTACCGTAAAGAACGAGAATCGACGCTTCAAAGAAAACGCCATCTTCATCAGCTATCGATAAGTTCTTTTGAAATTATTTGTGTCGTTATTGATTTATTCAAACTGTTATAAATCAACTGTACCAAATATCCAATACATCCGAATTGAACCTTGACAACAAAAACATATGAGGACTGTATTTAACCGAGACATCTAACTTCTAACTTCTAACTTCTAACCTTTTATTTATTGTAAAAACACTTTATCGTTGATAATGGCGTTTATTACATCTAACCTCTAACTTCTAACATTTACTTTATTTACCGCTTTCTGTCTATTTAAATACTGTCTAGTTTAGTTTTACCGCTTTATATTTATTCCGCAACTTTTATTTATTCCGCATATTATAGACAAAATACATATCTGTCACACAGTAATCGGCTTAAAAACCTTACTCGTGGAGATCGATCATCGAATATTTTCAACAATTGGTATCAGAGCTTGTGTGATTTACTTTGAAATTTTTGTCGAGAACTTTTGTGTAGCGTTTTTATAAACCACCAATAAGTTTCCTTTAAAAATTTCATCTTAATATCACTTGTTCAAAAAAAAATTTATTAAAATCTTAAAATTTTCAAAAAAAAAAAAAAAAAAAAAAAAAAAACAATTTTCAAAAAAAAAAAAAAAAAAAAAAAAACAACAACCCAAAAATGACTTCCACAACCTACTCAAGAGCTCCATATGTCATCGATCAGGTATGGTCTATGATCTCAGAAATCGGTCTTTCAAGAACACCATTTGAGTCCCACATGACTAAGATTGAGAACAGTTTGAAAGCTGATCTCAAACTATATCATGACACAATAGTCAAATCTGATATCTACAAATCTGAATTACAAACCTTGCAACTCAGATTTGGAGAATCAACAAAGACTAGAGACAAACTTGAAAGAGACGTCGAACGAAAATCAGAAGAATATAATCACGTCTTAGATCAATTAAATGAAGCTCTAAAACAAAAAAGGGACTTGGAAATAAAAAATCAATCTGTTTTTCCATCTGAAATAAAAGATGCCTTAGAAATAGAAGTCCTTCAGTTAAAACTAAAAATTCAAGATTTAACTAACATAAACTCTAGTTTGATTCTGAAATTAGATGATTTTTCAAAACAAATCAAACTTCTTGAATCCGAGAATCAAAGATTTCAAGGAAAACTGGATTCTATCAATCTTGCTAGAAAGCTAAGTGATGATATTTTCATCAAAGCAACATCCTTAGGATCTGGCAAAATCGATACGAATTACAGACCTGGATTAGGAAGAGAATCCTTCGAAATCGAACAAGCCAAACAAGAAACCAGGACAAACAGTGAAAACTCTGAATCAACTCTAACAGATCCATCCACATCTGTTAATGAGGAAAATTCAGACGACGAAACAGTTATCAACTGTAACCCAGATGATACTGATTTCAGGGTTTCCAAAAGATTTTTAACTAATAGGTCTTCAACCCACCAAATCCAAATTACCAACCAAAACTCCAAACTTAAAGGCTTTTTGAATAGAGCAAACTCCTTTTACAAGAAAGACAGTACCTCTAAACAAATTGCTCTTCAGAAGAAACAAGACAAACCCAAAGTTTTCAAACAAACCCAAAAGAAACCTTTGAAACCAGCCTCCTTGCCACAAAAACAAAAATATTTTCAAAACCATCCTCATCCCAAAAACAAAGAAAGGTTATCAGACAAGTCATTACATAAAGGATACCTTTCACACAATCAGAAATCTTTCCAAATGACAGGCTTTCAAAAACAAATCTTAAATTGGGAAAATCTGATAAGTCAAATCAAGCTTCAACCACTTCGTCCAATTAACAGAAACCATAATGATTTCAAATCATCGAAAACCATTAACAAATCAGGACCCACCATGGTTTGGGTACCTAAACTTTCTGTCTAATTGCAGGTACTTTGTGCTGGAGAGCCCAAGGATGATACATGGTATATCGATAGTGGCCGTTCCAAGCATATGACAACAAACCATAGCCTTCTACAAGACTTCAAACCCACACTACCTTCGATGCAGAAACTTCACAATCAAACCAAAATGATGCGGATCCAGTCATGGGGGAACCACCAAAACCGGAACCCTCCTAAAACACCCCAATCCACCTGTCCAAATGATCCCAATGCATCATTTATGGGAGAACCACCAAAACCAAATTCCTCTCTAAAACAATCCCAATCTACCTATCCAAAATGATTCCAGTGCATCATTTATGGGGGAACTCTCGTTACCCCATTCTCACCCCCAAACCAAAATTTACCAAAAACATTCAAATAACCAAATTTTTCAAAAACATCCACATAATCAAAAATCACAAAAATTGAATAAAGTTTTATCCTTTTAAAAGCTTTTATAAAACCATGTGATTAACATCTTCTTGACTAAATTTTCAGATACTTATGCTCGATGAATGTTCTCAGTCATATTGATTCTTAAATTAAAGTGAAGGTTCAAATCTCAAAATTTTCATTATGTACATTCTCCTATTCCCTTTGAATTTATTTCAAATATAACGATTTTATCAATTAAGGGACATAAGATCAGGAGATTCAGATGAAAACCAAACCCATGTGAGAATTTGTGACTCGTCTTTAACTGCTAAGTGAAATTCATTTCTGTGAGCAAAGGTGTTTTCATTATGACGTATAGGATTTATACTCTTATACCGTGATGCTAGTCTCATTTTTGCTTAGATATCAAAATGACCAGGGACGATACTTTCATTTCCTTATATATTAGACAAACTGTCTATTATATCACCTATCCCTATCCTAAATCAAACCACTTCAAAGAAAAGCTTCATCATCTGGCATAACGAATCTGACAATCGAAGAAACGCAAAGTCGTATCCAAGAAAACCAGAAGAAAACTCAAAATCTCAAAACGCAAAGTCATCTTCAACAAATGCTGTTAACAAATTACAATTGGCAACCACATCAAATATCTTTTCACAAATCAAGAAAAGATAAAGACAAAGGTGAACACTTCACCAAAGAAAAGGAAGATTTACAACAACAATCCATCAAGACAGACATCTCTCGAAATTTCCAAACAACAGATTCTCAAATGCTTTATCAAATATAACTGTTAAAACCGAAGATTTACCGGGATACTGTAGCCTTCATAATTGAATATCCTTAGTTGCAAACTGCACTATGAATATTTCTAAACCCCTCTTCATGTATTTCCCGACGGAGAGAGAGTGAACATCAATGGCATGAATGAAGAAACCCTCTGAGTAATGCCGAAACCAGTCTTATGTGATTGATTATCTAATATGAAGACCAAGTGACTAAAGTATATAGGTATAAATCCATATTAAGCATAAGTCAAACACCTTCAAACTGAGAGATATCACTCATCTTTAGTGATTATACACCAGTTCTACACCCAGAACAAACAAACACCTCAGTCAAGTGTGAGCTATACCTATGAGAAGTTCATCTGAATCGACCTATTAAGATCACTTGTCGTCTTTATAAATGCTATAAAATCTTAAGGAATATTATGAAAATGCATATACAAAAACCTTTTGATAATCGAACTTGAAACCTTGATTCAGAAACAAATATTCTTGACAAACATTTTTCAAAACATAAGTAAAATCTAGTCACACTTTTTCAAAACAAGTGATATGGTTTTATAAACGTCTTATCCAAACTTCAAGAATTTTCAATCAAACATTTTTCTCCTCATTTCATTAATGATCACATAGGGGGAAATTGTTGAATAATGTTTTTATGTTTTTATGTGACCATCACTGAAATAAGTCGAAATGTTTTTTAACAAATATTATCAGTATTTCAGGTTGCGTGAATTCAAGATCAAAAACAAGAATAAATCAAGACCCGAGAAACTTTGAGAAAACATCCAAACCTGAGGAAGTAACGCTACGAACCAAAGAGCAAAATACAAAATATCACACTGCTACAGCAATCGTGACGCGACAGACCCTATGGTCGCGACGTAAGAAGAAGAAGCAAAGCAGAAGACCAAAACTCTACAGCGCTCGCGACGCGACGGAGAGAGTGGTCGCGACGCGAAGCTCCATCGCGAAGCCCCTCCAACGTGACACCACCAACTTTCTAATCGCGAGACTACCAACCCAACGCACTATCCTTCGCGACGCGACCAAAAGGAAACGCGACCAAAAGGAAACGCGACGAAAAGCTCGACATACCAGCGAAGACGCACTGACCCGACAAAAAGCGCACCGACCACCAGCCAAGCACCCTCGCGACGCGACGGAAGACCCTGTCGCGACGCGAAGCCTGTTCATCAGCACTATAAATAAGATGCAAACCTCTTGCCATTCTTGTGCAGAAAATAACTTACACCACACATACCCATTCAAGCACCAATATTATCCTACGTCCAAAGAGCAAGAAAACCTGCCAAAACGCTCAAGAAAACTCTTTTCAAACAAAGAAAATCCACGTCCAAACAAACATCGAACAAAACCGCTACACCCATACTCTACCCGACACCAAACAAAACCTCTACCCAACACCAAACAAAACCTCTACCCGACGCCATACAAAACCTCTACCCGACACCAAACAAATACTCTACCCGACACCAAACAAAACCTCTACCCAACACCAAACAAAACCTCTACCCGACGCCAAACAAAACCTCTACCCGACACCAAACTTCAAACCTCTAAACAACCTCAACCCGAATACCAAACCACAAAACCTACACACCCTCTACCAAATACATACACCACGAAAACTAAACCACAAAACCCCGTGCATCTCAATTAAACCGACACCAAAAACCCATTTCACCAAACACCAAAAACTACCAAACCTCATCCTACCGTAAAGAACGAGAATCGACGCTTCAAAGAAAACGCCATCTTCATCAGCTATCGATAAGTTCTTTTGAAATTATTTGTGTCGTTATTGATTTATTCAAACTGTTATAAATCAACTGTACCAAATATCCAATACATCCGAATTGAACCTTGACAACGAAAACATATGAGGACTGTATTTAACCGAGACATCTAACTTCTAACTTCTAACTTCTAACCTTTTATTTATTGTAAAAACACTTTATCGTTGATAATGGCGTTTATTACATCTAACCTCTAACTTCTAACATTTACTTTATTTACCGCTTTCTGTCTATTTAAATACTGTCTAGTTTAGTTTTACCGCTTTATGTTTATTCCGCAACTTTTATTTATTCCGCATATTATAGACAAAATACATATCTGTCACACAGTAATCGGCTTAAAAACCTTACTCGTGGAGATCGATCATCGTATATTTTCAACATATATATATATATATATATATATATATATATATATATATATATATATATATATATATATATATATATATATATATATATATATATATATATATATATATATATATATATATATATATATATATATATAGTGTGAGATCAATATAGAACCATAGAACCATATGTTCATTACTGAACATACATATGTTTAAGCTGAACATACGTATATGTTCATAAGTGAACATACGTAAGCATGTTCACTTATGAACATATACATATGTTCTGCTCTGAACATATGTATGTTCAGTACTGAACATATGGTTATATAGATAAAAAGTAGTTCTATTTTAAAGCTCGTATAACACACGTATGAGGATTAATTAAAGTATTATAATAAGAAAATGTTTGATTTTATATAATAGTTAGGATAATACAAGTAATACATGATTGATATGAATTTGAAATTCAAAATGGATGCTTCCTGATTTTTTAGTTTTAACTTACGATTATTATTGAAATGTTTGGAGAGGAATAATTTAAAATTTCCTTATCATCTCCGAAAACGACTATTGAAATTAAATGGTAACAATTGAAATTAATAATTTGATTGGAATTATTAGGATTTATTTTGAATTTTTGTTTTTAAATCATATAAAGTCGACCACTTTTAGCTATTGCCGAATGACAGTCAATTTATCTCCTTTTATGGAAAAGCAATATCTGTTCTCAAATTAAAAATCTACATATCAACGTAAAGAAGTATAGATTAATAGTTTACATATTTACGTTCATCTTTATCATTAGTTATTGCAAAATATTATTGAGATCACTTGTGGTTACTACATTTATTATATTAATTTTGCTAAGGATATCTAGATATATAATTTTATTCAGATCCTTTGCATAGTTTGTTTAATATCGTATTATACCTGATTTATTTAGATTTATATTTGAATTGAATTTAGATATGGATAATTTGGTAACAATTGAAATTAATAATTTGATTCCTCAATTAAAGGAAAAAATAATTGAGAATGCATATAAAACTGAGGCGTGGCTAAATGAGCTTAAAATAATGTAAGTGGCACTAACATGCCTCCTTTATTAGTGTATATATATATATATATATATATATATATATATATATATATATATATATATATATATATATATATATATATATATATATATAGTTAGGATCTTTTGAGAACCACAAGTCCACCGAGAACTCCCAAACAGATATTTTTTTTCAAAAAACCGACCCCATAGGCCTCTAAAACGCACATATCTAAGAATTTTCGAAAAAAAAAAATTAAAAAAAAGACTTTTTTATTGAAAAAACTTTGCTCATGTGCAAATTTTTTTTTTGTACATGTGCAAATTTTTTTATACGTACACTTTTTTTTCAAATTTTATTTTTCAGAACGCCTTAAATATATGTTAGAAAGACATCCATAAAAAAAACTTGAAAAAAAAGGTACGTATAAAAAAGTTTGCACATGTGCAAATTTTTTTTTTGCACATGTGCAAATTTTTTATAAAAAAAAAGTCGTTTTTTCGGAAATTTTTTTCAACGCCCCGGCACCAATTTTGTGACACCCCATTTCTATTGTTTTCAAATACTATGGTTTTTCGTATAAATACATGAATACAAAAATACGGTTTATCAAAAACCGATCATTTACATGTTTAAAAAAATAGTGGGTGTTACAAATCCATACCAAAACTAACCATAGTAAGCAAGAAAGGATTAAACCTTTAGTCCAAGATAGGAGCTATGTGGGCTCCACTCCAGCTAAACTTCATCCAATTATAGCATAACATTTAACCTGGAATACATGGCAAAACATAAAATACGTAAGACAATAATGTCTCGTGAGTTACATGAGTTTTAGACTCAAACCTTTAACTTCTTTTCCAACTTTTATAAAACTTATAACATAAAACTTCTGTCAAAACTTTATAGTAATAACATACTATAACTTTTTACTTCTCGAAATCATTTCATAACATACTTTACAAAAATAACATCTTTCAAAACTTATAGTAGTATCATACTATAACTCTTTACTTTTCAAATTCACTTCATAATATACTTTTCAAAAATAGCTTTTTTCTTACTTTATTTGACCGGTTTTATAAGCTTGCTGGATTTTTATACTTAGGGCTTTAATCACCATAAGTGATACCCCAAGTCTCTATGGCTAGAAAGAACGGATCAATCCTCACCATAGAAGTGCTGAGGCGATCTACTTCGTGATGGGGCTTTTTTCCCAGTAGACCCCTTATCTAACCCGGGTAGGTTGGAACATAGTTCCCTTACTAACGCTGCTTGCTACAATTACCAGTCATACAAAACATTTTCTGCTTACTTTAACAATTACTTACTTACATAGTGGCTAATTGCCAAACTTCATCATTTCTTGTCTTTATGGCTGAATGCCAAATTCATAACTTTCGTTTCACATAAACTATATGTTTAAAACATGTCTTTATAACATTTTAGGCTTAATGCCAAATCATACTTTCCAAACATCTTATGGCTATATGCCATTCATATTTGAAAACATATACAATTTGTAACCAAAACATACTTCTTAAAACATTATGGCTATATGCCTATCCATACTTCCAACATGTATAACTTGTATTCAAAATATACTTTTACATAATTGGTACATAACCAACATACTTTCACTTAATATAACTTGTAGTTCAAAACTTAGCTTCAAATATAGCATTATACTTTCAAAACAATTTAGAAATAATACTCTTGCATATAATTTCACATATAGAAATTTTATAAGAAATCTTGAAAATACTTACTTGCCATGTACCCCAGAATGGGTAAAATACTGCATGTACTCACCTTGTGTATTGCTAGTAGATTGACTACACATTCCTTGTATTTATACTCTTTTAATCCAACAATCACTTGACATGAACCTATATTTAACATGTTATACATTAACATTCATTCTAACTGACTCTATAACTCATTGGAGTCCTATTATACCAATATAGGTCATAACAAGTCTATAACTTTTAAATGACCAACTTTAAATAAATCGTATATTATACGTATTTTACTACAGTACCCTCAGGAGGTCGTATTCCCAGTTTAACAAATTTCCATGTGTTTTCACACCATTTTAGACTTGTGGTATAAATATCAGACTAATCGGACAAGTCTAGCACCAAGTTCCAAACTCAAAAATGACATTTTCTTAACAGAAAGTATGCACGACTCGTGCATAATTAAGCCTTGAGGGAGCACGACTCGTGCATGCATTAAATGACAACTTACTTTGAAGTGCAGGGGGAGCACGACTCGTGCTAAATGAGCACGACCCGTGCTCTTTCTGGGCAACTTCTTCTTGCTTCGGTTTTGCACTGTAGCAGTCCGATTTCTACACTATAACTTCCTGTTGTGGTTTGTTAAGAACTTGATACTTGACTTAATACTTATGGAATCATTCCATGACTAAAACCTTCATTTTATAACAAGTTTTAATCCATGAAATCATTGCAAATCCTAGAATGTAGAAATTAGGGTTCTTGAACCAAAAACCCCAAAATCCACAAAACCGATAAAATCGTTTGTTTTAATCACTTGTTCTTTTCATATTAACATGATAAGACACAGGAAATCATTAAAACATATTGGGATCATAACTGGAACTCAATTCTAGTTCATCCCGTGAAGAACATGTTCAAGAGTTTGGCTAGAAAGTCAACTACTAACCCTTTATCTTGATAATCTTCAACTTCCAAGCTCAAATTCCAAATTTTCCTGCTTCAATTCTTCCAAGAGTTCCAGAATTCGTGACTTTAAGAGTTCTCCCGTAACTTCTCAAGGTTCTGTAATCATATGGGAGATATTTCTCCCTTTTATACTTCCCAATTTACAGATTTAGTCCCTTTAGTTCACTTTCTTGGACTTTTGCCACAAAAATCAATTTTTATCACATAAGACTTAGTTTCTTACATTTTTAGTCCTAGACTAGAATTGTAACTTCATAATAATTTCCATGTATGACCAAATGACCAAATTACCCTCTTCATGGTAAAATGACCAAATTACCCTTTCTTTATTACAACTTTTGTAAAATTCTCCCAAAACTCCAAATTCCTCTTTTTAAGTTTATTTCATTACATAATAGCTCCAAAAATCATATTTTCTTTACTTAAGAGTCGTTTGGATGTCAAATGACCATTTTGCCCTTTTTCAACATATTTCTCCAAACTCTTCGAATTTTACTACATTTCCCAGTAAATTATTTTAAAACTTTCAAAATATTTTGGTCTTTTCCTTAAGTATTTTCTCGAATATAAATTCAATATTTTTGGGTCGTTACAACTACCTCCCCCTTATTGGGATTCCGTCCTCGGAATCATCACACAACTATTAATTTAAGGGATCACTTCTTCCTCTTCTTCAAAGGCTCTCAGCCCAAGTTTGGTTCGTAGTAAATACTTTCTTTTATCAACCCATATTCATATTCTTTATTCTTTTATCTTTTTAGTATTCTCTTCTTTAGTTGTTTATGGTTCTTTAATCCACCTTTAGAGGCTTCTACTTTCAATTCTTTATGATGAATTAACATAGTCTCTTCCTTTTAAATAATTCTCTCAATTTCCCATAAGATGTTCCATATTTCTGCTTTATTTCCTCAAGAATTCATCCATCTCATGTTCTCATTACAACTCTTTTTACCTCATTTCATTCGTAGATAAATCTTTTAGTAAAGCTTATTTTACAAAGTGATTTCATACTTTCATATTCTTATCAAAAATAGCAGCTTACTTTGTAATTCTTCTCATATGTTTACCAAAACTTCATGAAATTATATTAATCATATTCTTTACTTATAAAACTTTTTCCCAAATACAATTTGGTAAAATTTTGTATTTATACAAATTTATAAATACACAATATCTTTCTTTTAAAACAATATTTTGTCCTTTAATGGACATTTCTCTTAAACATAACTTCATAACTTATTCATTCTTATCTTTCTCTTTTCTTATATCTTTGCTCATGTGTTATTACATAAATAGTTTACTTTTATTCTTTCTTTATCTCTACTAGTAACTCTCGGTTGATTACCGTTTTTAAGAAATGCATTCACTTCCTTTCGTTACACTTTATATCCTCACTTTTCTGTTTGGAACAAAATCTGTCGAACATTATATCTTTCTCGAAAATCTGCATATCTCACTCTAAAAGTGTTAAAACGACGTACCGCTTTTTAAATATTTTTTTTAAAACTAAACATCATTAGCTTTCTTTCTATGTATAATACACAATGCTTGACTAATTATATACTTCTTTCATTTTTTTTCCTTCATTATTTATGAGATTTCAACCTCACTTTCTCAGCGTACTTCTTAATATAACCGTGCCTTTCTCGTTCTTGAATTTTTTTCTTTCAATACTTTTATAAATACACTTTTCATTCTTTTTGGGTACGCCATGTACCATACATATGTACTTAATTTAGCACCTTTTCTCTTTCTTACTCTTTCTCTATCAGGTTTTCAATTGTTTATTATGATTAATTCAAATTTTCAAACAACTTATACAACCTCATACTTATTTCACTTTTCATGATATTACCATCTCGTGGTGTAATTAGGTTTCACAATCATATATATTAACTTCTTGATTATAAATATAAATTTTCAAATTTTTGTCCCATCTTAAACCTTTATAAACAAATTTTATTTCTTGATTACTGCTTAGCATCCCGACTTTACCATGTGGATTCTTTGGTGTTTCCAGTTCATTCCATCTAATATTTCATTTTTCCAGACTCAATTTCAATATACTTCATACTTCGAAAATTTTTATACACATTTTCTCAGTTTGACTCTTATAAGAGTCAAAGCTGTCAAGGATTTATTTACCAACTTTATATACTTGATTCTCTTTTGATTTAAGAATTCAAACTAAACATTTTAGTCATTTTCGTTCCATGACAATTTCTTGACACAACCCTCAATCGCCATTATTACTCATTACTCTTTACTTGTTGTAGCTAATGCCAACAAATTGTTCTTCTTAGCTTTCTTTTTATCCCATATTTTATATAAACTCACTTCTTATGTATCTTTAGATTATACACAACTCCCATTAATTCTAACATTATCTTTCGTTCTTTTGTATTTCAAAGTTATATGGCAAATACACTATCTCACTCTTTCATATTATATAAATTTCACACTTACTTTCTCTTTCATATGTATAAACATATATACACCCATGTACATATGCTTACCTTTCATAATTAGTAACCATGTACCGACCACTTCTCACAATTATGAAACACTTTTACCCGTTATTCCTAGCCGGAAATATGTCTGTTTATTTTAGTTTTTATCTTATCTTTAATTCTTCGTCTAATACTTAATTATACATTTACTCTTGTTCTTTACTTCATATTGCTTATGACTTTTAGTCATTTTCCCTTACATGCTTTTGGTTTTCTTCAGTTAATATACTTCATTATACTCTTTTATTATTGGTATTTCTTATTATACTTTCCTTCATTTGGTTGCGGAATTTAATTCCTAATAACCAATATCTTCTCATTATTTTTCCAAATTCTCATCATCAGGTACTAAACCTGGTACCACTTATCTTAATATTTTATTTGTCTTGGGACAACTTTTAATATTCTTCTTTCAAGGAATAAACTACCAATTTACAACTCGAACTACTTCCTATACTTGTTGGGTAAGCATGCTCTACCTTCAATCTTTAGGATTATTAACTCTTGACTTTGACTACATCCAACTTCTGTCATGGGAAAGTTGCTTGGAGGCAACCAAAAAAAATCTTCATAATCGCCTTACACGTTACGATGCTTGGCATAACTTACAAATAGCTACAGTCTGTCACTACTCTTCATTAAGTAATATTCTTTGCGGGCATCGATCCACATTTACTTATTATGACGTTACTTCTGTTCGGGTACATCAGGGTACGTGCATCTTCATTTGTATGCTGCTTCTTTTACAGGCCAATCTGTGATAACGACTTCCAAATCTATATGTAAATATAGCATTCGACCTACCACCTCAAAATAGTTTCCATTTGTTTATGCTGTAATAAACAAGGCATAGTATCCTTGCTTTACATGAACTTCTTTCTTTTCGACTATGCACAACGAAGCTATCTGACTTCTGCACCGATCATTCTTCATTCTTCACCTTTATTTACTCTTCAGTTATCCTGCTGCTTGTCTCTTTACTTGACTCACCACTATTCTTATGCATTAGTCAATTGTCCATCTTTGGACACTTTCATTTATCTTCTTTGTTCAACCCCGACAGTTAATCTTCCACTCTCTGCTACCATTGTCATCTTCTATCTTTAGCTTTTTTTTCATAGTTTTAATCTTATCGTCTTACAACGATATTCTGCCTCCTTTATATATTTACTATTCATACATCTTTTAAAGAAAATTTGAAATTTAATGGTCATGCCCAAGGCACACCACCTGCTTGCATTAAACTCTTCTTTACCACTCTTTTATTTTTACAAATTTATGTACTATCAATATACTCTACTTAAAATTTTCATTCTTCATCTAAGAGTCTTACAACTCTTATATAGGTAATCAATACCCATAATTCTTCTTTAAATTGCTCTTATTCATACTTTATCTCGCCTCGGCAGGCATATACTTTAATATCTTTCAATCTGTCTACGAAGTATTATTTATCACATTATTTCTTTTACTTCACCATACTAAGTGGTATATATTCACGGCATTAACTTTTAATACTCATAACCTTACTGGTTGTTATTACATAGGCATATAATTCCTATGTTTTACTTACTACTCTCTTCAAAACCTTACCCACCAGAATACCATAATTCCTTTGCGATTCCACCAGTCTCAATACATATCCTGTGATTATGATAATACGGGCCCATATTACCATAATCACTTATACATATTGATTCTGCTGTTACCACAAGGTCTCATGGGACACTGGTTCCCTTAACATATAACACCATTATAAGTACATCGTGATCACTACTAGAAATCTTACTACTTTATAAACATAGCTGTTGAAAATATGAGATAACCGATCACCACGAGTAAGGTTTTTAAGCCGATTAATGTGTGACAGATATGTATTTTATCTATAATATGCAGAATAAGTAAGAGTTGCGGAATAAATATAAACTAAAATTAAGTTACTGAAAGCCATAAATAAGTAAAATAAAGCTGTAAATCTAAACTAGACAGTATTTAAATAGACAGAAAGAGGTAAATAAAGTAAATGTTAGGAGTTAGAGGTTAGATGTAATAAGCGCCATTATCAATGATAAAGTGTTTTTACAATAAATAAAAAGGTTAGAAGTTAGAAGTTAGAAGTTAGATGTCTCGGTTAAATACAGTCCACATATGTTTTCGTTGTCAAGGTTCAATTCGGATGTATTGGATATTTGGTACAGTTGATTTATAACAGTTTAAATAAATCAATAACGACACAAATAATTTCAAAAGAACTTATCGATAGCTGAGGAAGATGGTGTTTTCTTTGAAGCGTCGATTCTTGTTCTTTACGGTAGGATGAGGTTTGGTAGTTTTTTTGGTGTTTGGTGAAATGGGTTTTTGGTGTCGGTTTAATTGAGATGCACGGGGTTTTTGTGGTTTAGTTTTCGTGGTGTATGTATTTGGTAGAGGGTGTGTAGGTTTTGTGGTTTGGTATTCGGGTTGAGGTTGTTTAGAGGTTTGAAGTTTGGTGTCGGGTAGAGGTTTTGTTTGGTGTCGGGTAGAGGTTTTGTTTGGTGTTGGGTAGAGGTTTTGTTTGGTGTCGGGTAGAGTATGGGTGTAGCGGTTTTGTTTGGTGTTTGTTTGGACGTGGTTTTTCTTTGGTTCAAAAGAGTTTTCTTGAGAGTTTTGGCAGGTTTTTTGCTCTTTGGACGTAGGATAATATTGGTGCTTGAATAGGTATGTGTGGTGTAAGGTTATTTTCTGCACACGAATGGCAAGAGGTGAGCTTCTTATTTATAGTCACTGAACACAGTGTTCGCGTCGCGACCAGGTGGTCCGTCGCGTCGCGAAGGGGCGTGTGTCGGGTTGCTTTTGGTCGGCCACTGGTTAGTGCGTTGGGTTGGTAGTCTCGCGATCAAGAAGTTGGTGGTGTCGCGTTGGAGCCTTCGCGTCGGAGGTCTTCGCGTCGCGACCGTGCTGGCCGTCGCGTCGCGATCGCTGTAGCGATCTGGACTTCTGTCATTGTTCTTCTCTTCACGTCGCGACCACTGTGTCTGTCGCGTTGTGATTGCTGTAGCAGTGTGATATTTTGTATTTTGCTCTTTGGTTTGTAGCGTTACTTCCTCAGGTTTGGATGTTTTCTCAAAGTTTCTCGGGTCTTGATTTATTCTTGTTTTTGATCTCGAATTCACGCAATCTGAAATAAACTGATAATATTTGTTAGATAATAACAGTTCATCTTATTTCAGTGATTGTCACATACAAAAATATATTTTTCAACAATTTCCCCCTATGTGATCATTACTGAAATAAGAACAGATTAAAAGGTAAGGTTGAAAATTCTTGTAATTTGGATAAAACATTTATAAAACCATATCACTTGTTTTGAAAAAGTGTGACTAGATTTTACTTATGTTTTGAAAAATGTTTGTGAAGAATATTTGTTTCTGAATCAAGGTTTCATGTTCAATTATCAAAAGGTTTTTGTATATGTACTTTCATAATATTCCTTAAGATTTTATAACATTTATAAAGACGACAAGTGATCTTAATAGGTCGATTCAGATGAACTTCTCATAGGTATAGCTCACACTTGACTGAGGTGTTTGTTTGTTCTGGGTGCAGAACTGGTGTATAATCACTAAAGATGAGTGATATCTCTCAGTTTGAAGGTGTTGACTTATGCTTAATGTGGATTTATACCTATATACTTTAGTCACTTGGTCTTCATATTAGATAATCAATCACATAAGACTGGTTTCGGCATTACTCAGAGGGTTTCTTCATTCATGCCATTGATGTTCACTCTCTCTCCGTCGGGAAATACATGTAGAGGGGTTTAGAAATATTCATAGTGCAGTTTGCAACTAAGTATATTCAATTATGAAGGCTACAGTATCCCGGTAAATCTTTGGTTTTAACATCTATATTTGATAAATCATTTGAGAATCTGTTTGTTTGGAAAATTTTGAGAGATGTCTGTCTTGATTGATTGTTGTTGTAAATCTTCCTTTTCTTTGGTGAAGTGTTCACCTTTGTCTTTATCTTTTCTTGATTTGTGAAAAGATATCTGATGTGGTTACCAATTGTGATTTGTTGACAGCATTTGTTGGATGTGACTTTGTCGTTTCTTCATTTGTCAGATTTGTTATGCCAGATGATGAAGCTTTTCTTTGAAGTGGTTTGATTGAGGATAGGGATAGGTGATATAATAGACAGTTTGTCTAATATATAAGAAAATGAATGTATCGTCCCTGGTCATTTTGATATCTAAGCAAAAATGAGACTAGCATCACGGTATAAGAGTATAAATCCTATAAGTCATAATGAAAACACCTTTGCTCACAGAAATGAATTTCACTTAGCAGTTAAAGACGAGGCATAAATTCTCACATGAGTTTGGTTTTCATCTGAATCTCCTGATCTTATGTCCCTTAATAGATAAAATCGTTATAATTGAAATAAATTCAAAGGGAAATAGGAGAATGTACATAACGAAAAATGTTTAAAATTTGAACCTTCTCTTTAATTAAGAATCAATATAACTGAGAACATTCATCGAGCATAAGTATCTGAAATTCAAGAAGATGTTAATCACATGGTTTTATAAAAAAAACTTTTAAAAGGATAAAACTTTATTCAATTTTTTTTTTTGTGATTTTTGATTATGTGGATGTTTTTGGTAAATTTTGGTTTAGGGGTGAGAATGGGGTAACGAGAGTTCCCCCATAAATGATGCATTGGGATCATTTAGACAGGTGGATTGGGATGTTTTAGGAGGGTTCTGGTTTTGGTGGTTCCCCCTCGACTGGATCCGCATCATTTTGGTTTGATTGTGAAGTTTCTACATCGGAGGTAGTGTGGGTTTGAAGTCTTGTAGAAAGCTCTGGTTTCCTGTCATATGCTTAGAATGGCCACTATTGATATACCATGTATCATCCTTGGGCTCTCCAGCATAAAGTGCCTGCAATTAGACAGAAAGTTTAGGTACCCAAACCATGGTGGGTCCTGATTTGTTAATGGTTTTCGGTGATTTGAAATTATTATGGTTTCTGTTAATTGGCCGAAGTGGTTGAGGCTTGATTTGACTTATCAGATTTTCCCAATTTAAGATTTGTTTTTGAAAGCCTGTCATTTGGAAAGATTTCTGATTATGTGAAAGGTATCCTTTATGTAATGACTTGTCTGATAACCTTTCTTTGTTTTTGGGATGAGGATGGTTTTGAAAATATTTTTGTTTTTGTGGCAAGAAGGCTGGTTTCAAAGGTTTCTTTTGGGTTTGTTTGAAAACTTTGGGCTTGCCTTGTTCCTTTTGAAGAGCAATTGGTTTAGAGGTACTGCCTTTCTTGTAAAAGGAGTTTGCTCTATTCAAAAAGTCTTTAAGTTTGGAGTTTTGGTTGGTAATTTAGATTTGGTGGGTTGAAGACCTATTAGTGAAAGATCTTTTGGAAACACTGAAATCAGTATCATCTGGGTTACAGTTGATAACTGTTTCGTCGTCTGAATTTTCCTCATTTACAGATGTGGATAGATCTGTTAGAGTTGATTCAGAGTTTTCACTATTAGTCCTGGTTTCTTGTTTGGCTTGTTCGATTTCGAAGGATTCTCTTCCTAATCCAGGTCTGTAATTTGTATCGATTTTGCCAGATCCTAAGGATGTTGCTTTGATGAAAATATCATCACTTAGCTTTCTAGCAAGATTGATAGAATCCAGTTTTCCTTGAAATCTTTGATTCTCGGATTCAAGAAGTTTGATTTGTTTTGAAAAATCATCTAATTTCAGAATCAAACTAGAGTTTATGTCAGTTAAATCTTGAATTTTTAGTTTTAACTGAAGGACTTCTATTTCTAAGGCATCTTTTATTTCAGATGGAAAAACAGATTGATTTTTTATTTCCAAGTCCTTTTTTTGTTTTAGAGCTTCATTTAATTGATCTAAGACGTGATTATATTCTTCTGATTTTCGTTCGACTTCTCTTTCAAGTTTGTCTCTAGTCTTTGTTGATTCTCCAAATCTGAGTTGCAAGGTTTGTAATTCAGATTTGTAGATATCAGATTTGACTATTGTGTCATGATATAGTTTGAGATCAGCTTTCAAACTGTTCTCAATCTTAGTCATGTGGGACTCAAATGGTGTTCTTGAAAGACCAATTTCTGAGATCATAGACCATACCTGATCGATGACATATGGAGCTCTTGAGTAGGTTGTGGAAGACATTTTTGGGTTGTGTTTTTTTTTTTTTTTTGAAAATTTTAAGATTTTAATTTTCATTTTTTTTTTGAACAAGTGATATTAAGATGAAATTTTTAAAGAAAACTTATTGGTGGTTTATAAAAACGCTACACAAAAGTTCTCGACAAAAATTTCAAAGTAAATCACACAAGCTCTGATACCAATTGTTGAAAATATGAGATAACCGATCACCACGAGTAAGGTTTTTAAGCCGATTACATTGTGACAGATATGTATTTTATCTATAATATGCGGAATAAGTAAGAGTTGCGGAATAAATATAAACTAAAATTAAGTTACTGAAAGCCATAAATAAGTAAAATAAAGCTGTAAATCTAAACTAGACAGTATTTAAATAGACAGAAAGCGGTAAATAAAGTAAATGTTAGGAGTTAGAGGTTAGATGTAATAAGCGCCATTATCAACGATAAAGTGTTTTTACAATAAATAAAAAGGTTAGAAGTTAGAAGTTAGAAGTTAGATGTCTCGGTTAAATACAGTCCGCATATGTTTTCGTTGTCAAGGTTCAATTCGGATGTATTGGATATTTGGTACAGTTGATTTATAACAGTTTAAATAAATCAATAACGACACAAATAATTTCAAAAGAACTTATCGATAGCTGAGGAAGATGGTGTTTTCTTTGAAGCGTCGATTCTTGTTCTTTACGGTAGGATGAGGTTTGGTAGTTTTTTTGGTGTTTGGTGAAATGGGTTTTTGGTGTCGGTTTAATTGAGATGCACGGGGTTTTTGTGGTTTAGTTTTCGTGGTGTATGTATTTGGTAGAGGGTGTGTAGGTTTTGTGGTTTGGTATTTGGGTTGAGGTTGTTTAGAGGTTTGAAGTTTGGTGTCGGGTAGATGGTTTTGTTAGGTGTCGGGTAGAGGTTTTGTTTGGTGTTGGGTAGAGGTTTTGTTTGGTGTCGGGTAGAGTATGGGTGTAGCGGTTTTCTTTGGTGTTTGTTTGGACGTGGTTTTTCTTTGGTTCAAAAGAGTTTTCTTGAGAGTTTTGGCAGGTTTTTTGCTCTTTGGACGTAGGATAATATTGGTGCTTGAATAGGTATGTGTGGTGTAAGGTTATTTTCTGCACACGAATGGCAAGAGGTGAGCTTCTTATTTATAGTCACTGAACACAGTGTTCGCGTCGCGACCAGGTGGTCCGTCGCGTCGCGAAGTGGCGTGTGTCGGGTTGCTTTTGGTCGGCCACTGGTTAGTGCGTTAGGTTGGTAGTCTCGCGATCAAGAAGTTGGTGGTGTCGCGTTGGAGCCTTCGCGTCGGAGGTCTTCGCGTCGCGACCGTGCTGGCCGTCGCGTCGCGATCGCTGTAGCGATCTGGACTTCTGTCTTTGTTCTTCTCTTCACGTCGCGACCACTGTGTCTGTCGCGTCGTGATTGCTATAGCAGTGTGATATTTTGTATTTTGCTCTTTGGTTTATAGCGTTACTTCCTCAGGTTTGGATGTTTTCTCAAAGTTTCTCGGGTCTTGATTTATTCTTGTTTTTGATCTCGAATTCACGCAATCTGAAATAAACTGATAATATTTGTTAGATAATAACAGTTCATCTTATTTCAGTGATTGTCACATAGAAAAATATATTTTTCAACAATAGCCTTTAATAAATTTAGACGGTTACGGAAAATATCATATAATTTTCCTAACGGTTAGATTTTTTGCTCATTTTAAACGTTAACTTAACACTTCTTAGTGTTATATATCTACATATTTAAAAAAATGCATAATGTCTTAATCATTTATGACATCATATAGCATACTTTCATAAACCAACATTTCTATAGCATGATTTTAAGCCTAGGAGTGGAACAAGCCAATCCTAATTCGCTTAAACTATGGCTCTGATACCAACTTGTGACACCCCATTTCTACTGTTTTCAAATACTATGGTTTTTCGTATAAATACATGAATACAAAAATACGGTTTATCAAAAACTGATCATTTACATGTTTAAAAAAAATAGTGGGTGTTACAAATCCATACCAAAACTAACCATAGTAAGCAAGAAAGGATTAAACCTTTAGTCCAAGATAGGAGCTATGTGGGCTCCACTCTAGCTAAACTTCATCCAATTATAGCATAGCATTTAACCTGGAATACATGGCAAAACATAAAATACGTAAGACAATAATGTCTCGTGAGTTACATGAGTTTTAGACTCAAACCTTTAACTTCTTTTCCAACTTTTATAAAACTTATAACATAAAACTTCTGTCAAAACTTTATAGTAATAACATACTATAACTTTTTACTTCTCGAAATCATTTCATAACATACTTTACAAAAATAACCTCTTTCAAAACTTATAGTAGTATCATACTATAACTCTTTACTTTTCAAATTCACTTCATAATATACTTTTCAAAAATAGCTTCTTTCTTACTTTCTTTGACCGGTTTTATAAGCTTGCTGGATTTTTATACTTAGGGCTTTAATCACCATAAGTGATACCCCAAGTCTCTATGGCTAGAAAGAACGGATCAATCATCACCATAGAAGTGCTGAGGCGATCTACTTCGCAATTGGGCTTTTTCCCCAGTAGACCCCTTACCTAACCCGGGTAGGTTGGAACATAGTTCCCTTACTAACGCTGCTTGCTACAATTACCAGTCATACAAAACATTTTCTGCTTACTTTAACAATTACTTACTTACATAGTGGCTAATTGCCAAACTTCACCATTTCTTGTCTTTATGGCTGAATGCCAAATTCATAACTTTCGTTTCACATAAACTATATGTTTAAAACATGTCTTTATAACATTTTAGGCTTAATGCCAAATCATACTTTCCAAACATCTTATGGCTATATGCCATTCATATTTGAAAACATATACAATTTGTAACCAAAACATACTTCTTAAACACATTATGGCTATATGCTTATCCATACTTCCAACATGTATAACTTGTATTCAAAATATACTTTTACATAATTGGTACATAGACCAACATACTTTCACTTAATATAACTTGTAGTTCAAAACTTAGCTTCAAATATAGCATTATACTTTCAAAACAATTTAGAAATAATACTCTTGCATATAATTTCACATATAGAAATTTTATAAGAAATCTTGAAAATACTTACTTGCCATGTACCCCAGAATGGGTAAAATACTGCATGTACTCACCTTGTGTATTGCTAGTAGATTGACTACACATTCCTTGTATTTATACTCTTTTAATCCAACAATCACTTGACATGAACCTATATTTAACATGTTATACATTAACATTCATTCTAACTGACTCTATAACTCATTGGAGTCCTATTATACCAATATAGGTCATAACAAGTCTATAACTTTTAAATGACCAACTTTAAATAAATCGTATATTATACGTATTTTACTACAGTACCCTCAGGAGGTCGTATTCCCGGTTTAACAAATTTCCATGTGTTTTCACACCATTTTAGACTTGTGGTATAAATATCAGACCAATCGGACAAGTCTAGCACCAAGTTCCAAACTCAAAAATGACATTTTCTTAACAGAAAGTATGCACGACTCGTGCATAATTAAGCCTTGAGGGAGCACGACTCGTGCATGCATTAAATGACAACTTACTTTGAAGTGCAGGGGGAGCACGACCCTTGCTAAATGAGCACGACCCGTGCTCTTTCTGGGCAACTTCTTCTTGCTTCGGTTTTGCACTGTAGAAGTCCGATTTCTACACTATAACTTCCTGTTGTGGATTGTTAAGAACTTGATACTTGACTTAATACTTATGGAATCATTCCATGACTAAAACCTTCATTTTATAACAAGTTTTAATCCATGAAATCATTCCAAATCCTAGAATGTAGAAATTAGGGTTCTTGAACCAAAAACCCCAAAATCCACAAAACCGACAAAATCGTTTGTTTTAATCACTTGTTCTTTTCATATTAACATGATAAGACACAGGAAATCATTAAAACATATTGGGATCATAACTGGAACTCAATTCCAGTTCATCCCGTGAAGAACATGTTCAAGAGTTTGGCTAGAAAGTCAACTACTAACCCTTTATATTGATAATCTTCAACTTCCAAGCTCAAATTCCAAATTTTCCTGCTTCAATTCTTCCAAGAGTTCCAGAATTCGTGACTTCAAGAGCTCTCCCGTAGCTTCTCAAGGTTCTGTAATCATATGGGAGATATTTCTCCTTTTTACACTTCCCAATTTACAGATTTAGTCCCTCTAGTTCACTTTCTTGGACTTTTGCCACAAAAATCAATTTTTATCACATAAGACTTAGTTTCTTACATTTTTAGTCCTAGACTAGAATTGTAACTTCATAATAATTTCCATGTATGACCAAATGACCAAATTACCCTCTTCATGGTAAAATGACCAAATTACCCTTTCTTTATTACAACTTTTGTAAAATTCTCCCAAAACTCCAAATTCCTCTTTTTAAGTTTATTTCATTACATAATAGCTCCAAAAATCATATTTTCTTTACTTAAGAGTCATTTGGATGTCAAATGACCATTTTGCCCTTTTTCAACATATTTCTCCAAACTCTTGGAATTTTACTACATTTCCCAGTAAATTATTTTAAAACTTTCAAAATATTTTGGTCTTTTCCTTAAGTATTTTCTCGAATATAAATTCAAGATTTTTGGGTCGTTACAAATTTGAGCGTTTTAGTGGCCTATGTGGTCGGTTTTTTGAAAAAAAATATCGGTTTGGGAGTTCTCGGGTTCTCGGGGTGAAGTTGGTTCTCAAAAGATCCTAGGTCTATATATATATATATATATATATATATATATATATATATATATATATATATATATATATATATATATATATATATATATATATATATATATATATATATATATATATATATATATATAGAGTAAGGTTCTTGTGAGAACTCATATTTTCATGAGATATTGAGAACCACACATGGACCATTAGATAAAAAAAAACCCATGGCTGAGATTCAAGGTGGCATTTTCGTAATTAATTGGTAATTTAACTCCATTTTAGAAACATTCAAACCCGGGTAGGGGTAGGTTAGTAAAATCATATCGCCTTCCGTATCTCCTTATTATTCAAATCCCGCCTTTCTTGCTTACTCTGTTTATCGCGATACCGGGATATCTTTCCATCATTAACAACCGACGTTATCTTTCTCCAATATTATCGATTTCTAGCTTTGAAGATTAACAAGATTTCAAGTTTGCGAGAAATCAAGTAGTCGTGTAGAGGTAATGTATTCTTTCTACTTGAATTTTACGGTCATTTTCAGAAGGGTTTTTGTTTTTTCGATCTGTAGTCGTGCAGAGGTAATGTATTTACCAAGTCGTTTTTTCGATCTGTGAGAATTCGTTTTTTTTTGTTACTTTTGTTTTTGGTTACATTAAACCCTAATTTCTTGTTCTCGATGTTAAAATTTCAACGATCAAGTAGGTTTTATGTGTGAATCGATTTATGTTCATCATTTTGTTATTTGGATCTTAAAATTCTCTATTTATTCTTGTTTATATTGATTTAGATTAACTTAATCCCTAATTTCTTGTTATAGATGTTTATATTTCATCAATTAAGTATGGTTTATGTGTTTTATGTTACCGAACAACTTGATCAGTTAAAACATAATAGGAGTTGTTTTGTTTACTCTATTCATAACCTTAAACCCTAATGGCTTTGTGCGTTTTTTCAGATCATATTGGCTGGAAGTATACACATGTTTAGACACGGTACCAATTTTTTTAACATTTTCTATTATACACTATTGATAATCTAACATTCATTCTTACTCTTTTAGTATATGGGAGAAGGAGTGAGAGGCAAAGAAAGAAGGCATTAAGTCGATTTTCCAATACTATTAATGATCCTGTGGTAGTTCAAGAAGATGACCAAAGTGGTCAACATAATCTTGTAGATCAGCCCCATGATGTTGATGAACAAACCCAGCATGATAATGACATTTTGAATACAGAAATTGAAGGTAATATGCTATTTATCTTGAGTGTTTTTTTGGGACTTGTGTGTATGTGCACAAATGTTAAAAAGTGTATAATGTAATTAAAGAAAATGTTGTATGTATTCGATTAAATTTGTACACATACATGTATTGTTAACCACAACCTAATTTAGTCCACTAAGTAATCAGTTTTTTTTGTCTATATGAACATTTGTTAAAACATTCATGTATTATGTAATACATAGAACCATTACAGATGTCTTTTTATAGTCAATATAAGACAAACAATAAATGTGTACATATATTATGTTTTATATACACACTATTGCATATATATATACACACTATTGCATATATAAATAAATACAGATTTACAGTTAATATTGTGAGAAAATTATTTTGATATGCACACTATTGCATATACAGACACACAATAAATGTGTCTACATACATATTGATTTTTTGTGTATATGAACATTTCTATATACACATATATTGATTTTTTGTGTAAATGTGTCTACATACATATTTATTTTTTGTTTATATGATTTTTTGCTATACATAATCTGTTAATATGCAAAAATAAATCCACACCATATGTGCACTTTTCTGTATACGCATATTTTTTTGAAAAATAAGATGTTTTGTATTTACTTTGGTTTATTTTTAAATAATCAGATCCATTGGTTGAAGAGATTCCTCCATCAACCACCAGAAGTGGAAAGAGCAAAATAAAGGAAGCAAAACAGATGCATGGAGTGAAAACCAAGAAAACAAAGAAAGACCCAAATCCTGCATTCACTCCAGACAGATGCCTTAGGTCTGGATCAAAATCGTCAGCCAGTAGGTCTAGGAGCAAGAAACTATTTGTGAGGCATTCTACTAGCAAACTGTTTCTTAAACCGTATGGTTTGCGCATCAAGACGTCACCTTCCACAATGATTGAAGCGATACGCTCACTAAATGAAGATCAGAGAGAGGCGGTTATAGATATAGGATTTGGTGCGTTATTAAACATGAAGCTCAGTGTTAGTTCTGCCAAATTAGGTCATTTTGTAGGTGCCAATCTCGATGACATGTCTCTAGTTATCAAGACTGGCAAGGGAGACATCAAGCTTACCACGGATGTAGTGCATGATATACTGGGACTACCAAACGGTGGAACGGATATTGAAGATATAACTGAGGTGGATGAAACAAATAATATTATAACTTCATGGAAATCCCAGTTTTCGAAACAGGATATATCTAAGAGTGAGCTGGTATCAAAGATACAGGAGTCGAACGATGATGGGATACTTTTCAAGCTCAACTTCATTGCTCTATTCAATAGTTGTATATGCAAAGCATACAAGACTGGATATATCATGAAAGACATTGTGATCAAGGTTGCTGGTCAGAAAGATTTTAGTAAATTGGATTGGTGTAGTTATGTGTTGAATGCAGTAAAGGGTTCAAAGAGAAAGTGGATACCCTACTCCAATAAACATAACTACCGTGGACCGATCACATTCTTACTTGTAAGTTTCTGGATCTTTTTCATATTGATTTCATTTTTTTATATTATTTTGTAATATTTGAACTGTGTAATGAAATTTTATCCATATCACCTATCTGCACCACATAAAAATACCTAATGACACTGTTCCAAGGACACTCCCAGCAATTGGAAATTGGGAGTATGAAGATGTGAAGAAAAGAGAGACATACGAGCTGAAACATGGTGGTTTTGGTCAGTTTGATGGTGTTGACCAATTACAAGAAGAACAGACTGAAGATGTACATGAGAAGAGCATTGAGGTATGAATTAATAGTTTAAATGTTATATTATTATTGTATTTACACCTATACTAACAATGTTTTTTTTATTGTGTAAATATTCATAGGAAGAATTTGTTGATATCAGTTTTTGCATTGCAAGGATTCGTCGGTATAGGGAAGATTTGGATAGGAAGTTCATTTATCTCACTGAAAAAGTTCCATCTAACAAGAAATTGTTAGATTTGAAAATAGAGTATGATGGGTTGTTTGGTCGGGTAGTAGCTGATGGTTTAAGTTCATTAGTTGTGAATGACGAGACCGGGGGTGCTTTTCCAACTGGTATTTACGTAGATGACGCAATAAATAGTCCGAAGGATGATGAGAAGGTTGTTGATAAACCTGATGATGAACATGAGGATGATGTCCTGGATATTGCAAGCGATCATAATAAGGTGGATATAGTAAATATGTTATATCCAAGTGGGGATGTGCTAAACATAAGAAAAAATCAGTTTGATGCAGACATATCTGGTGGGGTAACCAAAGTTCCAGATGTTGAAGGAGTGTTAACGACTCCAATAAAGACGTTTTCATTCAGGCTGACCGAGTGTTCAACACCTGATGCTAAAAAAGACCCATTCGAGTCTCCCATTTCCACTTATATGTTATAGGTAGTGGAAGAGACAGAGAATAGATATATTCAGAAAAGTCAAAGTCTGCAAGTTAGGAATCCTGTTTACATGGGACTGTCAAAAATTCATCAGCCTAATTTCAATAACATTGAAATTGATGAACAACCTAACTTTGATTTGGGGTTGACCCAAGAATTTGGGAGTGTCCTGGCTGAGCAATACGGTCCTGTATTGAAGATTGATGGTCGCCACGTGAAGGTACCACTTGCAAATACTGACAACGAGGTGGAGGATCCTATGGATGACATACCATTGAGCAGAAGGGTGAGGAAGCCTTCTCAGTACAAACGGTCTCCTTATGTTAACAAACAGGTCCAAATATTATATTTTGTAAAGGTTGTTGAAGTCAGGGTATCGGACTAGTTGTTTAGACTGAGCGGTGATCCTGAGTAATATTTATTGACCCTGTACCATTTGATTATACGTATAATTTGTTGAATGATTTAATACACTTTTTATTTATTTAAAAAATAGGTCACCGATATTTCAAGATAAAGATGGAAACTACATAAAAAGAATAAACATGGAGACGTTTATTCCAGATTGTGCATTGGATTTATATGCTGTCAATGCTTGGTGTTTTGTAATGAATCAAGAAGAGGGTACAAAGAAGAAGGCTGCACATTCTAGATTGTACATGGATACAATAAATTTTGTAAGTTTATTAAGTCTAATACTTTTTTTATAATTTATTTAATGAAGTTGCTAACTAGGATGCATTTGTGATAGGATGAGACAAATACCAAAGAATTCATGGACAATTTGAGTGAAACGTACCAACAATTCTCGACATCAGTCAAAGAATTCATGAAGAAAATAAAAGGGAAAGACAAATGGAGCAAAGTTGAGCTGGTATACATTCCATTTTAATTTTTTTCTTTTGCTGTATTTAAACACATTCTAATACTATTACATATCATACATTTATGTGTAGGTATATATGTCTACTAAATAATCTAAATATACACATGGTATGCACATATGCATGATGTTATCCGATACGTGCACATGTTTTTTCTTGCCTATATACATATGTATACAAATACATGTTTTCACAAAAAATACGTGTGTACACTGATGCATATGTACATATATAATCATTGTCATATCTTAAAAGGTTTTTTTAGTGTTATGTATACATATGTCATTCATATGTTCTGAAAATGCATATATACATAGAAATATGCATATGGTCACAACTGCACATTTACATACAATCATTATGTTATATTATAGTAAATTAAACTAGTATATATACACACATAATGTATATGTACATAAATGAATGTGCACAAAAAATGCATATATGCACTAAATCATTATATCTACACATGCATATATACATAGAGCATGAACATATGCATGATCTTTTTCTTATCGTAATGTTAACTAAATCATTATATCTACACATGCATATATACACAGAGCATGCACATATGCATGATTTTAAAGTTAACTAAACACTTATACCTGTATATGCATATGTACACATATGCATGTGTGTACATATATATTATAAAAAATGCATATACACACACAGTATGCATATATTCACAGAAAATGTATATGTACACTAATGCATATGTACACACAACATTCATATGTATACACTTAGTTAATTAAATTAATATACATATACACACAAAATGCATATGTACACAAATGCATGTGTACACCAAAGATACATATGTACACAAATGCATCTGTAAATGATTAATCATTTTCTTATCTGAATGCTATACATATAAATATATATAGTCATGCAATGCTTATGTACCCAAATGCATATATCTGATTTTTTTAATATATTAAATTACATTGTTGCGTTCTGTTTATGCAGGTGTTCTTTCCAATTTGTCATAATGGACGTTTTTATCTGCTTGTCTTTGATTTAAAAAAAATAGAAGTTCACATTTTGGATAGCATAAAGAATTATCCTCGGGACTATTATTTCAACATTCCTAGGAGATTGGTATTTATCTAATTTCTTTCATTCCATATGTAGGATATGTTACAACAATTACGTTTTCATTGTTTTTTATGCGATATAGGTCTTGCTTTTTTCAAACATCCTTGTGGAAGTGAAGCACAAACATGCCCAAGATATTGGGAATCAAGAGATAAAGTATGCAAAGATGAAATGGCAGATAAATGGATCTGATGAAGACAGTGGGGTTTTTTTGTTGAGGCATATGGAGACTTTCAAAGGTGGTTCATTAAGCAAGTATGACTATGGGCTCTTACCTGAATCGGAGGAACAAAATCGTCAATTACGAAAGCTTAGGAAAAAAATACGCCACAAAGATATTGCTTAGTCCTTTGAACAAGCACGCGGACCAGGTATCGCAAGAAGCTGAGGAGTTTGGAAAAATACCTGACAAAGAAAGGAAGAAGATCATGCTTGAGGCCTACAAGACTAAGGATTCAAGGTTTAAAAAAGAGTAGTGTTATGAACTAGTGTTTGGTTTTTTGAATATCATTATAAGAAAAATGTTTGGTCTAGTTTGCCTTTAGTAGTTAGTATTGACATATGTGTTGGTCTCGTATGGTTATTATGTTGGTCGTTTGGTTATATACATTGATAAGTCTCGAACGTGTTTTTGGTATTTTTTGCATTTCAACTTACGGAATGCATATATGCATATGACAATATGGTTTAAGTTAAACATATTAGTTTTGTTAATATAGAATAATGCAACTTATTTATCTGCACATTAGCACATTCAAATACGTAAATACATATATATGCAAATTACCAAACTTACATGATTGTCCATATGTAAGTGCATTTTATAGTGTCGTATGCACATATACACACAAAATGCATATGTACACAAATGCATATGTATACATAAATAAGTTGTACATATATGCATTCTACACTCATATCCCCATATGCATATAAATACTCATAAACACACACATATGTGAATGTGCATATACACATTTACATATACACATATGCACACACACACACATACATATGTGAATGTGCATACACACATTTACCTATGCACATATGCACATATGCACCCACACATATGTGAATGTGCATATACACATTTACATATGCACATATCCACATGTACACATATATGTTGAATACAAAAATGAAACTATTAAATATACATACACAAGACATGCATATGTACACAAATGCATATATACACACAAAATGCATATGATCATGAATGCAGATGTATACTAAATGCATTCACAGATGCACACAAAATGCATATTTGTACACATTAACATTTTACACTAATATGCCCCATATGCACATACAATTAGGTAAACACAATCTCAATTGTAAAGCCCCATATGCACATACGCACAACAATGTACATACACACAATATACAAATCACCATATGCACATATACACATTCACATATGTATATGTTAAAGCTCATAATTTGATATGATCCATATCTGAACTTTTATTTTATAATCACAATATGCACATATGCACATCTGTACATGTGAATACACATATACACTTTAAACAGACACAGTTGCCCATATGCACATATCAAACCAATTCATAAACTTCATAGTCTATAACTTTATTAATAAAACAAAAAATTATTAAAACAGAAAAATGGATATTTCTCAATTCATCAAATGAAAATATTGTTCTTGACAAAAGTTATGTAATCTAATATAACACTATTTCTCTTTAGCTTTTTCCATATTTTTCCTCTCTGGGAAGTTCCGTTTGTCATGTTTTTCATTTGGTGGTATTTTCTTCTCACAGAATGTACATGTTCGTGGATCCTTTTCCATGTTTTTGAGTGCAATTTCTCTCTTCCCTTTCAGCCTTTTTCCAGTTCCACCTCCTTTGTTGCGGATGTTTTCTGGATTACGTATTGTTATCTCATCTGGTCTACTAACTCCAATTGCTGAATCCATTACTTTAGATCTTGTACGATTGTATTTAGGAGGTGGATTGTTTCGTATGCTTATTCGAATATCTTTTAACATTTCAATCAGCTTATCCATTGCATCTTTATCATGTGCAACCATGTTTATAGAATCACCTATTATGGAATGTATTTCCTGCACCTGTGGGTTTTGCCCTATACCAGTCTCACCAACATACGTTATTTTCTGCAAATCATCAATATGTATTATACCTTGTTGCAAACGTTTGAGAATGTATTTAGAAGGTATACATTTCATGAATTTTGTCTTCATTATACACAGAATATGTCTGCATAAAATACCATAATGCTGGAATAACATGCAGCAACATTCAAATGTATCATCTTCATTTTTTATTTTCACCTTCAATTACATAAAAAAACCCATTAATAGTCCATTATACATATATAACCTGTAGTTAGTATACATGTAAATATTTCAATTTAATTTGTTTAAAACACTAACCTGATAATGAAATTCACCTTCATTCTCACTCAGGAACTCATTTGATGATGCATTAAAAACAAACTTTTATTTTGACCTTTTTGTGGCATTACTTGTTGAAGCACTACGCATGAAGCATAATCCGAAAGATCAATAACAGAACCTGGTGAACATGACCATACCGAATCATGTGCCTCCAGTTGGAAAATATGAAATATTTTATGAGTATAGAGGTCCGCCGCTTGTGCTTTAAAAGGTAGTAATGTGACAAGTGGTGGTTTTTGAGTCAGACACGTAAATTCACTATTTGTTTGTGTGTTCCTTTGTTTGTCCATCGCTGCATAAAACTTACACATAAACATCAACAGATTTGATTTTCTCGACATGAATCCCTGGAAAAAATATTTTTCACTCTCCGATCTGGATGTTGTTCGCATCAAACCAATCAACGGTGTTTTGATGAAATACGCAGGTATCCAACGATCACGCATGTTATACATTTCTTTCAACCATTTATTATCATGTAGTTGAAACTCGTTTATTAAACTGCTCCATTTTTCCTCAAACACATCTGGACTAATGCACGAGTTCCATATAAGACCTTGCAACCTTTTCCTGAAGTCTGTTTGGTATATTATTTTTGCAGACACCTACAAAGCATTATGGTATATGACACGATTAAACATATGAATCATTAATTTTTTTAAAATAAAAACAAACAATGTGTAGGTATATATACTTTATCTGTCAACTTTTTGCCTATATGCCACATGCATAGACGGTGCGTGGAGTTTGGAAAAACACATGCAACAGCTCTGGCCATAGCTGCATCTTGATCCGTGACAACGATAGTAGGTTCATTTCCAAAAGACGAAAGGAATGCTTTGAGTAGCCATATATAGTATTCCGAAGTTTCTTTCGCTAACAACCCGCGCCAAATGTTACACATCGTTTGTGGTTATCAATCCCAGTAAACGGAACGAATACTATGTAATACCTGTTCGAAATCATAATACAAATATAAAAATATAATCAAAATAATCAAACTAAAAATATGCCTTCTCATTAATCTTACTTGTTTGTACGAAACGTAGCATCAAACGATACAACGTCACAGAATTCGTTGTAGTTTAGTTTTGCAATACCATCAGCCCAAAACAAAGCTCTAAGTTCATATTTCTCCAACATATAATGGAACGAGAAAGAAGGCGTGTTCTTGCTCCTTTGTGTCAGCAGGTTTACCACCATATTTGCATCGCTATCGCCAATATAGTAATTCAAGTCTCTTGCATAATTTTTATAGTTGTTTTTCTGTGGACCTTGCTTTCTGTATCCTCCTTTCAATCCTGTAACGATACCATGAGCTCTTGTTGATCCGATATTACAAGTATTTAGTTGGTTGATCATATGTTCGTTTGAAAATTGTATTCTCCTACAATGTTTTGACATATGCGCAGTTGTCCTCGTGTACAACTCATGGTTATGGGTTAAATCAATCGTATTTACCATAAAACTATCAGTCTCATCCACACGTTTAAAACCAATCTTTGTAGGACAATATTGCATCTGGCTAGGTCTCTTTCTTTTCTTCTTGAGGCCTTCTCCTTTTAGTGTATCAATATTCGATGACTCGCGTGATCCAGATCTGCTTCAAATAACATACTTATATCGTAGTTTTCCGTTAGTTGTCTTTGTTGATCCTAATCATGGATCAAAACCTGCTCTAATTGCATATTCCTTATAGAAAGCTATCCCTGCTTCTAGCTTATCAAAAACCATATCCATTTTTGGCTCACAGACATCTTTAACATTTGGTATCCATATTACTGTCTTTGATCCTCCATGAGATTTTATTTCTGTGCTGCTTAGTCCATCCTCGATGTCTACATCATCTGAAATATAATAAAAAAAATAATCATATCTGCATGTGCACATATTTTTTATTTGTCACATATCCGTTTAAATTGATATGCACATTTGCATTTATAATGACATGTACACAAACTTTTTTTTTTGTCAATTTATGAAATACACTCATATGCACATATGCATTATTTTGAAATACAATCATATGCACATATGCATTATGATGCTATGTACATATATTTGATCTGTCACACGTATACATGATGTAACATACTGACATGCACATATGCACCTATCCTGATATTATTGCATTAACATGACATTTCAAAATATCTGACGTGTGTATATGCATACTGGTATACTTTATGCAAGAATCACCATTTGATTGTTATTTTGCATATGTGCACACATTTTGTCAATATGCAAAAATACGATATAACTGTTACCTGTAGATTAAAATAATACGATTAATCCATGATATATACTCACATGGGGTGTTATTGGAGGAAACATTATCTTCTCCAGAGACGTTTTTACCGTCATGAACAACAACTGCAACTTCATTAGTATTTCCATAACCGTCAAGATCAACGTCATTAGTATCTTCATCACCGTCAACTTCAACCTCATTAGTATCTCCATCACCGTCTGTTACTATGTCGCTTTCATAATAGTTGATATCTTCATGGTTTATGAATATATCATGCATGAACAAACATATATAGTTTTTCGATATTTATATGAATATATGTTATTTGATATGAAACTTAAAGATGAACTATATTAATACCTGTTGATGAACATCAATTCATTATCTCCCTCGCCATTAATCGTCATTTCCATTGCAAACCTGATTAATTAGTAAACTATATCAATATACACTTCAAAAACGATGATATACATATATCAGAAAGTTTTGAATCTTTATTGTTTTGAATCTTCAGGACGATGAGCAATGAATCATGATACCGCTACTGACGAGTTTGATGATGATAGAGAATAAGCAATAGGTTTTCTGAAAATTCTGAGGATTTTGATCGGATTATTCCTGGAATTATTGTAATTGATTGTTGTTTCCGTAAATGTAACAGATTTGCCATATTATTAGGAGCTGTTACGTTTTTATTATATTTATTTCATTTTTATCAAAATTAAATCCATAAGGCAAATGACAATCTAGCCCTTTTGGGTTTGGATAATGATCTAATGGATCACATTTAGTTCTCAAGATCTCATGAATGGTTTTTTATTAATTACGACACAACGAACGACGTTTATAAATTTATAAAATTATATCAAAACGGTTATGTCAAATTCGAACGATTGTATAAAAAAATATATCAAAACGGTTAACTTTTTGTGTCAATGATCCTTACTTTGTCAAATTCGTCCACGTTTACGGTAACCATTATGTGAAGGTTGATTTACAAGGAGCGTATCCAATGCCTCCTATTTTGTCCAGACTTGTGCGTGCGTACATATCAAAACATTATGTTGAATGGAAAACATTGTATGCTGCTCGAATAAATGCTTATGCTCGTTATCCAGATAACGCACCACGCAATTGTATATGAGTTCTTAAAAGAACCTAAACATATATATATATATATATATATATATATATATATATATATATATATATATATATATATATATATATATATATAGTTATAAATTCAGCGTTACCACGACAATTATGAACAAACTAAAAACTAGAATATAGATGAAGAAAGAAAGAAAGCTTGAGAGCTTGGAGAGAGTAGAGAGAGTTTATATCACTTGTGAAAGAGTTGATATGAGATGCATTTTCTTCCTTACATTGATGGTCTATTTATACTACCAAGTCTACTATTCAAATATAGTTGTTTAATTGGTAAATGCAAAGTGATGACAAAGTGATGACATAATGTTGTCATTCACCAATTACTTGTAACACTCCCCCTTGAATGACATCATTCTACATCAGAGTTCAACTTTGAAGTACTGCCTCGTTAAAAACCTTGCTAAAGAAAACCCAGTGGGAAAAAACTTTAGCGAAGGGAAAAAGAGTGCAGTGTCTAGTTGACTCCCCCTCATTTAGATATCGAATGACCATTATGTATTGTGTAGATGTCTCATTCCAATACCATGAACATGTTTTCTAAAGATCTTGGTAGGAAGTGCCTTTGTGAAAAGATCTGCTGCATTGTTGCTAGATTGAACATATTTTAGTTCAATCTGTTGATTCTTTATACGCTCTTGAGTGTATTCAAAAAACTTTGGAGGAATATGTTTTGTCCTGTCGCTTTTGATGTACCCTTCTTTCATTTGAGCGACACACGCTGCTTTATCTTCATAGATTAAGGTTGGAGATTTATCTTTATCAATTCCACAAGAAGTCTGGATAAGTTGTGTCATCGATCTTAACCATGTACATTCTCTACTAGCTTCATTTAGAGCAATTACTTCTGCATGATTTGAAGATGTGGCGACGAGTGTTTGCTTTTGAGAACGCCAAGATATTGCAGTACCTCCATTCATGAATACATATCCAGTTTGAGATCTAGCTTTATGAGGATCAGACAAGTAACCTGCATCTGCATAACCAATCAAGCCTTGTTTTGAACTATTAGGAAAAAATAAACCTAAATCAGTAGTTCCGCGAAGGTATCGTAATATGTGCTTGATTCCATTCCAGTGTCTTTTTGTTGGAGATGAACTAAATCTTGCTAATAGATTTACTGCAAAAGAAATGTCAGGTCTAGTACAATTAGTAAGATACATAAGAGCTCCAATTGCATTAAGATATGGTACTTCTGGACCAAGAATTTCTTCATTTTCCTCACAAGGGCGATATGGATCTTTGTCAATATTTAGTGATCTAACAATCATTGGAGAGCTTAAAGGTTTGGCTTTATCCATATTAAAACGTTTCAAGACCCTTTCTGTATAATTCGATTGATGGACAAGTATCCCATTTGACATATGCTCAATCTGTAAACCAAGACAATATTTGGTTTTCCCAAGGTCTTTCATTTCAAATTCTTTCTTTAAAAATTCAATCACTTAAAGGATTTCTTTATTCGTCCCAATAATGTTCAGATCATCAACATAGACGGCTATAATCACATATCCAGATGTTGTTTTCTTAATAAATACACACGGATAAATAGTATTGTTTTTATAGCCTTTGCTTATTAAGTAATCACTTAGACGATTGTACCACATACGTCCAGATTGCTTTAACCCATACAATGATCTTTGCAGTTTGATAGAATACATTTGTTTGGGTTTTGCACTTAATGCTTCTGGCATTTTAAATCCTTCGGGGATTTTCATATATATATATCACTGTCAAGTGATCCATATAAGTAAGCAGTAACAACATCCATAAGATGCATATCTAAATTTTCAGAAACTGCTAGACTGATTAAATATCTGAAAGTGATTGCATCCATAAAAGGAGAATATGTTTCTTCATAATCGATTCCCGGTCTTTGAGAAAAACCCTGAGCAACTGAGCAACGAGCCTGGCTTTGTATCTCACAATTTCATTTTTCTCATTTCTTTTTCGTATAAAAATCCATCTGTATCCCAATGGTTTCACAACTCCAGGTGTGAGTATAATAGGTCCAAAAACCTTTCTGTTATTGAGAGACGTTAATTCAGCTTGCATGGCCTCATTCCATTTACCCCAATCCTGCCTATTTTGGCATTCAATGACAGATTGTGGTTCTGGATCCTCATTGATAATATTGCATGCAACTGAATAAGAAAATATTACATCTTCTAATTCATATTGGCTCCTTACTATTTTTATATGACCATAATTAATTTCAATCTCCTTATCATTTATTTCCTCAACTGGGGAAGTAATGTTATTTTTTGTTTCTTCATGAACACTTTCATTATGCTCAAACATATTTTCCATTCCTCTTCTTTTTCTAGGATTTGCATCCTTAGAACCAAATGGCCTTCCACGCTTCAGGCGTGCTTTGGATTCTTGAGTTACTTTTTTATCAGATTGTCTATCTGGGAGTTCAATTCGAGCTGGAGCGTTAACAGCAGGTATATATGATTTAGTAACTCTTTTTGTATCAGTAAATGCATCAGGCAATTGATTTGCAACTTCTTGCAAATGTATTATTTTTTGAACACCCATCTCACATTCTTGTGTATGGGGATCAAGATATGATAAAGAAGGTTCATACCATGAAACATTCTTTTCTTGGGTTTTCATTTCTCTCCCAAGCGTTGGGAAATTTTCTTCATTGAAATGGCAATCAGCAAGACGTGCTGTAAACATATCACCTGTCAAAGGTTCAAGATATCTTATTATTGAATTTGTTTCAAAACCAACATATATTCCCAACCTCCTTTGAGGACCCATTTTTGTACGTTATGGTGGAGCAATAGGAATATATACTGCACTTCCAAAAATTTTAAGGTGGGATATATCTGGTTCTTTTCCAGAAACAAGTTGAAGGGGAGAATGTGTATGATATGCACTTGGTCTCATACGAATCAGTGATGCAGCATGTAAAATTGCATGACCCCATATGGAAACAGGAAGTTTTGTTCTCATTATTAATGGTCTAGCTATTAATTGGAGACGTTTAATCAGTGATTCTGCTAAACCATTTTGAGTGTGTACATGTGCAACTGGATGCTCAACAGTAATTCCTATAGACATACAATAATCATTAAATACTTGAGACGTAAACTCACCTGCATTATCAAGTCTCACTTTATTGATGTTATAATCAGGAAAATGTGCTCTCAGTTTAATAATCTGAGTTAGGAATTTTGCGAATGCCATGTTGCGAGTTGATAATAGGCAAACATGAGACCATCTAGTTGATGCATCTATTAAGACCATAAAGTATTTAAATGGTCCAGAAGGTGGATGAATTGGTCCACATATGTCTCCTTGAATTCTTTCTAGAAATCTAGGTGATTCCCTTTCAACTTTCATTGGTGAAGGTCTTGTAATTAATTTCCCAAGGGAACAAGAAATACACGGGTTCTTATTACCTATTTGAGGGAACTTCTGGTCCTTCAATGGATGCCCAAATGTATTTTCAATTATTTGACGCATCATTGTTAATCCTGGATGGCCCAGCCTGTCATGCCACAAACTAAATATTCTAGGATCACAAAATTTTTCTTTAACCACCAAATTTGACTCAACTATATTTATATATGTAAAATGTAAACCAGAATCAAATTGTGGTAATTTCTCTAATATATGGTTTTCATTTATTATAAACATATATTTCTTGTTTCCTATTGTTTTGGTGAATGTGTCATATCCGTTAAGATATATATCATTAAAACCCAATAAATTTCTATTTGACTTTGGGGAAAATAACGCATTACTGATTACAAACTTCGTACCATTAGGTAACATGAAACAAGCATTTCCTGCTCCTACAATCAAGTCTACAGGACCTGATATTGTATTTATGTGCCCTTTCACGGGTTTTAGTGTGGAAAAATATTTCTTTGTTTTCAAGATGGTGTGTGTGGTACCACAATCAATTATTAAGAGTTCGCCAAGATTTCCTTGGTTTTGTGCTCCAGTTGAACTCATTTTGAACTTCATATAAGAAAAATAAATGATGAGTTATGAACACAATTTTAATAAAAGTGACTCGAAAAAACTTCATTAAGAAAGAAAAACATTACAATAAAAAATTAAAAACATGTTACAAAAGGAAACTAGTTTTCTGGGATGTCTAAATCATTGCAAAAGTCAAGAGTGTTTAGTTCAATGTTTCCTAGATCAACACCATCCATGAGGTTGACTTCTTTCCCCTTTCCTTTAATGGAATCTTGGTAAAGTTTACAAAGATGGGGATCTGTACGACAGGTCCTTGACCAATGACCTGTGCTACCACATCTATAACAAGAACCTCCGGGGTTCTGTGATGTTCCAGCATCATTTCTTTTTTCTTGTGGTTGGACATTATTTCCTTGTGGAGTGTGTTGATTATTGTTTCTTTGACCACGCCCACGGTTATAAGGATGACCGCGTCCACGACCCTGAGTATAACCACGTCCAAAATTTTGGTTTTGGTTAAAATGGTCTCGACCGCGACCACGGCCTCGTCCACGACCACGACCACGACCACGTCCTCGTCCATACGAATTATTTCTAGGTTCATAAGTGATAGTAGCATTTGCTTCAGGAAGTGCTACTGAACCTGTTGGATGGGACTGGTGGTTCTTTATTAATAGTTCATTATTTTGTTCAGCAACAAGGAGAAGTGTATTAAGCTCAGAATATTTTTTGAGCTTTTGCATACGATATTGTTGTTGCAATGTCATATTTGATGCATGGAATGTGGAGAGAGTTTTCTCCAACATCGAAGCATCAGAAACCTCTTCCCCACAAAATTTTAGTTGTGAACATATCCGAAATAATGCGGAATTATACTCATGTACCTTTTTGAAGTCTTGAAACCTCAACGATAACCATTCAGCCCTAGCACTTGGAAGTATAACTTCCTTTTAGTGGTCAAATCTTTCTTTTAAGCTTTTCCAAAGAGTGCTAGGATCAGTGGTATTGAGGTATTCATACCTCAACATTTCATCGATATGTTTGCGAAGGAAAATTATTGCACGTGCTTTATCTTGCGACGTGCACTTATTTTTTTCTTTTATAGTTTCAGATAAATCCATGGACTCAAGATGCATCGTAACATCTATAGTCCAAGGCATGTAGTTCTTTCCGCTGACTTCAAGAGCGGTAAATTCAAGCTTTGCAATGTTTGACATATTGTAGTTCCTTGATTAAATCGATGTGTCTTTTAATCGCCTTCGTTAGAGCCTCGTGCTGATAACGTGTCATAAATTCAGCGTTACCACGACAATTATGAACAAACTAAAAACTAGAATATAGATGAAGAAAGAAAGAAAGCTTGAGAGCTTGGAGAGACTAGAGAGAGTTTATATCACTTGTGAAAGAGTTGATATGAGATACATTTTCTTCCTTACATTGATGGTCTATTTATACTACCAAGTCTACTATTCAAATATAGTTGTTTAATTGGTAAATGCAAAGTGATGACAAAGTGATGACATAATGTTGTCATTCACCAATTACTTGTAACATATATATATATATATATATATATATATATATATATATATATATATATATATATATATATATATATATATATATATATATATATATATATATATATATATATATATATATATATATATATATATATATATATATATATATATATATATAGGGCCAGGATCAAATATATCCCGATAAGTATTGTGTAACCTTGAAACTCAATCTGGACCACTCATTTAAAACACATTCTTTTAAGAATGTACAAAATTTAGATCATTCTTTTAAAAATGGTAAGAACTTATTATATCAAAAACTTATTCTGTTAAGAATGTGTTTTTTTCATTGTTACGAGAATGAAATCCGATGGCCAGGATTTGGTTACAAGGTAACACAATAACTGTCATTCTTATTATATCCAAGCCATATATATATATATATATATATATATATATATATATATATATATATATATATATATATATATATATATATATATATATATATATATATATATATATATATATATATATATATATATATATATATATATATATATATATATAAAGCCAAATTTTAAGTGAGATTTCACAAGATTGGAGATGAGGAATCTTCGATTTATTTTTTGGTTATTTGAAACATGAAGACTGCAAACACATTATATATATATATATATATATATATATATATATATATATATATATATATATATATATATATATATATATATATATATATATATATATATATATATATATATATATAACCAAATGTCATGTGCATCCGTAATGGAATGGTCCCGTCATTCATTTTTCACCGTACACTGATTTCTTGTTAACTTTCAACATGGCTACATGTAAACTTTTTAGGTTAAAGATAAGGGTAGTGCTATAGATACCCCCATTTGTTACTATACCTCCCTGATTTGACATACTGATTTGTTTTATCTCAATTTCGTCTTTTATTGTCTTTTTCTTTATTATTATTATTATTATTATTATTAAATTAAATTTATTATTATTATTATTATTATTATTATTAGAAAAACAATAATAATAAATTTACCTTTTATAATTTTTATGTTTTAATAACAATAAAACAATAGTTTTTTATTAATTACGACACAACGAACGACGTTTATAAATTTATAAAATTATATCAAAATGGTTATGTCAAATTCGAACGATTGTATAAAAAAATATATATCAAAACGGTTAACTTTTTGTGTCAATGATCCTTACTTTGTCAAATTCGTCCACTTTTACGGTAACCATTATGTGAAGGTTGATTTACAAGGAGCGTATCCAATGCCTCCTATTTTGTCCAGACTTGTGCGTGCGTACAGATCAGAACATTCTGTTGAATGGGAAACATTGTATGCTGCTCGAATAAATGCTTATGCTCGTTATCTAGATAACGCACCACGCAATTGTAATACTGGACCATTTACTATCTCTGATTAATAAGACAAACTTTACTTTAGTATTATTATTTATTTTGTATTTTTTTATACAATCGTTCGAATTTGACATAGCCGTTTTGATATAATTTTATAAATTTATAAACGTCATTCATTGTGTCGTAATTAATAAAAAACTATTGTTTTATTGTTATTAAAACATAAAAATTATAAAAGGTAAATTTATTATTATTGGTTTTATAATAATAATAATAATAATAATAATAATAAAACAAATCAAATATTATTTGTAAAAAGAAAAAAAAAAACAACAAAAAGACCAAATAGTTAAAAAAACAAAAAAAAAACACAAAAAAAAAAAAAAAAAAATTCACATTAGGGGTATAACTAGACAATAAGGGGTATGTATAGAATGACCCTAAAGATAATTGGTTGAATTCACAGTAACAAATATCATATGTTATTAGGAAACAAAATTTTTACTGTAGCACTTATTGTTTTTTATTCTAAATGTATGTTTGGTTTGTCAGTTCTGTGGAATTTAATGTTACTGAATAAGAAACGTTAAAAATATATTATAAAACATTAAAACATATTTAAAAAAATTTCTTTTATAAAATAAAAAATAAATGGCACGAGACAAAAAATTGTTTGATAAGTTACAAATAGTATGATATACAACGATATTATTCAAAGCGTTATGCTTTCACTATGTTATGAGACCCAAAACACACAAAACGCTAAATTCGGATTAAAAACATTAGAAAGTTTTAAAATAAAAAAATAAAAGAAAGAGTAAATTACACAGATGGTCTCTGTGGTTTGAGGTAATTTGCACGTTTGGTTCTTAGCACTTGTTTTTAACTCGGACGTTCCCTATTGTTTATTTTTATTGCATGCTTGGTCCCTAACAGATATAAAAAGACTAATTTACCATTAATATATTTTTTTAATTTTATTTATATTATTTATTATTTTTAATTTAAAAAAAGGAAAAAAAAACCCTACCCCACCCCATTCAACCCCAATCAGTCACACACACACACACACACACACACACACACACACACACCAAACCTCTACCTCCACCTATGGTATCTCTTCTTCCCTGCTACTGGTCTTGCCGACAAATCTTGCATAAAGTTTACCTTCTGGAAAAAACAGTAACAAATCTTGGATCCCACCACCATCCCCCTCTCACCCAAAGTTACCCCCTCCCCCTCACTTTTTTCTTCCAATACCACCTGGAGATTCCAATCCCAAGAAAAAGTGTTCATCGGAAAAGAAAATCAAACTTGTTAAATGCAAAATTGAAACAAATATAAAACCCATAATCGAATATAATACCATTTGCATAATTGAAAACAGGATAAGTCGTGATCACATGAATCGCCATTCAGTATGCCCTCTCCATTCAAGGTCACCAATTAAGTCAGCCAGTGTAAAGAGCCTCGATGTCTTTATCATTATCATCAAACTTGTTAAATGCACGAGCCTCGATGGCTTCTCCAATCATATGTGGCTTCTGGCCGTCTTGAATCACATCAACAACAGGCCTAGGGTTGACGTATTCGTTGTCTGGAGCCATGTCTTGCAAGTAAGAAGTCTCGGCAGGTGGGTCTGTGAACAAGGGAGGTGCAGATCGATCCATGAATGAGGGAGGTGCAGATCGATCCATGAAATCATAAGCCAAGAAAGTCTCGGCAGGTGAAATCATAACCCAAGAAAGTCTCAGCAGGTGGGGATATATGGGTCTCTTCTCCACAGGTTCTTTAGAAATTCGAGGGAGGTGTAGATCCATCCATCCATGGTCGCAGGCAGGTGGATGGGTTTTAGGGTTAGAACCAAGCGTAAAATAGACATTTTATGTTTGGTAAGAACAAAGCACGCAACGAAATCAAATGATAGGGAATGTTCGAGTTAAAAAAAGGTTAGGAACCAAGCGTGTAAATTACCCCATACCACAGGGACCATCCGTGTAATTTACTCTAAAAGAAATAAAAAACTAAAATTCGGTACATTTTAATTAAAAATAAAAATAATAAAAAACAAAAAAATTAAAGAGAAAAAAAACAGAAAACGGTAAAAGGGAAAAAAGAGAATTCACCTAAATAGCTAAACATTCCACAGTCGTACGTCACATGTGATCGTAGTTTCGAATTCGTATATGGAACGTTTTAAGTTTGCAACATTACCGGAATGAGTAGTTAATAATTGTTCTCGCAATTCTTAATATATATATATATATATATATATATATATATATATATATATATATATATATATATATATATATATATATATATATATATATATATATATATATATATATATGTATATATATATATATATATATATATATATGTATATATATATATATATATATATATGTATGTATATATATATATATATATATATATATATATATATATATATATATATATATATATATATATATATATATATATATATATATGTATATATATAAATATATATATATATATATATATATATATATATATATATATATATATATATATATATGTATATATATACATATATATATATATATATATATATATATATATATATATATATATATATATATATATATATACATATATATATATATATATATATATATATATATATATATATATATATATATATATATATATATATATATATACATATATATATATATATATATGTATATATATATATATATATATATATATATATATATATATATATATATATATATATATATATATATATATATATATATATATATATATATATATATATAGGATTGGGTGAAGACTCAAATTTCAGTGAGGAGTGTGATGACAAATTTTGGACCTCTAATCTTGAAGAATGGGTGACTAATATTCAATGTGAAAAAATTGACACATATTAAAAGTTTGGGGGCTAGTTGTCTACAAATCAAAACTAGTGGGTGGATAAGACAAATTAAGAAGGGTAAATTGGTAATCTGAACGAGTACCCCATCTGTAACGTCCCAAATTTCATTATAAAATTTTCGTTTAAAAAAAACTTAAATACAATAAAATAATTGCCACGTAAAACCCTTCAAATTAAAACTTAGTATTTAAACATATAAAACGTATTTATCAAAGCATTTACAAATAGTATCCAGCGGAAGACTTAGTCATTGAAATCCTAAGATGCGGTACAGTGGCGCCGTGCTCAAAGCTCAAGCCAACAGTTACCTGAAAAATAGTTAGGGTAAAAGGGTAAGCAGAAAGTTTAGTGAGTTCCCCAAAAATACACACGATCCATCACATAAACATCGTTATCGGCTTTCGCCGGCAAACATCGTCATCAACTTTCGTCGGCAAACATCGTCAACGGCTTTCGCCGGCAGTCATCGTGTGACTCTCGGGCTTGCCCCAATCCACCGAAAATCATCGTGTGACTCTTGGCCTTGCCCCTATCCGTCGGAAATCATCGTGTGACTCTCGGGCTTGCCTCGATCTGTCCTCGGTTCTCGGGCTTGGCTTGATTCGCCAGAAATCATCATCATCGACTTTCGTCGGCAAATACGTAAAGCACAAATAATCACATTATTACACAAAGTAATAGACTATCTACACATGTAATATCACACATAGTAGAGTGAGAAGACTCACCTGAATCGCGACCTTAAGCTAGACATCACCCTACGTGAGTGTCCTCATATCCTGACAATACACACTTCCTGTCAAGAGTAAACTCCACTTAGAACTCCCTAAGTCCCGAACATGATAAAACTATAAGACCGGCATCCAAAACCCTCAAGTTTGACCAAAAGGCAAACTGGTCAAAAAGTCATCGGTCAAATGTCAAAGTCAACAAAAGTCAACATGCACAGTTAGGGCCGCTAACTCCTCCAGTTAGCGTCGCTAACTATGAACAGTCCAGAAATGTCCATTAAGTTCTTAATCCATTTAGCTAATGTCTTAATCCTTCCAGGGATCTTCCAAACAGTCCCTAAGTCCATAAAAATCCTAACTTTAACATCCAAACATAACCATGCCAGCCCAATAACCAGATCTGAGTCCAAAATGGTCCACAACTTCAACTAAACCACCAAAGAGAGTTTGGATTACTCTCTAAACCAGTCAAATGATTCTAAATCAGATCTTAAGACATAAAGTTCCAAACTTTATCCTTTCCAACCATGGACAATCATCAAAAGGGACCATTACATCATTTCAAACCACAAAATCTCACTAGAAACATCATAAGAACATTAACAAATCATAAAAGTGGAAAATTTACTCACAATGGTCCAGATAAATGCAGATCTTTGAAGCTTCACCCGAGAGAAACAACTTCTAGCAACACTACCATCCTTCAAGCATCATCAAGGCTTCAAAAATCCATTCAAAGAGGCTAAAAACACCCAAAGACTCATCCAAGAAGTTTAGAGAGGAAAAATGGCTTTTTTGGAGGCTGAAGGTGTGAAATGCAGTTGTCCTAGGGTTAGGGTTCCTTTATATACGGCCCAAGCATGAAATTCTAGGGTTTTGGCCCAAACAGCGCCATTAGCACCGCTAATACTAAAATTAGCGTCGCTAATGAAGATCGTGCGAATCTACTGAACAGCTGGCAACTTAACGACGCTAAAAAGACATCAGCATCACTAATGGCGACATTAGCGGCGCTAATGTCACCATTAGCGGCGCTAATGTCACCATTAGCGGCGCTAATATCTGGCTTCTCATTTTCTCTAGTTTTGTTTCTCTTATTCCGCGAACTTTGACTCTTGACACCCGAAACTTGAACTTTCCGGGATTGGGCCATAAGTTTTTTTTTTCTTTGTAAAAAACAATTCTAAAAAACCAAAGTTATTAAAATTCAATTCTCTAAAAAACAAGCACCATCATGAAAATTTGAAAAAAAATTATTTTTATTTTTTATTTTTATCAAAAACCAAAACATAAAGAAATTATCCAAAAATTATGAAAATTTAAGGGATCATTGTAAATATTATATTAGTAAGTTTGCAAAAAGAGTTTTTAAAAAAATGTTGTTTAAGTGTTTATTTTTTATTTTTAAGTAAAAAACTCAACAAATTAGCAAAAAAATACATGACCCAAGAATATTAATAATCAAAATATGTTTATGATTCAAACTGTGATGATCCAAAATTTATGATCTAAGATTCAAAATTTGTTATGATCAAAGATCAAAAAATATCCAAAACTTGTTATGATTATTAAGGCTAATAATTCAAAACGTGTTAAAAAACATACGAGTTTTAAACGAAAAAAGAAAAAAAGCTGAAAAATCAAACGAAAAACAAAAAAATGAAAAAAAAACCACAGTAAAAAAAACTGAAAAATATAAAAAAACTGAAAAAATAAAATAAAAGTTGAGTTTATTGAAAACTAAAAAAATATTTAAAAAACAAATAAAAATGTACAAAATAAAAAATGAAATAAAAAAAAACCCGGCTAAAATATGTTGTACGGACGTACGTAACATATGATTATATCATCGAGTCCGTATTACGTTCCATGGACGAGCGCTGTTTGGTATTACGTTAAATTCAATAATTACGTTTGACGTTATTGCTCTTGATGAAATGAGTGGACGAGAATTGTCATCGCAATTCTCACCGAAATTGGACTCCTCACCGGATCCGAACCCTATATATATATATATATATATATATATATATATATATATATATATATATATATATATATATATATATATATATATATATATATATATATATATATATATATATATATTCATGTGAGAAATAACTTTATTGTGTGAATGAGAGAATAAATATTGTCTAATCATTTTCATGATCGGATTTTTGAATTCATATTTATTATAAAGGCAAATTAGTCTAATATTATATGTAATTAATAATAAACAATTATAGATCCCTTGAATTAAGGTTGAGTACTTCAACTTTCTAAAAATTCACGGTTTCTAAATTTACATATTTCATATCAATTCAAATTCAAAGTCATTCATAATTTTCGATTTTTTTTTCATTATGCAACTTCATTTATACATTCAACATTGAAGTATACATATTTATCTATGTTTCGTTATGAAAATAATATGTTATTATATATATATATATATATATATATATATATATATATATATATATATATATATATATATATATATATATATATATATATATATATATATATATATAGAGTGGTGGGATCAACATAAAACCAAAATTAAGTATAGAACCATAGAACCACCTTATCAACCATTAGATCATTTCAGGAGGAATAAGGGTATGATGGTAATTCAATAAATAATTCATTAAATAGGAAGCAAAAATCATTCTTAATTAATAGCAATTTAATCAAATCATGTCCCAATAAAATAGGAAAATTGTTGTGTTTGATATTTATCTTCTACAAAAATCACAATTTTCTGGATCAAAAACAAAATATGTGTCTTCTTTATCAATAATCGTTCCTGGATTTCAAGGTGATTTTCCGTTAATATATGTTCATAAATAAACATATGTTCATGAATAAACATATGTTCATGGATGAACATTTGTATAAACATGAGTGCATTTGGCCAAAACAGTTTCCACAAATTACACTGTTATATAGGAGATCAAGCCAAGGGATCAAATCGATTTCCACAAATTCGATCAACAAACAAAACGATTTTCGTGCTTCTTAAAAATAGAACAACCTAATTTGATTTGGTTCTTATGTTTACAACATATTGGTAACATATGTTCATTAGTGAACATATGTTCATTCATGAACATAATATCATAGAATGATGTTACCGGTAAAAAATGACATTATAAGGATATGAGAAAAGTAGTAGGTCGATGTTAATAACAGGAACAAAAAGGAATAATCTTAATGGATGAACAGATGTTCATTTATGAACATATGTTCATTAATGAACATTTACGAACATGTATTCATCGATCCATCTATCTCGATCTATCTCTCTTTCTCTTCCTTGATCCCTCTGTCTCGATCTCTCTCTTTCTCTCTTCCGTTCTTGATCTCGACTGTTCAGTAGTGAAAATGAATGAACATTTTTAAAAACTAAGAAATTCCAGTCATGTTCATACATGTTCATAAATTGAACCTCAAATGTTCTTTACTGAACATAGATGAACATCGATTTTTCTCTATCTCTTTGTCCCTATGCATCGATCAATATATATATATATATATATATATATATATATATATATATATATATATATATATATATATATATATATATATATATATATATATCTCCCTTGATTCCTCTGTCTCGATGTCTGTCTCATTCTCAATCTCGACAGTAGGAGGTGCCAATGGAGGTGAATTTTATCTCGTTCTCAATCTCGACTGTAGCAGGTGGAGGTGATTTTTATCCCGATTTCTAGAATCAAATTGATTTCTGGATCCGCCTTCACCTATGTCGATCAATCCAGGAAAAATAGATACAACGAAAAACGATTTCTGGAATCAATTTGAAGGCTAATTTACAGCAAGTTTATACTAATCCAGGTTGAAGCCGTGAATTAGGGTGGTGATGCTATCGAAACGTTATGGATGTTTGGAATGGTAGATGTAGAACCCTATTATGCCTTTATGAGTATGTGATTCCCTGTATAATGACTAGAATTGTATTGGTGCATCCTTTTAATCTAAGCCACTCATATAATGATCGTAGGGTTAAAAGAGTGGTTTTATGGTTCTATGTATAAAAAGGGATTCTATGTTGATCCTATATATATATATATATATATATATATATATATATATATATATATATATATATATATATATATATATATATATATATATATATATATATATATATATATATATATATATATATATATATAATCCTAAAAAATAAGTAACTCCAAGCCCCATGTCATCTCCTCCTTGATTTTGACACATGTCATTTTCTCATAATTTTGAATTTCTTAAAAAAATTGTTTGAATTGAATGTATTTAATGTATTTAATTCCAATAATTAATAACTGAAGCAAAAAATTAGGAACCTTTAAATATGTAGCCACATATGTAGAGTTACTTTTTAAATGGTTCACCATTCACATTTTAAATAAATATATAGTTTATATTGACGACAAAAAATAAGTATATCGATAATCACATTAATATAAAAAAACTAGCTTTTTATATGCATTTGCATAGCAAACCAAATGCGTATGTATATCGGAAAAAATTCAAAACTTTGTTTTAGATCATTTTTATAAAACTATTAATTGTTGCTTTTAAAAACATGGGTGTGTTTTTTTAATAATGTATAACAAAATTTTTTAGGTTATTAGCATAACTTAAGTTCTTATTCAGAAGTTGAATAACGGAGAACATGATACGATGTAGAAGATGAATATGTAAACTTGAATCCTCTCCTAATAAATAAGTAACTCAAAGTCACATGTCATATCCTCCTTGATTTTGCCACATGTCACTATGTAACATCTGTGTTTTGGGCCTAGGAGTTTTGGGCTTAAACCGACAAATAAATTTATTTTGTAAATAAAGAATAACTAAATTTAATATTTTGTTATGTTTTATATTGTGAATAAATGAGCCAAATATAGTTTTAAAACCAAATTGTAACCAAATGTGAGAAATTTTATCATAAGGACTAAAAGTGTCAATTTGTCCAAACTTACCCTAAGTAGATTTGAGTAGTCATGGATTTAGAAATTTAGAAGATATATTAAAGGAATTAAGGTGGAGTCTAAATTAGGTCTAATAATTCCTTGAATTTCATTAAGGACCTAAATTGTGAAGAATTTTAGTGTAAGGGACCATTTGTGCCAAATTGGGAAACTAAGGGTTAGTGTTGACCTAGAGAATGACTCAAGTGAATTAAATAATCAAAATTGGGGCACAAGAGTGAAACTAGAGACTTAAAATGCAAAAGAGTTATCTATGGGTGTTGGGTGAAGAAAGACCAAACTATAAGGACTAATCTTGCCAATTGTAAAAGATGCCAAGCTTTTGATGGGGGTTTCACCCATTTCAGCCATATTCACGTTTTAGAAGAGGAAGAGAGGAGAGAGTGGCGATTTTCTATAGATCTTAGAGGATTAATGCTAGAGTTTGAAGATTAATCAAAGTCCTTGAAGTTTCCCAGCAATCTAAGGTATAAACTCTCCTTTCTAGCTTTGGATTTCGAGTTTGAGTTTGGGGATTGGAGCCAATTCGAGTTTCATGATGGGATGAGGTTCTTCCTATGATTCCCCAATGTTTATTTGATGTTTCTAAGTTGTTTGGATCAACATCCAATCCATGGATGCTCTAGATCTAATTATTTGATTGATTTGGGTGTTATGAACCCTAGAATTTGGGGATTTGATGAATAGAGGAGGAATATTGAAATTGATGGATGATTATGGTAGTTTTGGATGAGGGGATTCATTTCTAATGATTACCTAAGGATTCCAACCCTTGATTTGTAACCTTAAACCATGGATCACTAAAATATGGGAATTGGGTGTTGAAATGGGTTTTATTCATGTATATGATGAATAGATATTTTGTTTAATGGATAAATGGGTTTATTGCATCAATTTGGATGTAATAGTGGAGTAAGAATCATTTCCTAAGGATTCCATGGAATGGAAGAAGGAATCTCCACTTGTAATCATCTATTGATGGATTGGAATTGGGTATTCCATGGGTTTAATCATTTGGACCAATGATTGGAATTGGAGATTCCATGAGGTTATCTTCTTTGGGTTTGTATGGGAATGATTATCCTAAAAGATGACATTGGTTAAGGACTTAATTGGGTACTTGATGGTGTTAAGTGTAATGATTGACTTGGAACATAGTTCATGAATGACTTGTTAAGAGATAAGAACTTGAATTGTGATTTTCATTAGTTTAAGTCATGAACACTTGGATTGGGAGTTGAATGCTTGTAAATGAGTTATTAAATGTGTATTTTCATATATAATTGGTCTTGAGTTGATTTGGAGCTTCAATTGGGTCAAAAGGGGGTTAAAATGACCAAAAACCAAGTTACTGCACAGCGTACACGACCCGTGTGCTGATACACGACCCGTGTAGGGTCTCTGGGGCTTCGGATCAGTTTTGCCCTGGGTCCTACACGACCCGTGTAGGGCTACACGACCCGTGTAGCCTGGTTTGGCCAGAAATGTCAGTTTTTGGGTTTTGAGCTTTATGGTTTGGGCTTCGGGTCCTTGTTTTAATGCCAATCTTTGGGAATGTTTTAACTAAGATTTTCCTTATATTAGAGGGTCAAGGACTTCATTTTGAGATGATGAATGATGGTTTCCTCTTTGTTATAAAGAAGTAAGTATAGTACGACTTTTAGATGAATCGAGTATGATATCTTGCGTTCTTGCATTGTAGGAAGGATATATGTTATAATGACTTGGAGATTTGACTAAGGACTTGAGGTAGCACTCAACTAAGATGATTTGATGGACGAGATGATGTCTAGGAGCGCCTCCATATGCATCAACCTTGTGTGGAGTTAGTGTTGACTCGTCAGTTGACCTTCGGTGAGTTTACCGGGAGTACACATCCCAACTAATATCTTTTGTGTGTGTTATCAAATACTTTTCATGCATAATATTATGTGCAATGTGTTATATGATTACTACTTGTGCATTGCATGAAAATGTGTTTCTAAAGATGTTTTCAAATGAAGATTATGATGATGTTTTGAAAGATGTTTTGAGCATCCTATTTGTGCATCGCATTGCATATAGGATGGGATTGACCGAGTGAACCTTATGACGAAGATGAAATGATTGTCCCGGATTTAGGGAAATCAAGATTGTCCCGGATTTAGGGAAATCAAGGGCAAAATGCCCAAAATGAGATGTTTGTCTTGGATTTAGGGAAAACCGTTCCCGACAATAGGGAACCGCATGAGGGAGTTGCTAACCCTCATGGGGCTAGTGTGATGGCCACTAGTCCTAGTTTTGCCTATACGGGGATCGAGTGGCATGCTTCGTGCGTGTCATTCGTGAACTTAGGTAGGTGTCATTGAGGTGAGTTGGACTTTTATGAGATGGACGTGGGTTTGGGATAGTTGCATCATGCATTGCATTTGCATATCATAACTATCTATTTTGAGTAAATCCTTATGATGTTTTGAGTAACTTTTGAAGTGTGTTTAAAATCTATTTTTGGGGGTTTGTCCCGAGTGTGGTAGTTTACTGCTCACTCAAAATGGGTCAACCTCGGGTAAACTCACTAGGCATTTCAATTGCCTAACTTATTTTGATGTGTACTCAGGTTGAGAGGTTTAGATGACTTTAGAAGAGTTGGATGTTTAGAAGGCCACAGTTTGTGAGGTATCATTTAAGCTGTGTAATGGTATTTGAATTGTTACAACCTCGCTACTTTATAAACTAAAATGTTTTATCTAAAATGGGACCAAACGATGTTTTCCGCAACTTAAACCTAAATTTATTCTCATTAAACCCCATGTGTTTTAAAAATGATTTTGAAAGGAGATGACTTATTTGAAGATGTTGAAATTAAAGTTTTCGCTAAAGGATGATTTTTGGAACAATGATGTTAAACATGTGTTAAAATGATGTTTTATGAAAAGCCTTAAGCGAGGGTGTTTCAATTTGGTATCAGAGCATGAGTTTAAGTGAACTAGGTACTAGGAGTAGTGCTTAGACTTAAACTGTGATGTTCTTAAGGATGTGTGACCTCTTAAGTAGTTGGCCTTTAGAACTTAGTGGTAAATGCTTGCTTATGATTAGGTTTCTAACCATTTAATTAGTAAAGTCGGGTTAGCATGAGGAATATTTTTGGGAAAATGGAATTCATGCATGAGGATTATTATGTGGAGATGAAGTGCAACTTTGAAGAATTAGGAGTACATTGCAACATGAGGAGCAACTTAGTGTGAATGGTAACTTCTAAGGATGATAGAAGGCGAATAAAATGACAACTTTATATTGGATAAAGCTCGAAGAGTAGTGAGATTTACAAAGTGGTGGACCTTGATGAGTCGATTAAGGGATGAAGGAGTGTTAGAAGGCTAGTGGAATCGTAGTGTCAACCTTGGGCAAACAAGGAGCATGAAGAGCATGGTGTTAGTGAAGTGGATGGTAGGTGAAGACTTGGAGCTGTTGAAGAAATTCTTTGTCGTGACCCTTAAACCTTTCTTCCTTACCCTTACCTTCTTTTGAGACCCATCCGACATCCTTTTGGTGTTCAAGTTAATGACCTTGCCTTAGCTCTAGAAGACTAAGTGTATGTAAGAGTAGTGTGGTTTGCGCCTTAATGCCCGAACTTGAGAAACATTGATGTAAGACACAAGAAGGACTTAGATCATTAGGTTCATCGGTAGTTAGTGGTGGCTTAGTGACCAATGGAACCTTATGGTGTAACACCCCTTTCTCAAAACCATTTCAATACAGTTTACTTTACAAAATATTATACAACTCGTGACTATGAAAAAGTCACTTAAATTTTTTTTCCTTTTATAAACTTTATTCTGAAAGGGTATTACAGACTCAATACAGAAACCATAATTTAAACTTACTGTATACACTGGTCCCAACTTCCTCTTCAGCTTCTCTCACCTAAGTACATAGCATTAAAAAAATAATAAACGTGAGACATAAAGCCTCGTGAGTGATATGGGTTTAGACCCAAAACTTTTCTGTTCAAAACTTGAAATATTACAAGTAAACTGCTGAAAGCTTGTTCTCATAACATATCTCAAATCTCTTTACTCTTCACTTTTCAAAACTCAAAAATACTTTCTTTCTTAAAAACTGCTTCTTACTTTAAAACTGTTTTATTCATTAAAACTGATTTCTTTCTTTAAAACTGCTTTCTTTCTCGTTTTCTAATGACCAACTGAAACTCATGAATTAATTTAGTTTAATTCATTCTACTAGCTCACCTCGCGGGACAGAACAGATCCGTCCGCTAGGTTATGCTCATTCTGTCTCCCCTTTGTGACTTGGAACGGATTCAAGCACAATGGTATACTAAGCTAGACAACTACTTCGCGACGGGAGGTACCATCCCAGTAGTGTCTTCTGATCTCCCGATTATGTGGGTGATCCTAGTCCGGACAAGTAACTCTTACTACTTTCTTTGCTTTGGTTCTTATCTTTTTACTTTCTTTATTTTATCTCAAATTGGTCAAATATGGACACAATTTCAAAACAAACTCAAACTTTAACTCTTTGACTCATACTCTTGAAAATCACTTTAAAACTAACTTCAAAATCTTTAGCTCTCATATGGAGCTTCTTTCAAAACTTTACAAACTATACTTCTTTTAAAAACTAAACTTCTTTAAAACTTCTTTAAAATATCTTTTAAACACTTAGCTCTTGGAGCTACTTTCAAAACTGTTTCCAAACTTTAGTATCTGAAAACATTTGGAAATCTCATATTTTTCTGAAAATGTCATTTTGCTATGTACTAGAAAAATCCTCATAAAACTCACCTTGGTGTAGCTATAACTCACTAAACTTCTCGTACTCCTTTCCCCTTTCCGTGCCCCATGGTATTCGAAGCACCTCCTACACAAGTATCACGTATATATATACTTATTAATTACATAATACAACTGACTCTACAGTTCTAAGGTCTCATACGACTCAACTTCAGGTTATACTAAATGGATAACCATTAATAAACTCATTTTATAATTTTCTCCGAAATACGCGTATTTTGCTACAGTACCCCCGAGGGGTCGTATTTCAGTTCCGACACTTTTCCATGAAATCTTAGGCCATATTAGACTTGTGTTTCAAATTTGGAGTTCATTGGACAAGTCTAGCTCAAATTCCAAAAATCAAGTTTTGACATAAACTTGAAGTTTAGCCACTGCCGCTACAGTGACTTTTCTGCAAGGTCGGATTACGGATTTGACCATTCCCGATATGTTTTCATACCATTCTAAGGTTATGGTAAAAATTTCAGACCAAACGGACATGTCTAGCTATGGTTTCTGACCTTTATGGTTTTTAACATTTTTGGTCCCTGTCTGGAGGCGCACTGCGCCAGGTACAGGGCGCACTGCGCCTGGGCGCACTGCCACTGGGCGCACCCCGCCTAGGTCCTGGGCGCACTGCGCCTAGCGCCTGGGCAGGCTCCTGATCAGTCGCGATTTGGCACTGTAGCACGCAGTTTTGACATTTTAAGTCCTTAATCTAGTTCTTAATCATATGGGGTTTGTTCCGTGACTAAAACCCTCCATTATAACAAGATTTTAATCCATTAAAATCGATTAAATCAATCCAATGCAGGAATTAAAGTTCTTGATCAAAATTGCAAACTTTCAAAAATAACAATCTACTTCCATGTTCTTGAGTTATATGCTTAACTAATGACTTATTGAAAGCATAAGCCACTTAAACCACATGATTCTTAACTGAAATTTCAGTTTCAATTCCACCCAAGAACCAATTCAAGCATACACCCAAAACCTAGGTTAGAACAAAGGAAATCTTACCTTTCAAGGCTTGGAATCACCAATTCCAACCTCAATTCCTTGCTAGATCTTCCAGAAATTCTTCTTCTCCCGTGCTCTCTCTCGTTCTCTCTGGATTCTTCCACAACTTTTCTGAAAATGAGAGAATTAACTCTCATATATGTTTATATTTAATGTTTATAAAATAATTGCATTTTGGTCCTTAGCCTTCCCATTTCTTTACAAAAGTGGTCCTAAGACCCAAAATCTTGCAACAATGTTTCATAAATTTCCAGCTTGACATTTTCTTAACATTTTTGGTCATTTTCATGTCAAATGACCGTTTTGCCCTTTTTGGCCAAATTTCACTATTCACGCGATAAAACTTCAAATTTTACATAGACTTTTATTTCTTGTAATATGATTCCACAAATTACATATTATTTTACATAATGGTCTTTTAATATGCCAAAAGACCATTTTACCCTTTTACAACTTTTGCGGGTTCTTACAGTCACCCCTCCTTAAGCGGATTTCGTCCTCGGAATCTTTTCGTAAATCTGTGAAGTCTGGATATCTTCTCTTCATCTCTTCTAATGTTTTCCTAAGTCAAGTTTGACCTTAAGGGATGTTTCCATTTGACTAGTACCAAGTCAATCTTCTTGTTCCTTAGCTTCTTAGTCTGCATTACTAGAATTGCTTCAGGTTCTTCAATCATTCTGCTAGGAGTCTCCACCCTCAAATCTGTATACGGTATCACTAACTCTTCTTTTCCAAAGTACTTCTTCAGATAGCATACATGAAAAGTATCATGTATTCCACTAAGTTCTGGTGGTAACTCCAGCTTGAATGCTTGTAATTCCAACTCTCTTCAAAATTCTAAATGGTCCAATGTACCTTGGACTCAGCTTTTCTCTCTTACCAAATCTGACTACACCCTTCCAAGGTGACATTTTTATCATCAATAAATTACTTTCTTGTTACTCATACGGTCTCTTTTTTTTTAGATTCGAGTAACTCTTTTGCCAATCTTGTGCTGCTTTCATGTTGGCTTGAATTACTCCAATCTTCTTATTAGTTACTCTAACAATCTCTGGCCCTGTAAGCTTAGTCTCATCCGCCTCCAACTAGCATGAAGGAGTTCTTTACTTTCTACCATACAATGCCTCAAAAGGTGAAATTTTAATGCTAGAATGGTAGCTGTTGTTATATGCAAACTCCACTTATGGTAGGTGTTCATCCCAACTACCTCCAAAATCCATCACGCATGATCGTAGCATGTCTTCTAATGTCTGGATCGTTCGTTCACTTTGACCATCCGTTTGTGGATGATACGCTGTACTTAACTGAATTTTTGTCCCCATTTTCTCTTGTGAAGCTCTCCAAAAGTTAGAGGTAAATCTGGGGTCTCTGTCTGACACGATAGACAACGGTGCACCATATCTTCTTAAAACTTCAGCTATATACAACTTGGCTAACTGCTCCAATGGAGTAGTTTCTTTTTATGGCTAGAAATAGTGCATTTTTGGTCAACCGGTCTACTATGACCCATATGCTATCATAACCTCTTCTCGTTCTCGGTAACCCGACAATTAAGTCCATGGTTACATCTTCCCACTTTCCGGCTGGAATGTGTAATGACTGAGCATCTCCATGCGGGACCTGATGTTCTGCCTTGACTTGTGCACAAATAACACATTTGGAGATGTACTTAACTATCCTCTTCTTCATTCCAGGCCACCAGTCCTGTCTTCTAAGATCTTGATAAGTCTTGGTATTCCCTGGATGTATGGAATACTTTGACTTATGCGACTCTTCTAGAATCAGCTTCCTCAAACCTCCTACTTCCGGTACCTAATTGGGGGTTCTAGAAGTCTTTAGCTCTTGTCTACTTATCTCAAACTACATGTCTTCCTCGTTTCTCATCTCTCAAGTCTATGCTTTTTCCAACTTTTTGTTGGACTGTTTTAATCTGTTCTATAATACTGGACACTAGTTATATGCGTATCAATCTTGCATTGATTCTTTTCTCTGAAACTTTTCTACTCAATGCATTTGCTGCTACACTTGCTTGCATGAATGGTATACAATCTCGCAAACATAATCACTGATCACTCTAACTATCTTTTCTGTCTTATGTTCAGCTCTATTTGAGTGAACACATACTGCAAACTCTTGTGATCAGTGAATAGCTTGCGCTTTGTTCCATACAGGTAATGCCTCCAATTTACAAGGCAAATACTATTGCTACTAGCTCTATATCATAAGTAATATACTTTGTTTCTAGGGTTTTCAACTATCTAGAAACATATGCTATACTCTTACTCCTCTGCATCTACACACAGCTGAGCCCTCTATGTGAGGTATTGCTGTATACTTCAAAATCTTCTGTCCCATCTGGTAATATAAGGACAGACGCATTACTCGACTTCTCTTTTAATGTAATAAAAGCTTTTACTTATTCTTCTTACTTGAGTAAATTTCATATTTTAAATTTTACTTTCTCTCTCTTATTTTAGAAGCTCTATCACTTCATACTTTATTATAGAAAATTGACTTTCTAACAGTCAATCTACATTTCTAATTACTTCTTTCTTGTCATTAGACTTAAATCTCATATTATCTTTATATAATTCCTTTAGAAGTTTTATAACTTCTTATATTTATATATACTAAAAGAATTGACTCTTCAAAAGTCAATCGTTGTTCTTGCTTCTTTTGTCTTATCTTTCATCTTTAATTCTCAAGAATTTTTCTATGTATATTTTTTTATAAGCAAAACCTTTTGTATCCAAGGTGTTGCTATAATTACTACTAAATTTTTCTTTGTCTTTACTACTAGTTTTCATACATTCTCATAAGGTTATTACCTTTATCATCTTGTTACCTGCATGTATTACTTTTATAATTACATGTCTTGTATCACTCTTTACTTATATTATTTTCATCTTTCGACATATTACCGATCTATATACCTCTTTCATTTTTCTTTATAATTTAGGAGATTTCAATCTCTTTTACTCATTATACTTTCTAATATAGTCTTGTCTTTTTTATTTCTCAGCTTTCTTACTGTACTCTTATGAGTACACTTCTTATCTTCTTAGGTACCCCATGTACCATTTCCATCTTATTACTTATGTTTTAGTATTTTCTTGTAGTTCTTATTTCTCACACTAATGCTTAGTTTAGCATTCTATCTCTTGCTTACTCTTTATTTGCGATGGCTAATGCCAAAAATAACTTTTACTTCTCTTTTTTTTTATCCTGACTGCACTATAATCATATTTTTAGTAAAGATTAACATTTCTGACTCAACAATTTCTTGTTTTATCTTATTATGCTTATTAAGCATACACTTAATAATCATATAGATTATCACCATTTTTCATAAACATTTAGTCTCTATGTCTTATATACTTTACTTATAAACTTTCTAGGTTTGATACCCAAAATTTCTTTTATTATTCTTTTTACCATTTCTCTCGATGTGTCATGAGGCTATATGCCCAACACATTACATTGTTCTTTCCTTTAAACTTCTTTTCTTTACTCTCTTTATTTTAATTCTTATTTCATATTTGACTCTTTGTCTAAGACTTATCTGAATATTCACTTTTACTCTTTATCTCATGTTATTTATGACTCTCAGTCATTTTTTTCTCACATTCTTTCGGTTATCCTTTTATCATTCACAGTTCTTCTTATTTATACTTTATATAGTCACTAAATCTGATTTCAAGTGACTATTTCTTTGATAACTGTCTTTATATTCTTCTCGTTATCATCATTGTCTGTCTTATCTTTAACTTTTCGCCCAACACTTGATTAGGCATTTAATCTCTATTTCTCAACTCATTCTCTTGCATTGTAACAATGTAACTTGCTCATAATCTTTAACGATTTTTTTTTTGGTAACTTACTTTGTTATATTACTCATTATAGCACTATACTTACGTCTTATTTATTTATCCCAATCATTGGATGTCATTTATTGTCACACTTCTTTCGAGTTTTGAAGTCACAACTTCTCATTTCTTACGCTTTCTTTTCCGTCTTTGATTCCTCTTCTAATACTTGGTTAAGTATTTTGCTTTCATTTTATACTATCTTATTTACAACTTTTATATACATACTTTAATCTCTTGGTTGTCCATGAACAACACATCTTACTACTTCTCAATATTTATTCTATACTCTTTTATACATCTTTTGGGTTTGTCTACAATTGCAAACCCAGCTCATTTCCTTTTTACTCTTTCTACTTAAATGTTTTCATTCTTCTTCCTTATATGAATTTCATTCATATATCTGTATTCACTTTCTTTTCCAATATTTCTTTCTTTAGTCATTGTAGTGACATTACTCTTATTTTTATTCCATAATCATAATTCATTTCCGTTAAACAACAGAAATTTTTAGTTATACTCTTTCTTTTATAATTGTACTATATACTCCATGACTTCTATTAACACTTTCAATACATTATACGGTGGTTATCTTAACCATAAAATTAAACTTTTCTCCTTCATCACTTTGGCATTCTTGTCATTTTATTTTCAGTGCTTTTTTTTACTCATACTTTCTTATGTTTTATTACATATACTTTATACTGGTTCATATAGGGTATGAGGTTTTTCCCTATATATATATATATATATATATATATATATATATATATATATATATATATATATATATATATATATATATATATATATATATATATATATATATATATATATATATCATATTTGCTACTTCATCTTTAACACTTTTTCTTTTAAACATTAGTATTTCCAGTCATACTGAATTTTCTTCCATAGGTATACTGAATTTATACCCCTCAAACCTCTTACACTTATCTCTTACAGCTTCACATAATTCCTGTGTGGTTCCACCAGACTCAAATGTATATCATGTGATTAGAATAGTACGGGCCCATATTATTATAACCACCTATACACATTTGCTTCCCGTTTTACCACCAAGACTCATGTTCCGCTGTTGTGGATTTACTCCCAGTTCTACTTACTCTCAACATCATACTCAAGTATGTGCTCTACTTAACTCCTACATAGTTTAAGTCTAGGTTCAAGTACTGACACCTAGTTCGCTTAAACTATGGCTCTGATACCAAAACTGTAACACCCCTTTCTCAAAACCATTTCAATACAGTTTACTTTACAAAATATTATACAACTCGTGACTATGAAAAAGTCACTTAAATTTTTTTTTTCCTTTTATAAACTTTATTCTAAAAGGGTATTACAGACTCAATACAGAAACCATAATTTAAACTTACTGTATACACTGGTCCCAACTTCCTCTTCAGCTTCTCTCACCTAAGTACATAGCATTAAAAAAATAATAAACGTGAGACATAAAGCCTCGTGAGTGATATGGGTTTAGACCCAAAACTTTTCTGTTCAAAACTTGAAATATTACAAGTAAACTGCTGAAAGCTCGTTCTCATAACATATCTCAAATCTCTTTACTCTTCACTTTTCAAAACTCAAAAATACTTTCTTTCTCAAAAACTGCTTCTTACTTTAAAACTGTTTTATTCATTAAAACTAATTTCTTTCTTTAAAACTGCTTTCTTTCTCGTTTTCTAATGACCAACTGAAACTCATGAATTAATTTAGTTTAATTCATTCTACTAGCTCACCTCGCGGGACAGAACAGATTCGTCCGCTAGGTTATGCTCATTCTGTCTCCCCTTTGTGACTTGGAACGGATTCAAGCACAAGGGTATACTAAGCTAGACAACTACTTCGCGACGGGAGGTACCATCCCAGTAGTGTCTTCTGATCTCCCGATTATGTGGGTGATCCTAGTCCGGACAACTAACTCTTACTACTTTCTTTGCTTTGGTTCTTATCTTTTTACTTTCTTCATTTTATCTCAAATTGGTCAAATATGGACACAATTTCAAAACAAACTCAAACTTTAACTCTTTGACTCATACTCTTGAAAATCACTTTAAAACTAACTTCAAAATCTTTAGCTCCCATATGGAGCTTCTTTCAAAACTTTACAAACTATACTTCATTTAAAAACTAAACTTCTTTAAAACTTCTTTAAAATCTCTTTTAAACACTTAGCTCTTGGAGCTACTTTCAAAACTGTTTCCAAACTTTAGTATCTAAAAACATTTGGAAATCTCATATTTTTCTGAAAATGTCATTTTGCTATGTACTAGAAAAATCCTCATAAAACTCACCTTGGTGTAGCTATAACTCACTAAACTTCTCGTACTCCTTTCCCCTTTCCGTGCCCCATGGTATTTGAAGCACCTCCTACACAAGTATCACGTATATATATATACTTATTAATTACATAATACAACTGACTCTACAGTTCTAAGGTCTCATACGACTCAACTTCAGGTTATACTAAATGGATAACCATTAATAAACTCATTTTATAATTTTCTCCGAAATACGCGTATTTTGCTACAGTACCCCCCGAGGGGTCGTATTTCAGTTCCGACACTTTTCCATGAAATCTTAGGCCATATTAGACTTGTGTTTCAAATTTGGAGTTCATTGGACAAGTCTAGCTCAAATTCCAAAAATCAAGTTTTGACATAAACTTGAAGTTTAGCCACTGCCGCTACAGTGACTTTTTCGCAAGGTCGGATTACGGATTTGACCATTCCCGATATGTTTTCATACCATTCTAAGGTTATGGTAAAAATTTCAGACCAAACGGACATGTCTAGCTATGGTTTCTGACCTTTATGGTTTTTAACATTTTTGGTCCCTGTCTGGAGGCGCACTGCGCCAGGTACAGGGCGCACTGCCACTGGGCGCACCCCGCCTAGGTCCTGGGCGCACTGCGCCTAGCGCCTGGGCAGGCTCCTGATCAGTCGCGATTTGGCACTGTAGCACGCAGTTTTGACATTTTAAGTCCTTAATCTAGTTCTTAATCATATGGGGTTTGTTCCCTGACTAAAACCCTCCATTATAACAAGATTTTAATCCATTAAAATCGATAAAATCAATCCAATGCAGGAATTAAAGTTCTTGATCAAAATTGCAAACTTTCAAAAATAATAATGTACTTCCATGTTCTTGAGTTATATGCTTAACTAATGACTTATTGAAAGCATAAGCCACTTAAACCACATGATTCTTAACTTAAATTTCAGTTTCAATTCCACCCAAGAACCAATTCAAGCATACACCCAAAACCTAGGTTAGAACAAAGGAAATCTTACCTTTCAAGGCTTGGAATCACCAATTCCAACCTCAATTCCTTGCTAGATCTTCCAGAAATTCTTCTTCTCCCGTGCTCTCTCTCGTTCTCTCTGGATTCTTCCACAAATTTTCTGAAAATGAGAGAATTAACTCTCATATATGTTTATATTTAATGTTTATAAAATAATTGCATTTTGGTCCTTAGCCTTCCCATTTCTTTACAAAAGTGGTCCTAAGACCCAAAATCTTGCAACAATGTTTCATAAATTTCCAGCTTGACATTTTCTTAACATTTTTGGTCATTTTCATGTCAAATGACCGTTTTGCCCTTTTTGGCCAAATTTCACTATTCATGCGATAAAACTTCAAATTTTACATAGACTTTTATTTCTTGTAATATTATTCCACAAATTACATATTATTTTACATAATGGTCTTGTAATATGCCAAAAGACTATTTTACCCTTTTACAACTTTTGCGGGTTCTTACATATGAGAATAGTGATTTACTAATTCATGTTAGGGTGAAGAGACATAGATGCATGATGAGACTAGAGGCCATATGATCAAACCATCAATCATCTTAGGGTGTGTAAAGTAGTGAATAACCTACCATAATAAGAATGAAAGAATGACGTGAGGCCAATATTTTCAAGAGTATTGTTAAAAATTTGAGAAAATTTTTGTAAACAATTTTAAATGAGTATATCTTACAAAATGCAAGACCTTTTTAGAAATAAATGACAAAGGGGCCATCATGAACCGGTAGGAATACCCGGGATTGATGATCTCTTTGGAACTTTATTAGTATTTTGATGGAACCACGTTTCAAAATAGATTTGGAAATTTATTGTTTTACATAATGGATAGTCAATTAAATTTTTAAAGAACGGTCTTTTACAAACATTAACCACAAAGCGGAGTGTTTAAGTTTTTGTAAGGACTTTGAGTCGAAATTGGAAATATTTTAAATTTAACATTTCACATTTAAGATGAACGTTTATAAAAGGAAAATTTTGGATAAACAATTCTTTGAAGTAAAACGGTTTTACAAAAGTGGAATTTAAGTTACTTCGAGTTATAATATTTTAAAATTAAAAATATGAGTAACTTTTGAGATTTCAAAAAAAAAATTGTACTTTATTTCTTATTACTGATTCCGGGGACGGAATCCTTTTAAGGGGTGGATAATTGTAACATCCGTGTTTTGGGCCTAGGAGTTTTGGGCTTAAACCGACAAATAAATTTATTTTGTAAATAAAGAATAACTAAATTTAATATTTTGTTATGTTTTATATTGTGAATAAATGAGCCAAATATAGTTTTAAAACCAAATTGTAACCAAATGTGAGAAATTTTATCATAAGGACTAAAAGTGTCAATTTGGCCAAACTTACCCTAAGTAGATTTGAGTAGTCATGGATTTAGAAATTTAGAAGATATATTAAAGGAATTGAGGTGGAGTCTAAATTAGGTCTAATAATTCCTTGAATTTCATTAAGGACCTAAATTGTGAAGAATTTTAGTGTAAGGGACCATTTGTGCCAAATTAGGAAACTAAGGGTTAGTGTTGACCTAGAGAATGACTCAAGTGAATTAAATAATCATAATTGGGGCACAAGAGTGAAACTAGAGACTTATAATGCAAAAGAGTTATCTATGGGTGTTGGGTGAAGAAAGACCAAGCTATAAGGACTAATCTTGCCAATTGTAAAAGATGCCAAGCTTTTGATGGGGGTTTCACCCATTTCAGCCATATTCACGTTTTAAAAGAGGAAGAGAGGAGAGAGTGGCGATTTTCTATAGATCTTGGAGGATTAATGCTAGAGTTTGAAGATTAATCAAAGTCCTTGAAGTTTCCCAGCAATCTAAGGTATAAACTCTCCTTTCTAGCTTTGGATTTCGAGTTTGAGTTTGGGGATTGGAGCCAATTCGAGTTTCATGATGGGATGAGGTTCTTCCTATGATTCCCCAATGTTTATTTGATGTTTCTAAGTTGTTTGGATCAACATCCAATCCATGGATGCTCTAGATCTAATTATTTGATTGATTTGGGTGTTATGAACCCTAGAATTTGGGGATTTGATGAATAGAGGAGGAATATTGAAATTGATGGATGATTATGGTAGTTTTGGATGAGGGGATTCATTTCTAATGATTCCTTAAGGATTCCAACCCTTGATTTGTAACCTTAAACCTTGGATCACTAAAATATGGGAATTGGGTGTTGAAATGGGTTTTATTCATGTATATGATGAATGGATCTTTTGTTTAATGGATAAATGGGTTTATTGCATCAATTTGGATGTAATAGTGGAGTAAGAATCATTTCCTAAGGATTCCATGGAATGGAAGAAGGAATCTCCACTTGTAATCATCTATTGATGGATTGGAATTGGGTATTCCATGGGTTTAATCATTTGGACCAATGATTGGAATTGGAGATTCCATGAGGTTATCTTCTTTAGGTTTGTATGTGAATGATTATCCTAAAAGATGACATTGGTTAAGGACTTAATTGGGTACTTGATGGTGTTAAGTGTAATGATTGACTTGGAACATAGTTCATGAATGACTTGTTAAGAGATAAGAACTTGAATTGTGATTTTCATTAGTTTAAGTCATGAACACTTGGATTGGGAGTTGAATGCTTGTAAATGAGTTATTAAATGTGTATTTTCATATATAATTGGTCTTGAGTTGATTTGGAGCTTCAATTGGGTCAAAAGGGGGTTAAAATGACCAAAAACCAAGTTACTGCACAGCGTACACGACCCGTGTGCTGATACACGACCCGTGTAGGGTCTCTGGGGCTTCGGATCAGTTTTGCCCTGGGTCCTACACGACCCGTGTAGGGCTACACGACCCGTGTAGCCTGGGTTGGCCAGAAATGTCAGTTTTTGGGTTTTGAGCTTTATGGTTTGGGCTTCGGGTCCTTGTTTTAATGCCAATCTTTGGGAATGTTTTAACTAAGATTTTCCTTATATTAGAGGGTCAAGGACTTCATTTTGAGATGATGAATGATGGTTTCCTCTTTGTTATAAAGAAGTAAGTATAGTACGACTTTTAGATGAATCGAGTATGATATCTTGCGTTCTTGCATTGTAGGAAGGATATATGTTATAATGACTTGGAGATTTGACTAAGGACTTGAGGTAGCACTCAACTAAGATGATTTGATGGACGAGATGATGTCTAGGAGCGCCTCCATATGCATCAACCTTGTGTGGAGTTAGTGTTGACTCGTCAGTTGACCTTCGGTGAGTTTACCGGGAGTACACATCCCAACTAATATCTTTTGTGTGTGTTATCAAATACTTTTCATGCATAATATTATGTGCAATGTGTTATATGATTACTACTTGTGCATTGCATGAAAATGTGTTTCTAAAGATGTTTTCAAATGAAGATTATGATGATGTTTTGAAAGATGTTTTGAGCATCCTATTTGTGCATCGCATTGCATATAGGATGGGTTTGACCGAGTGAACCTTATGACGAAGATGAAATGATTGTCCCGGATTTAGGGAAATCAAGATTGTCCCGGATTTAGGGAAATCAAGGGCAAAATGCCCAAAATGAGATGTTTGTCCCGGATTTAGGGAAAACCGTTCCCGATAATAGGGAACCGCATGAGGGAGTTGCTAACCCTCATGGGGATAGTGTGATGGCCACTAGTCCTAGTTTTGCCTATACGGGGATCGAGTGGCATGCTTTGTGCATGTCATTCATGAACTTAGGTAGGTGCCATTGAGGTGAGTTGGACTTTTATGAGATGGACGTGGGTTTGGGATAGTTGCATCATGCATTGCATTTGCATATCATAACTATCTATTTTGAGTAAATCCTTATGATGTTTTGAGTAACTTTTGAAGTGTGTTTAAAATCTATTTTTGGGGGGTTTGTCCCGAGTGTGGTAGTTCACTGCTCACTCAAAATGGGTCAACCTCGGGTAAACTCACTAGGCATTTCAATTGCCTAACTTATTTTGATGTGTACTCTGGTTGAGAGGTTTAGATGACTTTAGAAGAGTTGGATGTTTAGAAGGCCACGGTTTGTGAGGTATCATTTAAGCTGTGTAATGGTATTTGAATTGTTACAACCTCGCTACTTTATAAACTAAAATGTTTTATCTAAAATGGGACCAAACGATGTTTTCCGCAACTTAAACCTAAATTTATTCTCATTAAACCCCATGTGTTTTAAAAATGATTTTGAAAGGAGATGACTTATTTGAAGATGTTGCAATTGAAGTTTTCGCTAAAGGATGATTTTTGGAACAATGATGTTAAACATTTGTTAAAATGATGTTTTATGAAAAGCCTTAAGCGAGGGTGTTTCACATTATCTCATAATTTTGAATTTCTTAAAAAATTGCATATCTCTTGATAATTTCTAGAACCCTAACCGTGTATAGACCCAAATGACTTGAGCAGCACGTCCATATTTTGATGTATAACAAAATATAAAAAAACAGATAATTTAAGTACATTAGTATTCAATTCATAATCATTTGATTAGTTTTCTTTAGTATGTGATCAGAAATAACAAATAGCGGTTATCTTTTTTCAAAAAAAAACAAACATAGTAACTTGTAAAGTCATATATATATATATATATATATATATATATATATATATATATATATATATATATATATATATATATATATATATATATATATATATATATATATATATATATATATATATTCTTAACCTACGTATCTAAAAGAAAACATAAACCATAAACTAAATTGTTTTGAGAACTGCCGACCACACATATGTTCATCTTCACCTTCAAAACTAGTCGACCACCACCATCATTACCATTGCATTTGTTCACCATCTTCAGACCTCCACATTTTTTCATGTCATAGCTTCCATTAACACACACCCGTCTAACACTTTGAGCATTGTCATCATCATTTCACCATCGTTTTCCTTCATCTTCTTCCGCCGGCCTTCATCATCGATCAAAAAAGACAAAGCCTTGAAAGAAAAAAAGAAACAACAAAAGATGCGATTCAGACGGGTAGAGGCACCAATTGGCATTGTTGGTGGCGAAGCATGGCACTAGGGGGCTTCACATGGCGGGAGGTGGCTAGGGGTGACCCTTTTTGGTATGAGAAAGAGCTTGCAACTGATGTATAGTGGGGAGTCCTTTGGCTGTGCGTGTTTTCACCCCCACCCTTACTTGATTATTAGTTCTACAAAACAAAATAAAGATTAGTGAGGTCTTTTTGTTTTGATTGTTGCAAAGATAGAGTTAATCCTATTAAGTATATTTTTAATTCCCAAGTGTGATAATGATGTTCACTTTAGTAATTTCAAGGATGATTGATGAAGAAAAGAGAAGAAGAAAAACAAATCTGAATTTTTTGGTTTTCACCCTTCTATTAGTGGCATGGTTTGTAAAATTGAACACCTATCCCTCTTTTTACTTTACTTTTGTTTAGTTACATTCAACTTCTGTTGAATATGATTTTTTTGAATTTGACTTTGGTCATATAGATAGGAACAGAATGCAAGGAGCATACCTAAACCAATAAAAACGAAGGAAGATTGACCGGAGAGATTTAAAATCATAAGGTTTCAGAAAAAATAGTACAAGAAGCTACCCAAATAAGCGGGTGACAAAAGTGATACAATTCTAATAACCCTTTTAAATGATTAAATTACCATGTATATGACTATCATTTATAATCATTTATGATTATAATATGTGTAAATGATTAAAACACCAGCTATAATTATTTCTGATTATAACCACGGTTATATACGGTGTGTCTGTGTGTGTATTGTATAGAATTTTTCATCTTGTTAATTTTGTCATCTACCTATTGTTTTCTGATTAAAAAAGTTCCAAAGACTTATTTATGAGTTTTGATTCTAATCATCAATTAGGAAGGGTCGCCTACAATTAGATAACAACACGCAAAAAGGAAGGTCAGTACACACACCCGCAAATCAGATTACAGGAAGGAAAAGATACATTAAATTGATGGTTTGAATACGGGAGTATTAATTTTCTGTTAGAGTTGAATTTATTTATGATTATGGGTGTATTTATTTATGATTATATGTGTATTAATTTATAAATATATGTGTACTTATTTATGAACAATATATATTCATTTATGATTATATATGTATATACTTATGATTAGGCGTGTATTCCGCTTAATTTAATTTATTTTGCTAAAAATAGGTATAAATTTTTTTATCTTCCGTTAATAATAAAAAAATTGGATTGGGATTTATTCATTTATGAAAAAATCATATGAATAAAATGATACTAGTAACAAATGTTGTTTATTTAGTTTGATAAAAAATTAATAGATATGCTTTTTACCATCTATTATTAAAAAATAGTTATTTTTTAGCTAACTATAGACCACAATCTTAGAATTTAGAAAATTATAAATTTGTTATATATTAATTAAAATAAATTTTTACTAATATGCTATTATATGTTGATTGCTCCATAATTGTTTTTGCATTATAATTTTTTTTAAATTATTGATTGAACTTTACTCTATCTCATTCTGTGTGTGTATGTGTCTATATATATATATATATATATATATATATATATATATATATATATATATATATATATATATATATATATATATATATATATATATATATATATATATATATATATATAATGCGCCGTATGTCATCGTATCCTCAAGTTCATATTACGCTCTATATACGTACACGTGATTGCGTCACATTGTAGGACGACGTCTTATATTTTTGATATTAACGAAATAAGTCGTTAAGTGTTGTTTCCCGCGATCCTTATCGTTTTTTGGGCTCTTACGAGACCGGAATATATATATATATATATATATATATATATATATATATATATATATATATATATATATATATATATATATATATATATATATATATATATATATATATATATTCATCACGGATGCACAACACATTCCATCACGGATGCACAAGAAATTTCTTTGTCACCATCCCTTTCAAATCATAAGCTTGTAATCTTTATGTTTTAAATAACCAAAAATAAATCAAAGATTCCTTATCTCCAATCTTGTGAGTTGTCTCCTAATATATATATATATATATATATATATATATATATATATATATATATATATATATATATATATATATATATATATATATATATATATATATATATATATATATATATATATATATATATATATATATATATATATATATATATATATATGCCAATGGCCTCTTGGCCAAGTGGTAAGGCGTCGCCCTCTAACCTTGAGGTTGAGGGTTCAATCCCCACTAGGGGAAATAGGTGGATTATAGGTGAATTAGAGTAGGAGTAAGATTATGACAGATTTGCCGGTTCAATATATATATATATATATATATATATATATATATATATATATATATATATATATATATATATATATATATATATATATATATATATATATATATACATGGAATGGTTCAAATAAGAACTAAAAAAGGTTGTGTACTATATGCGCAAATGAGAACCATTAAAAGATTGAGAATTAAAATGAACTAATCTAGGTCATATATTACTTTATAAGAGTTTGATCCAAGGATTGTAAGATGCGATCGTCTAAAATGCATTCACATTGGTTGACAACTTTGAATATATTACTATATATGAAGGTTCAATATAGAACCAAATTAAATCACCTAACCGCAGAACCATCCTTATAACCCTTGGATCATTATATCAATGGATTATATTAAAATGGATGCACTAAGAAATTATACACCCAATGTATGGAATCATACCTAGACAAGGGCATATTGGGTTTTTTTTACCCATCCCTAAATATAGGAGAATCAAATGTGTGATAACTCAAAATAATATTATATAATATATATGAATAAAATATGATTAGGTTATTATATATATAATTAATAATATTCATTGGGAGTAATTATGTTTAATAGAGAGGAAATAATGGGTATTTATATCAAAAACTGTTACTTTATGAGGGAGTAAATTCGGGTTAATAAGAGGGTCTCGTCGATTATAAACCTAGGCATTATAAATAGCACGGAAAATAGAGAGAAAGACATACAGAAATTGTAAGAAACGGGAAAGAATCGAGGGAGGAATCGAAGAGGGAAGTTGGTGATGTTTTTCCGGAGCTTTTAGCAATTAAGGAGATCACTTAGTAGAGCCAAGCTTGTTCTAAGGGCTGCATTACCCTGGTGAGTTTTTCGTGTTCTGTGGTTGCTTGCACAAAATGTTTGTTCTTGTAAAATATGGTTATCATATGTTTATTTTATGATCCGTTGATAGTATGCATGAAAACGTATTTGTATTTGCTTACCTACTAATGTGTCGCATTTAGTGGGAACAGGGTGTTTATTAGTCGTGAGCATGACGGATGTATTGCAAACGACGGGAATGGGAATTGAGAATATTTACTCACTTCCTTGGATATTCAAATGCTTGAGCATAAGGGTGTGTTGTGCCAAGTGGGAAGAGAAACGGGCATTTGGTTCTTTCTCTGGATAATTAAACGTTCCCCTAAATCGTGACATTGGGTGCTATCCACTTTGCCGTGATTTGTTGTTAAAACTATTTGTTTTTTACATTAATGGACATGTATGTGCAACACGAACTCACTAGGCCGTAGGCTTACCCAGTTAGAATTTTAAATGTGTGCAACCCAGAAAACAACTTAGCGAGTGGCAGTGGAAAAAGGAAGGAGAAGGCTTAGACGATATGAAGACTTAGAAGTTTCATGAAGACGTAACACCCAATGCTCGCCAATCAAGAAGTCTATCTTATTTTATCGCTTCCACTATTGCTAGACGATATTAGGAGTCTTAATTTGTTACTATATTTCTTTGGATTGAGTTTGGTTATCTTCTTTTTATTATGAAAATCAGGGTGTTACAAAATGTTACGTGATTTTATTAATTCCATTGTTGAAACATATGTTTATGAATGAATATGTTCATCTATGATTGAAACCACTATAGGAAACTATGTTCATCAATGAATATATATGTTCATAAGTGAACAATACCTTAAATCATAAAAGAAATAAGTTCCTGTTGTGATGATATGTTCATCTATGAACATATTGTGTTAATTTATGAACATATTTTATTTCTGCATACATGTCTTTATATAGGAAGGTTGTTCATTTATGAACGTATGTTCATAGATGAACATATGTTCCAACAATTGAATTAATAAAATCACGTAACATTTGAATGTCCTATATTTTAGGGATTTCATTTGGTTGTTATATTTTTTACCATCATACCATTTTGAGTATATTCTAATCTTACGGCTAAGAATATGATTCTATGGTTAAGTGATGTTTTTTGGTTTTATATTGAATCCAACCATATATATATATATATATATATATATATATATATATATATATATATATATATATATATATATATATATATATATATATATATATATATATATATATATATATATATATATATATCGGGTGGCAATGGGTTGGGTTGAGTTGTAAACGGGTCGACCTGTTTAATTAAATGGGTTGAAAATATGTACCCAACCCAACCTTTTTAATAAATGAGTTGAAATCAGGTTGACCTGTTTAGCATTTTTTGAACCCAACCTGTTTAATTGGGTTGAACCTGGGTTGACCTATTTAAACAGAAACCAAGACTCCACTTTTATTTTATGACTTCATCTTCTTGATATGAAAAGAATACGAAATTAGGGTTTGAAGGATAAACGAGAAGACGACTCTAGGAGATAAGAAACTGAAAGTCCAATTTGATGTGAGAGAAGTGTAGGACAGTGACAATAATAGGATACGTGTGTTGTAAGTTGACTAGTTTCTGGATTCCAAATAAAGCATTAAATGCTAATTATCTAAAAAAAATAATTACAATATAACAATTAATCAAATAGTAATACTGAATAAATGATAAATATTATATATATATATATATATATATATATATATATATATATATATATATATATATATATATATATATATATATATATATATATATATATATATATATATATATATATATATATATATATCCTATCCTAATAAATAAGTAACTCAAAGCCACATGTCATCTCTTCATTGAATTTGCCACATGTCATTTTCTCATAATTTTAAATTTCTTAAAAAAAACTAATTGGTTTGAAACGTTTCTAACTCCTTAATGATCGGTTTAATTATCATTCAATTTCAAAATTAATTGTTTTTAATATCATATTATTTTTTAATGTCTAGAATAATTTGGGAGACAATAGAGAGACGTTATAATATTTTGAAGAACGATTCCAATCATAATACTGAATTTGATTTTAGTACCCGTGACATTCTCATAATCAATTATATTTATCAAAATACAAAGTCGTAATAGTAAAAATCAAAAGCAAGATGTCACGATACACAAACAAATTTTTTATGTAAAATTATTAATGTTTAGATATTTTTAATTAATAATTTTTTTGTGTCATCCCGTGTAATACACGGGTCTTACAACTAGTATATATATATATATATATATATATATATATATATATATATATATATATATATATATATATATATATATATATATATATATATATATATATATATATATATATATATATATACACATGCTTTGAATTGCGTGATGACAAACAAATGTCTTGTGCATCCGTGATGAATGGTCCCTCTTTCATTTTTCACCGTACATTGATTTCTTTTTAACTTTTAACATGTCTACTTGTAAACTCTTTAGGTTAAAGATGATTGGTTAAGTTTACAATAACATATCAAATGGTATAGAAAACAAAGTATTTACTATACTCTTATTGATTTTTATTCTAAATGTATGGTTGGTTTGTTAGTTCTGTGGAATTTAAAGTAACTTAATAAGAAATTTTATAATAATACAGTGTTTCTATAAACATCTATTTAACTGATTTAGATTAAATTATATGACTGGTTTTCATAGTTTACGAAAAAGCCATATGTTGAGTATAAATATAAAAATTTACGTGCTTAATCCATGTGGTTTTATTTTTGTTGAAAGATTGATTATTCTATCGTTAAAACCAGGGTTTACTCCATAAAGTATAGAGTAAATTACATCTCCTGTGGTTGACATATTTTTACACTTTTAGTCTAAGTATTTTTTTTCAAAATTTCGGCATTTATGGATGCCTAAAGCTTGCATTTAGGGGTGTAAATGAGCCGAGCTACTCGTGAGCTATTCGGGATCGACTCGTTAAAAACTCGACTCGAGCACGCGTTAAACGAGTCCGATCCGAGCTCGAGTCTTGTTTTCAGGTTCGTTTATTAAACGAGCTCGAGCCCGAGCCTCACTATCGAGCTCGATTTAAGCTCGCGAGCCTAAACGAGCTTGTATATTTTTATATAATAAATTTTTTATTTTTTATTTTATATAATATATTAATAAATTTTATTTATTTATCAATAAATATTAAACGAGTCTAAACGAGCCGAGCTCAAGCCTTGTAAAACTTAAACGAGTCGAGCTCGAGTTCGAGCCACGTAAATTTAAATGAGCCTTGTAAGTTCCATACCTAGATTGAAAAAAAAAAAACATGCAAAAGATGGACTATTTTCTTGACCCAAATAGAAAAGTAGGTGAAGTTTTCTTGAGAGAGAGAGAGAGAGAGACGAGGTAGTGGGGTGTCTTTTTCTTTTTTTAATTACTTAAATATATAATATGTTAAAAGAAAAAGGAAAAACAAATTAGAAATGGTAATCAGATCTTCTTCCCTCATTGTGAAAATAATTTTATTCCAAAGTAATGTGAACAGTCTTGCATCACGTTGCCCAACTTCAAAATTCCATCAAAATCATCTGTATATTAGAGAGATCGACTGAGGATTGCAGCACCCGTGATACGAGTATTCGAGGAGAGAGCTTAATCTTGGTCTCAATTTAGCTCCAACAAAGGTAGATGTTTAAGAGTATAGGTATGTAAAACAATTATGAATTTTTGATTGTATCTGGCGGAGTATATTTGTTAATTTTTCTTGACTTTTGCTTAAGTTCCATACCTAGATTGAAAAATGACAATATACTTGTAATATTTTTTGTCTATTAACGATTATTTCTATATTTAGTCTTAGTCTATCACAAACTGATGATTACTTTACTTTAGAAAGATAACGAACATTTGATTAGGAATCAAAATATGTTTCAGTTATTCTTAAAAAGAATTAAATTATTTAAAATAAAAGTTGTCTTTGAAAAACAAAAATTAGAAGTAAATATTAAATAGTCTTCACAATTAAAATAAAAAATTGACTTAATTTTATGAAATAAGGTAACAAATGAATGAAATAAAATTGGATGGTATACTAACAAACAATTTTTAGTAAAACACATTTAGAAAGTAATAATTTTATTTATATATACACATTTTAATGCTCGGTGTACAAGTTACAAAAAACAGAGTTTTGATAAAAACTCGATTTTGAAATTGTGTTTCTTTTTTCACAATTAAGTCACTACATATATATTTTTTTTTTGCAATTTTCACACAATACTTTTTTTTAAATTAAGTCATTGCATTTTTTTATTTTGAAATTGTGTCAAGTTATCATCCCATGTCAGCGCCACGTTAGCAAAAACGACACGCCATCATGCCATGTCAGTAGTCAACCTTGTAGACCGGTCTAATGGTCAAAATTGCAACGAATTGGAAATTTAATGACTTAATTGCAAAAAATAACAAAGTGTCAAAACCAGGATTTTATGTAAACTTAGTGTCCTTTTTGCAATTTACCATCGCTTTTCGGATTTTTTTTTTGCGAATAATGTTTTTTTTTCATCATTTAATGATTCATTTTGTTGGTTTGTCAAAAAAATATACAAATGAATCACTCATTACAATCCTACCAAAAATTTTCCTACTTATTTGATCCCACTTTTATATATATATATATATATATATATATATATATATATATATATATATATATATATATATATATATATATATATATATATATACATATAATTGTACATACATACATACATACATACATACATACATACATACATACATACATACATACATACATACATACATACATACATACATACATATATATATATATATATATATATATATATATATATATATATATATATATATATATATATATATATATATATATATATATATATATATATATATATATATATATATATATATATATATCACTTAGGTTTTTTTTCAAAATTGAGTTTATATCTTTTGACATTATTGCAATATATATTTTAATATTTTAGATGTGACAGTTGCTCCAAACCTTTTAATATTTACATACCTTTTAATAATTTATTTATTTAAATATTTTTTAAATAATATCATAACTAATTTGGAATATTTTTGTAAAAATAATTTGATTGGTTTTTTATTTTAGACAAAATTACCTAGTTGGTTGTAGTGGTTTTCCATAAATGGCACGATAAGGAAAAATATAAAATCTTTTACGCGGTTGTCCCTTTGCATTGAAGAAAATTATGCGTCTAGTCCTTTTACCCAACACCGTTTACGTTCAATTGTTAGTCAACAACACATCATCAAGCTGATTGGCGTAACTTGCCATTTTAGCAACTGACTAGGCTGACTAGGGGCTTAGTGGCTTTCGTGGCTTGCTATGTCAACATGAAAACCTGTTACCTTCTCCTTTGTCGACCTCGTTCTTCATATTGTCTCCTCGTATTTCTTTCTCACTTTCAACAACAAACAACTCTCTCCGTTTACCCCTCGTTATGTTACCTCCTCAACACTGATTTTCAATCTCCTCACCATGATTTCTTAAATTAGGTGGTCTGAATTTTGTAAAAGTAGTAACTTTAGTTTGCTTGTTTACAAATAAAAGTTAGCCATAGCTTCTTGGTTCTTTAATGTAATGATACCAATAAGACCCCTTGGTGTTGAAAAGACCCGTAATTGGCTTCTTGGTTAACAGGAGGAGTTAAGGCTGGGGGGAGTGGCTCTCGCCAAACCCCTCGCCAAACATCCCATCCCCTCGCCAAACCACACCGCCATCATCGCTCTCGCCCTCGCCAAGCCGTTCCTCGCCAAGATTTCGACGAGCTCGCCATCAACAACCATAGCAACATGACTTGTACCTTTTAGCATGAGAGTTGTACATTTTAGCATGGTTAACACATGCTGACTGCTCCCACCAAATTTGGTCAGCATGTGCTAAGCTGATGTGGCAAGTTTAGCATGTTCAGCACATGCTAACCACTCCCTCCAGCCTAAGTATATCTTAGGTAAGTGAGAAGGGTCAATGATTAGAGGAGATGTGTCATTATGAAAATTGTTTATAATTCATTATATATTTATTAAAATTTGACATCTTTTATGCATTGTGAATGCGGGCCTTCAATTGGAACAACCCAAAATGACCCTAAAGAGTACATCGCACAGATGGCGTTGCATTTTGGGGAAGAGGTTGAAAAAGTTAACGAATGAAACTTAAAACTTTCCATTCAAAAAATTTGTATTTATGCAAATTAAGAAACAAGGAAAAAAACAGTTTCAAGGTTTGCAAAGGCTTTCTGCTAGCGTAGAAAATATATTGGCAATAGGTTATCTTCACGAAGAAAATATAAGCAACAATGTTGTCTTATCAAAGTTTGAGAAACAAAAGAAGATTCATGAGTCTTATATTGGTAATCACAAGTTTTTCTGAAACTATGGTATTGGGTACTTTAATGGTAATCTATTTGGTTTTGGTTACATTTGTTTGACGTAATCTCTATGTTTTTAGTTGTGTTTATTTTGGTAATTGCACTTTGAATGTAATAGATTCATTAATAACGTACTTGATGAAATGTTATTTTATGGTTTTGGTAATTGTAGTTTGAATGTTATGTTAATGTACTTTGTTCATTGTCTCAAATAGTAAAGTACATTTGTAGTTCATGTTATTACAATGTACTTTGTTTATTACGTCTGCAATAACAATGCGAGAAAATGTGTTCTAAAAATATAATAAACATTGAAAGAAAAATGCTTTTTTAAAAGTACGGATACATATTAATTTATTATTTGTTTTAAAGACGTATTTTATACATTTTATATTTAAATCTATTAAAACGGATTTTATACATTATATATTTAAAATATAAAAACGTATTTTGTATAAATATATTTAAAGATTTAAAAAAGCGATAAATGGCTACAACCCAGGTGGTTAAAGCATTTGTGTTGTGTGTGGAAGGTGATGCATACTCAATGAGTTACCAATGTGTCGACTAATAAAGCAGACGACATTGACCAAAAGGACCAAACATGCAATTTTTTCAAACCACGGTGACTAAGCATGTAGAAGATCTTATAGTTGTTTTTATTGTGTCATTTTTGACAAACGAAGAGCAATCACATAATTTTGTCTTTGTTTAATGATAATTTATAATTGTTATAACAAATATATTTTAGACAAATTTATGGAAAGCTAGTAAATTGAAGGGGAATTAAAAAAGAATATATTTGAAATATTTTTTTGACGTAAAAGTTAATATAGAAAATAGAGTTAAATTGGAAATATATTATTAGCATTATTTTTTACTCTGAAAGTTGAATAAAAAATAAAGTTCGAAACGGAGACATTCTAACAATTAATAAAAGTTTGGAATTGAACTCTTTAATTGAACTCCTTCAGGTCAAAGGATTGTTAAAAACCATTAATTGGAGTATTTTGGTTGATTTCATCGAACTTTAGTTTGTTACATTTCTTAAATCAACAGCTGGAACTAATAAGAATTAAATTTCAATTCCAACGAAATCCCAACAAATGCTGCGATCCAAACGTCTTCTAAATCATTTTTCAAAAAGATAAATTATTATCAAAATGGTATACTTTTAAAATAATATTAAATACATTAATAGGAATTAAATTTCGATTCCAACTCAATCCCGTGATGAACATTGTTTCTTCACTTGAGATGGTTGTCCATTCTGTTGCTCTAGCAAACTTTCACATGATCAATGATATTTTATTTTATAAGAAAGATACCCAATACGATGATTTGATATTCAAAGCCCAAAACCGTAATGAGTAGAATCGAGAAGATAAATAATAAGTAAAAACATTCAATTCCTTAATTAATTAGTGCTTTTAGTTCCTTAGATCAACACAACAAACCACGCATTAAAGAATAGTTAATCATCGATCTTTCAAAAAAAATGATAAACGACGAATTCTTTTAATATAAAAAGATACCAAATACGACGATTAAAATATAAAACCGAAAATCTTTAGCAGAATCAAGAAGAACATAGATAGAAAGTAAAAATATTCAATTCCTTGATTAATTAGTGCTTTTAGTTCCTCACACCAACACAACAAACCATGCATTAAACAATAGTCAATCATCTTTCAAACAAAAAAAAATGATCTCCATCTGAAAACATTAATCAAAACACTCGAAAAGTTGCTTAGGCACTCCAAACGAAAAGATTTCTTAATAAGTCGATATACTCTCATGACAATTTCATCAACGGATTCATCAACGTACCTGCATCAATGCATTTCAAAACAAAGATTCATAAATTGAAACTAAAATTAATAATCAATAAAAAAACTGTGTTAGATAATATACAAGTTAGATTGTATATTAACTCCTTTTGTCTAAAAAAACTAGCAATGTTTTAGATGCCGCGTCTTGTATTTATTTACAATTCACAAACTTATAAGTTATATATAGTAACTTATCAGAAGGTACTAACTTAAGTTCAACTGTGTTTGTTCTTCTGATTGAAACTTGTTTCTATATATTATGTAAAGTATCAAGTGTTGTATGTAAGCATATAACCGAGCATGTACACGGTAGAGCGATAATAATATATGGTTGTACATAGAGAGTGTGACATTCTCATTTATTTTATCTTCGAAAAACTAGGATTCTTAAAAAGCTTTGTATTCCAAACTTTAAGCATTAGCTTTAGTTACATGCTGTTAAATAAAAAATAGCTTCAGTGACGTCATGCTGAAAATATTTTTCTTTAGAAATAGAATGACATGCAGGACAAGGTTGCTGCGGGATTCTAACATTGGGCAACTCCTTTGGGAAGGTTTAATGCTCAAGTGATCACCGCTAAGCCCTCTTCGTGGTATCATGGTGACAATTTTGATTATGGTTCAAACAGTTTTCTTAGCTTTTTGTATCGATAAACATTGCATATTTGATGAATAGTTAAACATTATATTCAGTAAATATTACCTTGCATTCTATTGTAAATAATAATTAGATATGTCTTTATCTCCATAATCAGAAAGCATCATATATATAAATCTAACATTAAAAATTATGAGAAGGCAAGGAAATTTATTCGAAAAGCTTAGAAGATGGTAAGCTGGAACGATTTGTAAGCACAGATTCTCAAACCCACAAATGCTGGAGAATATACGTTTTTTTAGAACTGCAGCTTAATTATATAGGTGTTTATCGACTTTTATGAATTTTGATAGTTGAAATAATTAAGTAGTCTAATTTATATATATGGAGAAAAACAAACCGTTTTACCGAAACTCGTTAAACCGATGGGCTTTAAAGATACCAAAGACCAAGAAATATCAAAATGCATATATAAACAATCTTAGTCACACCCAACCACACAATGAGAGAGATATAGAACTCAAAAAATTAGTTGTGGACCTAGGGTTTGCATGAATATAGAAAATTACCTAAAATGGGATCTTGAAAACTCAAATAGAACAAGTGAAACCAGGAGGAGGAGTCTTCCCACAAGTAATAAGCAACTGAAGAGCAAGTGGCAGATATATGTTGATATTTAATAGCTTAATCTTTAGGGTTGTACATAAGCATACGGCAGCCTCAAGCTCCACTAGCCCAGCAATAATTGGGCAACACTGGTTCACGACAGGATCACCCAACCCGATATGAACCAATCCACCTAAAAGATCCACACAAGCTCCCAGCTTCAATGCGTCAATGGGGCAGGTGGCCGCTGGGGATGGGACAAACGGTGGTGGTGGGCATGGTGTTCCCGGCGTTGTAGTTGGTGGGTTGAGTACTGGTGGGAGGGTAATTGGAGGTTTAACGACGGGTGGAAGGGTGATTGGTGGGGTTACCACTGGTGGGACGGTGATTGGTGGTGTCACAACTGGTGGTTTGACGATGGGTGGGAGGGTGATTGGTGGTCTTACAACTGGTGGTCTTACAACTGGTGGTCTGACGACTGGTGGTCTTACAACAGGTGGTTTGACGACTGGTGGGTGGGTTTTTGGTGGTCTGACAACGGGAGGATGGGTGGTGGGTGGTTTACCGGTGGGTGGTTTGGGGGATTTGGGCGGTTTGTTGTGGTGGTGAGGGGGTTTGTCGCCACATGGTACACAATCGAGAGCAATTGGAGTGGCAGAAGAGATGAAGAACATGGAGATGAAGAGAAGAGCTGTAAGCTGCTTAGAAGACTCCATTTTCACCCAATGGATATCGTGGAGTGATATGAAGAGGGTGTTATATATAGACTCACAGTTCTTTTGCTCCCTCCGCAATCACTGTGACGCCTGTAGTTTTGGTCTATAAGATAGATTCGTTGTGTGACTGTCAAACAGTATTTTAGTCTTTTAGATATATGACCAATTAACAAAAAGAACATATTAGCATTAAGCTATTCATTAAAATAAACAAATCACGGATTACTGCTTTTTAAATATAACTATCACGAATTGACTACGAATAGATATGGTTTCACCTGAAGGTAATCAGCCCCGCAACCTCATGTGGGGATTTTCCTTGAAGGCGAATTAGGTGGAGGGGAAGGCCTTTGCGCCTTAGGTAATCGTCAACCGCCCTGGGTTGCGGGGCTGATTACCCTCTGGTGAAACCATATCTATTCGTTGGTTCCAAAAAAAAATATCACGAATTGACTACGAATTTTCGAGAAAAAACGTTTGTAAAATATATTTGATATTGCAAAACCACTTTATCAATTAAAAAGATCTCATTTGCCATTAATTAAAAAGATATATTATTTTGCAAAAGTATTCTACAAAATATTCCCTTTTTAAGCGAATATTTTTTTTATTAAACTAACAATATGCTAGATAAAGGAAATTAAAAAAAGAAATAACAAGATTAATGTTTTTAACCAACCAAACTCAATCAATTCTTAACTTAGACTTCCAACAAGCTAAAAATATAACCCAAAAACAATTTTATTACAACATTGTTTTTTCAGTTTTGGCACTATGAACAAATCTTATTACGAAAATTCCATATCACCCAAATCACCACCGCCTTGGAGCATTTATGGATCTTATTGAGCCCTAAGGAATCAACCCACTGAATTATATTTGAAGTTGTGTGGCAGATAAGATAGTCAGTCTCCCGTCTGTTGGTGATTTTAATGTTACATTGACATTTTAGTATAAAGGAAATAATAAATATGTCAATTGGTTCACACTTTAGTTTTAATACAAGTTAGGAGGTGCGGGAGTGCACACTTGTATATGACTAAGTTGATATTAGTACGACCAAATAGCAGGGGTTAAAGGGTCCCGTCCCCTTGGCTGGCACTAATAGACTCGGGCTGACACTGACGCTAATGATCAGTCCTAACCCCCCTCCTTTTAACTGCTCCTAATTTCATGGATTCAGTTTTCTGGTTCAAAATGATCTAAATAACATTAATATTGATGAATATTTAGAATATGAAATCTCTTTATCCATCAGAAACATGAACTTGTTATTGTGTTTGATTTCATGTTTATTCTTCAATAATTATCCCCATAGTTTGAATTTCGTGCAACCTAGTCATTAGGGTCGAAATATCAAATTCGGATAGTATCTACACGATTCTTGATTCAATTCGTAATTATAGAAACTTTCCATATTTCTATATAACCCTAAAAATCGAATTTGATAGTTTCTATTTCTGCAAGTATGAGTTCTGGAGATTCTATGGAAGAGATGACTAGCAAGTTCGGGAAATTGGAGAAGTTTTAGGGAAACGATTTCAGGAGATGGCGGATTTTCTGTTGACAACATTGAAAGTGGTTTATGTGCTAAGTACCCCTAACTAGAAGTGATGGAAGATGAAACATTGGATCATACTAGAAGGCACAACAAGTGGTAAAATAATGATTACATCTGTAGTGGTCATATTTTAAACGATATGTCTGATGCTTTATTTGATTTTTATCAAAATGGTGAAAGTGCAAGAGAATTGTCGGATTCTCTAGAAGCCAAATATATCGTTGAAGATGCTTTAAATAAGAAGTTCTTGGTAAGCGATTTTAACAACTACAAAATCGTTGATTCTCGATTTGTTATGGAACAATATAATAAATTGCTCCGAATCTTTGGTCAATTTATGCTGCATAAGATGAACATGGATGATTCCATTGTTGTTTCTAGCATGATTAACAAACTTCCACCATCTTGGAAGGATTTTAAATATACCTTGAAACATCAAAATGAGGAGTTGACATTGGTGCAACTTGGTAGTCACTTACGGATTGAGGAATCACTCAGTGTACAAGAGAGTGACAAAGGAAAAGGTAAACCTGATGTTGGACAGCTTGTTTTCCACACGATTAAAGAGAAGAAAAACACTTCTAACCATAAAGGAAAAGGCAAGAAACATAAGTTTGATGGTCCCAATAAACCCAACAAGAAACCTAATGAATTGGTTTGTTGGAGATGTCAAAAAGTTGGACATATGAAACGTGATTGTCATATGAAACTTAGTAATAATGGTGTTGGTACTAGTGGGAGTGGACAACGCGGGTCTAAGGACCAAGGTCCACTAAAAGGTTAAATTTTTATTGATCTTTAAAAATCAGCCCCTAATTGTGTTTCACTAACTTCAAAAATTCCTTATGTACATGAGGATAAAGAGGCTTTTTGGTGTCTTGATTCCTTTGCTACTAGCTATGTGTGTAATGACGAATGATGCTTCGAGAAGTTGGAACCAGTTGATGATGGTTCTCCTTTACGCATGTTATATGAAGGAGTCAAACCTTTACTAGGAATGGGTGTTGTTAGTTTAACATTTACTTTTGGAAAGACAATTTAATGTGTGTGATGTTCTATATGTTACTAAGGTTCGTAAGAACCTTGTGTCTAGTGGTTTTTGGAAATGTTTAGGATATAAACAAGTAATTGAGTCTGATAGATATGTTCTTCCAAGTTTGGTATGTTTGTGGGTTTCAGATATTATTATGATCTTGTGTTCCGTTTGAATGTTATAAACAAATTTGCATCGTATGACAATTCTATTTTTATGACTTCTACTTCTAATCTAGATAACTCTATGTTATGGCAAGCTTGATTAGGACATGTTAATTTTATAAGAATGTATGAAATGTCAAAAGTTGGATTAATTATAGCCTTTGACTTTAATTCTGAAAATGCAAAACACGTATGCTCAAGAAAATTCTAAAACAACCGTTTCCGGATATTAGTATGTTTTGGAATTGATTCTTAGCAATCTATGTGATTTTCATACTACACCTTCTTTAGAAAATAAAATGTATGTTGTTACTTTTATTGATGATTCATGTCGTTTTTTATGTGTATTTATTACATTCCAAATATGAAGCTTTCGAAAAGTTTAAAATATACAAAACCAAAGTAGAATTGCAATTAATAAATTCAATCAAATTTCTTAGGACCGGTCGAGGAGGGGAATATGTATCCCTATTACTTTCAATCTGTTAGAATCATCCTTGAAACTACAACTCCTTACACACCATAACAAAATGGTGTTGTCGAACTGGAAAATCGAGTTTTAAAGGAAATGGTTAACTTGACGCTTTCCTATTCGGGTTTGAGTCAAGATTTTTGAGGAGAGGTCATGCTCACGGTCTGTTATGTTTTAAATAGAGTTCCTAACAAAAGTAATAAATCAGCCCCATATAAGCTTTGGCATAAGAAAGCTCTAAACTTGAGTTATTTTCGGGTTTAGTGTGGTCGAGTCGTTGTTAAATTACCCGAACCCAAAAAAGAAAACTTTGGGAGAAAGAGGCATTGATTGCATTTTTATAGGATATGCAGAAAGTTCAAAGTTTACAGATCTTATGTTATAGAACCTAACGATTCGGTGTCGATTAACACCAAAATTGAATCGCATGATGCAATTTTTGATGAGATAAGTTTTTCATCAATTCAAAGGCCTAAATACTTGTTTCCTACCATTAATAAAGTATGAAATTCAGATGGTTTGGAAGGTGTTTTAGCCCAAAAACACAGCAGGTCCGAAGAAGTATAAGAGGCCGAATTGCGAAATATTTTGGTCCCGAGTTCCAAGTATTTTTGGTGGAAGGTTTGAGGGATAAAGAGAGGCAACAATATTCTTATTCTTACAATGTTGAGGATGATCCAAAGACCCTTAAGGAGCCTATGGAGTCTCAGGATGTTGCATTTTGGAAAGAAGCAATTGATGACGAAATGTCTTCGATTTTAGAAAACAACACTTGGGTGTTGTCTGATTTGCCATCTGGTTATAACCCATTGGGTTCCAAATGGATATTTAAAAAGAAAATTAAGGTAGATGGAACTATTGACAAGTTCAAGTCTCTGTTGGTTATACAAGGGTTTAGGCAAAAATCTGGTATCGGTTATTTTGATACACATTCACCGGTAGCATGCATTTCTACCATTGGATTGTTAATTGCCTTAGCGACTATTCACAATCTGATTATTTATCAAATGGATGTCAAAACAGCCTTTTTGAATGGTGATCTTGACAAGGAATTTTACATGAAACAATTGAAAGGTTTCGTTATGCCCGATTATGAGCATAAGGTGTGTAGACTTGTGAAATCACTGTGTAGGCTGAAACAAGAGCCTAAAAATGGCATCGGAAGTTTGATGAAGTTATTTTGTCTAGTGGTTGTCATTTAAACCAATTGGAAAAATTTGTTTATAGTCGTTTTGATTCTTCCGGTTCAGGTGTGATAATATGCCTATATGTTATGATATGCTGATATTTGGTACGGATCATCATCAAGTTGATAAAACCAATAAATTATTATCATCAAAGTTTTTCATGAAGGACATGGCGGAGGCAGATGTGATCCTTGGAATAAGGATTAAATAGATAAACATGGGAATTGCTATAACGCAATCTTACTATATTGAGAAAATTCTAAAAATATTTAATTTTATAGTAAGTGTTCACCCGTTAGTACTCTCATGGATCCTAGTATAAAGTTGATGCCTAATAAAGGCATACCATTATTACAACTTAAATGCTCTCAAGCTATAGGCTCTTTGATGTATGCTATGACTAGCACATGACCTGATATTGCTCATGTTGTTGGGAAATTGAGTAGATACACTAGTAATCCTAGTGCTCAACATTGGCAAGCAATTAAAAGAGTATTCAAGTATTTGAAAGGAACCATGGATTATGGTTTGTGTTATCTTGGATATCCTTCGGTTTTCGAAGGATATTCTAATGCAAGTTGGATATCCAATGTAGAAGATCATTCTTCTACGAGCAGTTGGGTATTCTTGTGTAACGCCAAGACACTCTTTTTATATAAATATAATAAAAAGGGTAAAATGGTCATTTTATCTTGGAAGGGTAAATTGGTCTTTTGGACAGAAAAGTATTTAGTTTGAAATAATATTTTAAGTTTTGGACTTAAAATGTTATAAAAACTGATTTTTGGTCATTTTACCACAAAAGGGTAATTTGGTCATTTGACCATGCGAGGGACCAAAAATGAAAAATATTGTTGTTGTGGCAAATGTATAAAGAATGAAAGTTTTATTGTAATAAAACTTGATTATAGTGCCAAGAGTTCAAGAATTGGAACTTAGGGACTAAAATTGTAAAATCTAAAAATATAAAATGAAAAATCCTCTCATTTTTGGCTGAAATTTTGGGAGCTTACGGGAGAGAATTTTTGGTGTGAAATTCTGCAGAAGTTGGAGGAATTCTTGAAGCTTTGAACTTGGATTTCGATTCCTAGCTTTGGATTGAAGAATTGGAAACTCTAAAGGTTAGAAATTCAAGTTATAGCTTGGTTTTCCTTGATGAGTTTTGTAGCAACTCAAAACTGCAATTGCAGTTATGATTATGTGTTTAAATTGATGTAATGCTTCCATTAAGTCATGCTAGAAAGGACTTAACTCAAGATAATGGAAGTAGGTTGTTATTGTTGATGAATTTGAAGTTTTGGGGTTTTGGAACTAAGAACCCTAATTCTTCATTTTGATTGATTTAGTTGTTTTGAATGGTTAAAAACCTTGTTAAAGTATAAGGTTTTAGCCTAGAAACAAACCCCAATCGATTAAGGACTGGATTAAGGACTTAATGAGCCAAAACTGCTTGCTACAATGCATAAATCGCGACTGGCCAGGAGGTCTGCCCAGGCGCAGGGCGCAGTGCGCCCATGACCAGGGCGGGGTGCGCCCAGGCGCAGTGCGCCCAGCCCTAGGCGCAGTGCGCCTCCAAGCAGGGGCCAGGCAGGGGATCAAAAATGCTAACTTTCGTTTGGCTTGTCCGTTTTAGCTCAAACTTGAACCGTAGGCTCGTTATGGTCTGAAAAGTTTGGGAAAATTTTTATATCGAGTTTTCGACCCCTCGGGGGGGCACTGTAGATCGATTCGAATGCCTCGGTGAATAGTAAAATTCATAAAAAGTTAGTAAACGGAAAGTTTATTAATTAGGCATTGTTTGTAATGATATAATATTGGACTCTTACGTATTAGAGTCAATTTAGATGATTATTAACCTATTATCATTTAATATGAAATGGATAAATAGGTATGGGACAAAATGGTTGTGGTGCACGCAAAGGCAAGAAACAACCGGGAATTAAATGCAGCTAGTATCCAGGTGAGTAATCTCACTGATATCATATATGATATATGATGATTGAATTGTTACATGTTGAAACTGATTGTGGGACGAAATTGATGGTTCAAAGATACATTTGAAGAGACAATACCAGATAAGTCGTGAGTCTATAATAGACAAGAACGGAGCTGTGAGTCAAATCTATATAGACAAGACCGGATAAGCCGTGAGTCATTGCGATGACAAGAACGGAGCCGTGAGTCTAGGCAATAGCGGGCTAACCCGTGAGCCAAGGCAACAGCGGGCTAACCCGTGAGCCATAACTAATTCTGGATTTTATATCCAACGGGTAAGGCCTATATGGCTATGATTTCTGGATTTTATATCCAACGGGTGCGGCCTATATGGCTATGATTTCTGGATTTTATATCCAACGGGTGCGGCCTATATGGCTATGATTTCTGGATTTTATATCCAACGGGTGCGGCCTATATGGCTATGATTCTAGTGCGGCCTTCGGGCTATGATTCTGGTGCGGCCTTCGGGCTATGATTCTGGTGCGGCCTTCGGGCTATGATATTTGGTGCGGCCTTTTGGCTATGATTTTGTTACAGGTACATGGTGCGGCCTTATGGCTATGATATCGGGTTATTTAACCCAGCTGGTGCAGCCTGCGGGCTATGAATTATATATTGATATTGTTTTGGTGCAGCTTACATATCTATGACACAGGGTGCGGCTTATATAGCCATGACATATGATGCAGTCCATTGTGACTAAGAAACATGGGACAAAAACGATGGATATGATTATCTGTGCAAATAACTGATGTGGTTTGATAATTGTAGGTTGTCATGAAGTAGCCTGTAAGGCTACAAAAATTAGGATGTGAAATCCTAAGAGATATATGGTCAGCCAGTAAGGCTATGAGTTTGAATTTAATATCCAAACAGATATACGAATATATTTAATACATGTTATTTGCAGAAATGATTACTTACTGAGCTTTGTAGCTCATACCGTTTGTTAAATGTCCCTGCAGGTTAGCATTATCCTGATAGGGGAATAGATGGAGTCCGTGACTCGAGAAGTAGGACTCTTAGATGCTGTAAGTAGCAGCCCGGCTTCAAAGGAGACTACGGTATTTTATACTCTCCTTGATACGCTTGTACCCGTTTTTATTAAAACATACCCCTTTGTTATGGTTTTATGTATTGAAATCTTGGTTTTAAATGAAAAATTTTTCAGGGGTGTTTTGTTTTAAAAGCCGGGTGTTACAAGTTGGTATCAGAGCCGTGGTTTAAGTGAACTAGGTGTCTATAGAGTAGATTCCTGGACTTAAACCTTTAGAGACAGTAGATATGATATATAGTTAGGTGTATATAGTTGTTATTATACATATATAACCTAACTGTTGCTGACTTCTAACATATAAGAAGTATGAGCAGCGAATCGTATTGGGAGGAATTTAGGGCGTGCAGCTTTGAGAGGCGAACCGGCCCTTTCTCAAGGCTCCATCGAACGGGGGCAACGAGACAAGTAGCAGAAAATCCACATGACAAGCAACAGTAGTTGCTGTGGTCAGAGAAAGAAATTGGGTGCTCACCCTGATTTATATCAAGGTGAAAGAAAAGTAGCTGAGACTACAAGAAAAGCAGAAAAATGTTAGTGGACGCTTCAGGAGAAGTTACCACGATTAAGGTCCAACCTTAAAGGGAAGGGACCAAAATGGAAAAGGCGATGCGATGTAAGAAGTGCACGAAAAGCACTAAGAAAATTGTAGAGTAGAGACTCTACCGTTGAAATGCTGAAATTGTAGAAAATATGAGCATATTGCTCGAGCTTGTTGGATAGCACGGAAGTGTGTCTAGCACGGAGCTATAGAACACTTTCTTATGAAATACTCACATGCTAAATGTGGAGTAACGTGTGATGAACCCAGGAAAGAACGGGGGAGGAAAGAAAGAAGAAACGAATGGTCGAAAAGGACCAGTGATACTTTGAGCATTCCAGCAGACTGTGGAAAAAGCTCGTGAGGAGACTGATATGATCTCTGATAAAATTATTTTGAATACTCCCCGTATATGTTATATTTGATCCATGGAGCTATGCTTAGGATCGGTGACTTTGATGTCTTGATTGGATATTTCATCAACGATTATGGATAAAATGTTGGAAGTAGCTATAGCAGATAGCAAACATGTTCTAGATATTGAACACCTGGAAGGTAGTTTGCCTAGGATTTACGGGACCATTTTTCCCTATAAATCTGAAGCTGATGACTACCAGTGAATCTGAAGAAACTGTGTATATGAATTGGTTAGCAATGAATGATGCTAACATGAATTGTAGAAACAAGAACATTATGGTTCTTAAAACAGAAATGAGCGGATGAACATCAATAGTAAATGACCGTTGTTGAGAATGCTGGTTATTTCCCATTGCTTAAACTCGGAAAAGAGTTAGTAAAGGAATGATGTTGTAGTTGGCATACGTGGTATGGGCCAAGCTAAATAACGCAGTGATAGTAGTGTACTACTCTAAATAAATTCTCGGATGTTTCTTTTGAAAAGAACTTCCAAGATTTCTGCGAGATTGGCGAGAAGAGCTTATGATTAAACTGGTCTTGAGAGCTGTTCCCGTTATTTAGGCTCTATATTGATTTGCCTCTGCAGAGATGGCAGAGTGGTAAAACAATTGGAAGAAATTGTTTTTGAATTGGGGTCTCATATGGCCGAATGTGTCATCGTGTGGAGCCCTATCTTGTTTGAAAAGAAGAAAGATAAGTTAATGTGTATATACATTGACTACGGAGAATCTGATATTCTCGAAACCAGACTAAATATGAGGTACATTTGTACCAGATATTGGAATTTCTTCACTGAGTTAAGTGATATGTAAAATTTTCCAAGTATGAAAATTTGGCTAAAAGAAGTTTCAATTCTTTGGGCATGATAATAGTGCCAAAGATGATAAAATAAATCCAGTGGGATAGATGATGTGATAAAACGGGAACCGCCTGAGGAATCTGACTAAAATTTGTAGTTCCTTGGATTGGCGGGTTACTACGGGAGAGTTGTAGAAAACTGCTCCTTGATTGCTGTTTAGTTGACTAAAGTTGACCAAGAAAAACGAAAAGTCTGAGTGGTAAGAAAGACCACATGTAAACTTTTCAAAGGTTGAAACAAACCTTGTGTGAAGCTCCGGTGTTAGCATTATCGCTAAGCGGAGAAGATAAATTGTTTTATAGAAATGCATCCAAAGTTGATTTTGGATACATGATATTGCAGTAGCAATTATAACTTTGACATTGAAGCTTTGGAGACACTACTGATGTGGTGTAAAGCTTACTGTTTATATGGATAATATAAGTTTGAAGTACTTAACTGATCAAAAAGAAGCTAAACATGAGATAGCAAAGATAGATGGGTTACTTAAAGATTTCGGTTATGAAATCTTGTACCATCTCGGAAAGGCAGATGTGATAATAGATGCCTTGAATTAGCAAGAGTATCTTTTGAAAGATACAACCACATACGTGAGTGTGGCGAATTGATTTCCTGAGTTGATTCAGGTAGCACAAGAAGAAATGTGCAGATTTGAAAACGTGAAAAAAAGAATGATTAGCTATTGAAATAAGCTAGTTAGAAACTCACAATGATTGAAAACCCTTGGTGGTTGTATATGTGAGTTCCAAAGCATGGTGAGATATGAAATCTACCCTTAAAAGACGTATATTGGGGTACATATGCTAAATGCCCGGGGCAGTACCAAACTATGTAGGATGATAAAACATATGTATTGGTGGCCGGGGCTAAAGAAAGACATTGAAAGACATGTGAAAAGTATTTGACTTGTGTGTAACTACAGTCAAATCATTAGAAGCAAACGGAAAATTTAACCGTTGTGGGTCCCAAAGAAGTAATGGGACGAAAATATTATAGACTTTGTAATAAAGTCTTTGCAAGTACCGCATGGGTATGACACCATTTGGGTAATTGCAGATTGGTTGATGAAACCAGTGCAAATGTATACCGATTAAGGAAGAAATTAAGAGCGGAAAGTAGTGAAAAACTACATAGAAAAGAAAATTGTTGACGTGCACTACAGGTGTCGACTGTATCGGATCGAAATACTAGAATTATTTGCTGAATTTAGCATTAATTCTTAAAATTGATAGTTCAAAGGTACTAGTAGTACTGTATAGAAATTTGCAGAAATGATAGACGAGGCGAGGAAATGATGCAGACTCTAAAAGATGTGCTTGAAAATTGCACAGCAGACCCTAGTGGAAGATGAGAAGATCGCCTATCTTTGGTAGAACCCGTAGATAATAATAGTTTTAGTACCAACATTTAGATGACCCGTATAATGCATAGTATGGAGTATCGTGTTGCACGCCGATTTGCTAGACAGAAGTTGGGAAGAAGTCGTTGACTGGACCCGAGATTTTACTTCAAACAGAAGAAAAGATTAGGCAAATTTGAGAAAGCTTGGAAATAGACAAAAATCGAAAAAAGTAGTATGCGGATTGCCGAGTAAAAGTCGTTGAAGTTCCAGATAAGGAATGACGGGGTGATCAAAAGATCCATTGGAAAAACTAAAAATCTGCTTGGGACAAAAAGGAAAGTTGAGTCCTTGTCTATTGGACCTTTCTAGGTATCCCAAAGAGTAAGAATTGGGGTGTACCGATTGAAGTTTCTTGATGAACTTCAAGATATTTATAAAGTTTTCTATGGGTCTTATGGTTCTGAGAACATAGATGGATAAATTCTAACGAATCCCTCATGTTGAAATGAGGTAGATAAGTTATTAAGATGCCCGGAACAACCGGAGGAATGATATGCGAGTGGTGATATAACCACGAGATAAAAAGACTAGTATGGTTAAGTGCTTAGGCAATACCATAAAGGTTTCCATATGATATGGGAAACCGGAATTGTAACGAGAAAGAAATACCCTCGCTTGATAATATGATTTCGGGGACGAAATCTTTTGAAGGATGGGAGAATTTGTAACGCCAAGACACTCTTTTTATATAAATATAATAAAAAGGGTAAAATAGTCATTTTACCTTGGAAGGGTAAATTGGTCTTTTGGACAGAAAAGTATTTAGTTTGAAATAATATTTTAAGTTTTGGACTTAAAATGTTATAAAAACTGATTTTTGGTCATTTTACCACAAAAGGGTAATTTGGTCATTTGACCATGCGAGGGACCAAAAATGAAAAATATTGTTGTTGTGGCAAATGTATAAAGAATGAAAGTTTTATTGTAATAAAACTTGATTATAGTGCCAAGAGTTCAAGAATTGGAACTTAGGGACTAAAATTGTAAAATCTAAAAATATTTAATGAAAAATCCTCTCATTTTTGGCTGAAATTTTGGGAGCTTACGGGAGAGAATTTTTGGTGTGAAATTCTGCAGAAGTTGGAGGAATTCTTGAAGCTTTGAACTTGGATTTCGATTCCTAGCTTTGGATTGAAGAATTGGAAACTCTAAAGGTTAGAAATTCAAGTTATAGCTTGGTTTTCCTTGATGAGTTTTGTAGCAACTCAAAACTGCAATTGCAGCTATGATTATGTGTTTAAATTGATGTAATGCTTCCATTAAGTCATGCTAGAAAGGACTTAACTCAAGATAATGGAAGTAGGTTGTTATTGTTGATGAATTTGAAGTTTTGGGGTTTTGGAACTAAGAACCCTAATTCTTCATTTTGATTGATTTAGTTGTTTTGAATGGTTAAAAACCTTGTTAAAGTATAAGGTTTTAGCCTAGAAACAAACCCCAATCGATTAAGGACTGGATTAAGGACTTAATGAGCCAAAACTGCTTGCTACAGTGCATAAATCACGACTGGCCAGGAGGTCTGCCCAGGCGCAGGGCGCAGTGCGCCCATGACCAGGGCGGGGTGCGCCCAGGCGCAGTACGCCCAGCCCTAGGCGCAGTGCGCCTCCAAGCAGGGGCCAGGCAGGGGATCAAAAATGCTAACTTTCGTTTGGCTTGTCCGTTTTAGCTCAAACTTGAACCGTAGGCTTGTTATGGTCTGAAAAGTTTGGGAAAATTTTTATATCGAGTTTTCGACCCCTCGGGGGGCACTGTAGATCGATTCGAATGCCTCGGTGAATAGTAAAGTTCATAAAAAGTTAGTAAACGGAAAGTTTATTAACTAGGCATTGTTTGTAATGATATAATATTGGACTCTTACGTATTAGAGTCAATTTAGATGATTATTAACCTATTATCATTTAATATGAAATGGATAAATAGGTATGGGACAAAATGGTTGTGGTGCACGCAAAGGCAAGAAACAACCGGGAATTAAATGCAGCTAGTATCCAGGTGAGTAATCTCACTGATATCATATATGATATATGATGATTGAATTGTTACATGTTGAAACTGATTGTGGGACGAAATTGATGGTTCAAAGATACATTTGAAGAGACAATACCAGATAAGCCGTGAGTCTATAATAGACAAGAACGGAGTTGTGAGTCAAATCTATATAGACAAGACTGGATAAGCCGTGAGTCATTGCGATGACAAGAACGGAGCCGTGAGTCTAGGCAATAGCGGGCTAACCCGTGAGCCAAGGCAACAGCGGGCTAACCCGTGAGCCATAACTAATTCTGGATTTTATATCCAACGGGTGCGGCCTATATGGCTATGATTTCTGGATTTTATATCCAATGGGTGCGGCCTATATGGCTATGATTTCTGGATTTTATATCCAACGGGTGCGGCCTATATGGCTATGATTCTGGTGCGGCCTTCGGGCTATGATTCTGGTGCGGCCTTCGGGCTATGATTCTGGTGCGGCCTTCGGGCTATGATATTTGGTGCGGCCTTTTGGCTATGATTTTGTTACAGGTACATGGTGCGGCCTTATGGCTATGATATCGGGTTATTTAACCCAGCTGGTGCAGCCTGCGGGCTATGAATTATATATTGATATTGTTTTGGTGCAGCTTACATAGCTATGACACAGGGTGCGGCTTATATAGCCATGACATATGATGCAGTCCATTGTGACTAAGAAACATGGGACAAAAACGATGGATATGATTATCTGTGCAAATAACTGATGTGGTTTGATAATTGCAGGTTGTCATGAAGTAGCCTGTAAGGCTACAAAAATTAGGATGTGAAATCCTAAGAGATATATAGTCAGCCAGTAAGGCTATGAGTTTGAATTTGATATCCAAACAGATATACGAATATATTTAATACATGTTATTTGCAGAAATGATTACTCACTGAGCTTTGTAGCTCATACCGTTTGTTAAATGTCCCTGCAGGTTAGCATTATCCTGATAGGGGAATAGATGGAGTCCGTGACTCGAGAAGTAGGACTCTTAGATGCTGTAAGTAGCAGCCCGGCTTCAAAGGAGACTACGGTATTTTATACTCTCCTTGATACGCTTGTACCCGTTTTTATTAAAACATACCCCTTTGTTATGGTTTTATGTATTGAAATCTTGGTTTTAAATGAAAAATTTTTCAGGGGTGTTTTGTTTTAAAAGCCGGGTGTTACATCTTGCTTGGGGGAGGTGTCATCTATTGGGCATCTAAAAAGCAAACTTCCATAACAAACTCAATAATGGAATTTGAGATTGTTATGTTATCTGTAGTCGCTAAGGAAGCTGAATGGCTAAAGGATTTGATTTATGAGATTCCATTATGGAAACAGTCGATATCACCAATATCTATCTATTGTGATAGTGCTGCCATATTGGCTAAACATTATAGCCAAGTTTATAATGGCAAGAGTAGACACCTAGGTGTTAGACATAGTATGATTAGAGGGTTAATCATGAATGGTGTTATTTCGGTGGAGTTTGTGAGATCGTAATAAAATTCGGCAGACCATCTTATTAAAAGTTTGGCGTAGGACTTAGTGCACAAGTCAGTAGGGATGAGACTAAAGTCTTCATAAATCCTTATTCGTGAGACACCCAAACCCCCTCTAATATAATGTTAATGGCTGAATTCAATGAGGAAAGCTCACATTTTTGGATTGGAACACACATTGTCTAAAACATCCCAAGGTTTGTGTGTTCGGACCTGTAGTTAACTAGGATGGATTTACTTCTTAATAATTCCTTTGGTAAAATGTAAGCATGTACATAAAAAAGAATTACATATATGACCGTGAAGTGTAGCCATACTTCAAAAAGCTTAGGAATTGGCTTTTATACAATCAAGAATGGATTAGGACACTCGACTTAATAATAATGTTATGGTTTTGTTTTAGATGGTTATTAGAATTTGTGTGTATATTATCTTCAGGTATTCAAATGGGTTGACGGGTTCAATCCTCGGGATACATCGATTCTTGAATATTTGGAATGTGTAATATACTAACATGAATGTCTTGACATTTTCATTTATGGAAAAATTTTGGTTTTTTTCACTTCTTGTTTATATTATTTCATGGTTACACTAAAATGGGAGAGGATTGTTGGTGATTTTAGTGTCACATTAGCATTTTAGTATATTGGAAATAATAAGTATGTCAATGGGTTCACACTTTAGTTCTAATACAAGTTATAGGTGTGGGAGTGTACACTTGTATCAGACTAAGTTGATACTGGTATAACCAAATAGCAGGGTTCAATTGGGTAGTGCCCCGGTTCTAGGGGTAGAGCCCCTAGTAGGGTCCAAGGGGAAGAGCCCCTGGCAGGGGTTCTGCTAATGCTGATGGACTTGAGCTGACACTGAAGCAGATGATCAGGCCCTACCGCCCCTTTTAATTGCTCCTAATTTCTTGGATTCGGTTTTCTGGTTCAAAAGGATAGGAATAACGTTCATATTGATAGACAGTTAGAATACGAATTCTCTCTATCCATCCAAAACATGAACTTGTTATTGTTCCTGATTTCAAGTTTAATTTTCAAGAATTATCCCCATAAGTTGAATTTCATTCAACCCAAGCATTAGGGTCAAAATATTTAATTTAGACAATGTCTACACGATTCTTGATTCATTCAGTGATTACAAAAACCTTCCCTAATTCTATATAACCCCAACATCGCCATCTAGTTACGTAAGACTAAATTGAAGAAGTAGTAAAACATTAATTAAATAAATGATCATTTTTAGCTATGTACATATCACAAACCCAATATGTTAACCTTTATTAAAACTTCTATTAGAAAGTTGATCCTAATAAATTCTGTAACCCAATATATTAACCTTTATTGGAACCAAAGTTTTACCAATGTTTGAGAATCATATGCCAAAGAACTTCACACAACACCTCCAATTGCAACAACTCGACACTTCCTCTTGGATACCATATCCACACTACATGCAACTCCCCATTTAATACACAATCTTTGACAATGTGTTTCTTATCGGTTTGGAGAGAGATATTACCATACCACAAATATTTCTAAAACTCGTATAATCACCATGACTAACTTTTCTTCTTGTAAAAGAATTAAGAAACATACTTTTTCTGGAGATTTTTAATCAAAGTAATGATATTACTCCAAATACGAGAAATATTGGCACTAGAAGAAGACAAATCAAACCTACCTATCGGATTATGGAAGGCTTTAACGATTGAACCCTACAATGAATTTGGCTCTACATAAAATCTTAACACATACTTAACAAGAATATCATGATTAAATTCAAAAGTGTTTGATACCTAAACCTCTGTCTTGTTTGGTAGCTAAAACGTTTTTCCATTGCATACAATAATTTTTCTTCTCATTTGTATCACCACACAAAAAGCCTGCGTCAAAACTTCTCTAAAAGATTATGGATACCTTCCGGAGCTTTAAAAATCGATAAGTAATAAATATACAGGCTTTACAACACCGAATTTATCAAGGTCAATCTACCATTGGTTCAAAGCCTTTTAAATTTATATGGTATCAATTAGGGTCTTTTAGGTGAAACTTGAAGTTAAGCCTATAAACTTAGAATTTGGGAATGACATTTCGGTTAGCCTATTTAGTTAGGATATTAAATTGTTTTAACTAATTTATCATTTAAACTTTAACTAGAAATTAGAAGACAATAAAAGTCATATAAAAAAGTTAAATTGTATTATATTAAAGAATCATATTATGAGGGATCAATATTGTCAACATTGGAAACTTAGGCACAACTTAAACTTCACCTAGTTGACTAGATTTATGGATCTAAAAGGTCAACATATTATTTTTTCAGGTTTTTTATGAAATTATTATGACTTTTTGGTTAACTAGGAGTTAGTTGGGGGAACAAATGAAAAACTCAAAAGTATTGGGACAATTTCTACCAAGAGCTCAAAGATTTGAACTTAAACCTACAAATCACTCACATTATCTTCATTTAGTGATTTTGGAGCTATATGATGAAACTGGGGGCCATTTGGAAATAGCAGGAACCGAAGCTCGTTTGAAAATAGTCTGAAGATTACAAGCTCAAATCATATAGGGAACTTATTAGAATTGAGGTTTTAATGATGAATTTTTTCTTAGGTTGCAAATCTAATCATTTAAATTCACTCCTACAATAAAATTTGAGTTTATGAAGCTTCCAATATGGCTTTGAATCCCGAGCTTGGTGGAATCAAATTTTAGGCAAACAATTAGCTTAATGATGATATTTATATGTACAATCATTGGATCAAAGTTCAAATATGATGTTAAAACCTGCAATCAAGTCATAAATGGATTTCTTAAACTTTAATAGAGTTTTGAGATTTTAAATGAAGCTTTAAACACTTGTATGTTAAAATTGAAGATATTCCCTTATAAGTTGGATTATATAATTGATTTATCAATTAATCATCAATTGGAATCATGTTTTGAAGTTGTTAAACTCAATATGGATTACTAGTTCTTTAAATAAAGCTAACGTGGACTTATTAAGCTTTGAAGTGGATTTAAACTAGAACTTTATTGAATCTTCATATGCTTAGTTAATCTTCGTTTTAATGATGTTAAAATGGTCTTAATATGATTATAAGTTAGGTAAAATCATCCTTGATGTAAATCATGGATGAAACCCCAATTTAGTGATCATCATTGAGGTTTAAAGTATAAAATATAGTTTATAGGATGGTTGATAATGTTTCGCCATTACTACATTCTGTATTTTTATTATTTTTTTGTATATTTTCAAGCACATATTGGTATTTTAATTGCATTTTGGAGATGATTGTTGTGTAGGTGTTAAACTCGTGAATGAATATCATCGAGCAAATTATGTCATTTATTATGACTTTTGAACAACACCCAATTTTACTGATGAAGGTTTTCAATAACATCTACTAAAAGAATTACATCCACTTGCTACTTTGTTTTGTTACTTCATTCTAGCATTAATATAGTATAATAATTTTCTTAAGGGCTACTTCATTCTGTTACTTCGTCTAGAAATTATCTAGCAGAAACCATTTTTCAAGATAATTTATACGACAACTTCATCTAGTAATGAAGCTACCAAAATTGTTCAGTGGTGTTTTCTAAAGGACTTTAGGGCTAAAAAAACATAATATATTCACATATATTTGAGAGCTACTGGAAGGCAATTTTCTTGACATCTTTGCATAATGATAAATGATTTGGAAGCATTCTTGGACGATGGAATCATTTGTCACCTTTGAAGCTTCGGGTTCTTCATATTTGAGGGTCTATTAGTTTACACTTTTTGTTGATAAACTTGTGTAAACTCTTGGTCCTCTAAAATATTGTTTATTTATTCATTTTCAATATGATAGATCTTATTGCTACAAGAGTGATGAATTTTAGTATGAAATTATGAAGCATATGTTATATGTTTCTTTTTGGTAACTTTTTTGGTTAAGTTAAATATCTCATGCTTAATGTTTTGCTTTATTGACCGCATTGCAATGGTATGTTGGTTATGATTTGCTTGAAACAGTGATTGTAACTTGTTGTGAGGTATTTTACCTAAGATGAGACATTGGATAGATACACACCAACTAATCCCTAGTAACACATGAAAGATTACTAAGCTTAATGCTATCATTACTAAGCTTAATGCTATTATTATTTGTGTGTGGTAATCGATATATATATATATATATATATATATATATATATATATATATATATATATATATATATATATATATATATATATATATATATATATATATATATATATATATATATATATATATATATATATATATATATATATATATATATATATATATTATTGTTACACCTCAACCTATGGGGTCATATACAAAGCACATTTAAAGACTTGGAATAAGTATTATATTTAGAAGTAATAAACTAATTCTTTAATATCAATATAAATAAATAAAAGGTTTTATTTATTAAATAAACTAAATTATTTGTTTATCTAATCTAGTTAACTAATAATGTAACTAATTAAAGGGTCTAAGTTACTAACTTGATGACTTGAATGAGTTTTGATAAGGTTCACCCATTGGTGTTAGTATATGAAAAAGGTAATTAAGGGTTTATAATAAATGTGAACGTGAGACATAGTTATCACTCTTCTTTCTCTCCTTTGAAAATGGCACCCTTCCATCTCCCTTTTTCGATTTTCGATCATCACATGCCAAGGAAGAAGATGGCTTACTTTGTTTTTTGATTGGCGTCTAACAGTTATTTTTCACTTATGTGGATTCCGATAGAGGGGGTCATTCTACTGATCACTATTTTCTACAAAAAACGATCTCCACTTCAAACAAAGGTAAATCTAAATTTCCCTATGGTTGGTGTTCGTTGGAATTAAATTCTAAAATGTATTTTCTATTGCGTGTTGGGATTACATGGTTATATAGTGTTTATTAATTCCTAATAGTCGTATTAGATCCTCGATTGGATCGATTTGAGTGCCTTTGATCTCTTTGGATTGCCCATTATCATAGATTTGTTGATGCTTTGTAATGAACAAGAAGCTTTAATTTGATAAATATTGTAGAATTTTAATGGTTTGAATTTAATTTTATTTCTTGAAGTATTAATACACACAAATTTATTTTATTTTTAATCTCTAGATTTTGGACAAATTGGTTTTATGTTGGCTCATAAACCTGATTATAGCTTAAGCACTAGCAATGTACTCATGTTGTTATTTAATTATCATATAGATGTGATATGATTGAATGCATTTTCAATATCTTTTTTGTTGGAAAAAATTAAAAACATTAAGAATGTGTTTTATAATATTTATTAAATCGCAAGAATCTAATTTTTTTAGAATTAGTTTTAACCATTTTAGATTAAATTCTTTAGTTACAATTGGTTTTAGCAAAAAATACAAATTGTTTAAAATTGTTTTAACAAAGTGTGTCACAACACTTGAAAATGTAAATTTTCTGTCCTGGTTATAACTAAGCCATTTTATAACTTTGAGGTGATTTTCAAGCCTTGGTAAAACCTAAGCATAGGGAAATAATGAGGCTAAACATGCCATTTGGATAATAGCTTTTGTCTAAAATTGTAACACTTGCATTTTAAGGCTTGATGTTTTAATCGTTAAGTGGAAAGATGGTGAATGAAAAAATATTTAATTTAATTTAATTTAATTTAATTTAGTAATTAATTTAAGTTTTCCAAATTAAATAATATAAAATTTCACTAAATTAAAATTCTGGTATAGACATTCAGGTGATAGTGAAGTTAAGCCTGTAAAACTCAGGATTTAGCAATGACATGTAGATAAACCCATTTAGTTGGGAGATGGACTTATTTTTAATAAATTTATCATTTGAAGTTCAACTAGAAAGTGGCAGACTAAAAAGGTTATTTGAAAAGTTAATTTGGGTTAAATAGATAGATTCATATTATAAGGGGCTAACCTTGTCAACTTTGAAAACATAGGCATAACTTGCACCTTACTTAGTTAACTAGATTTATGGAAATAAAAGGTGAACTAATTGATTTTTTAGGATTGTTATGAATTTATGAAAGACCTTTTGGTTAACTAGGAGTTTGTTTTGGGAATTAATGAGAAACTTAACAGTATAGGTACAATTTCTACCAAGAGCTCAAAGGTTTGAACTTAAAGTGGCAAATCCCTCACATTATATTGATTCAATGATTTCCAAGATATATAATGATATACTGAAGCTCATATGAAATTATTTTGAAGATTGGAAGCTCAAATCATCTAAGGAACTTATGGAAGGTAGCTAATCTTAACTCATCTTTTTCATTTCTACACCTTGCTTCATGAATTCATCAAAAATCTAAATCTATGGATGGTTTTATTATAATTGAGGTTTTAAAGATGGATATACTCTTAGGTTTCAAATTTAATGATATAATTCCATACCTAGAAGTTTTGGGCTTACTTCAATAAAATAAATAAAATTTTATTTTGAGAAATAATTAAATAAAAGTAAAAAAATTTAAAATTTTGCATCATGACTAGAATTATAGTCTAAAGAGCCAAAATAAAGTTTTAATGAATGACTTGAATGTTTAAAACCCATTTTCAAGCAAAAATGAGAAATTAAGACGTAGTGACTAAAACTATCAGTTTTGCCAAACTTGGCATATCTAACATTGACTTGTTAAGGACTTATAATATTGAGAAAATATAATGAGGGAATTTTAGTATAAACTTAGATTATTCTAGACATTTCCTTCGATCAATATAAAGGATCTAATTGTAGAAATTCTAATGAGAATGGCCATTTTTGCCAAACAACCAAACTATAGGTTAGAGTTGAAGATGAAATTATTTATTTAGGGTAAAATTTTAAAGTTGGAAACTTTCATTAAAAAGGGTTAACCTTTTGGGTGTTAGTTGTAGAAGGAACCAATCATAGGGATCATTTGTGCCACTTCATGAAAGTTAAGATGTATAAATTGGGATTTCTCCCCATTTTCTTCACTTGAACGAATTCAGAGAAAATAAAGGAATAATATGGATATTTATAGGGGTTTCATGGAGGCTTGAGCTTGGTTTTGAAGATTCCTTAAAGTTCTTAAAGTTCCCTAGCAATCTAAGGTATATTCTCCTCCTTTTCTAGCTTGAAAACCCATTTGTGGGTGGGGTTTAGTCTCAAATCCAAAAATATCTAAGTTGGATGAGGTTTATCCTATGAGTCCATTAGTTTGTGGTGTTTTAGAGCAATATTTGATCTACATCTAATCCATGGATGATCAAAATCCATTTATTTGATAGAAATGGGTGTTATAAACCCTTGATGCTTAAACCAGTGAAGTATTGGATGAAACTAGTTGAGTTTTAGCTCCAAGATGTATTTTGGATGAAAGAAATCATTTCCAAATAATTACCTAGTTATTCCAACCAATTAACATTAACAAATCTAGCAACCATCGGATCTATTAATGGAGTTGGTGATTATGACCCCTAGGAATGGAATATGGATGATTTGGCTTTAGCCCTAGAAAAGGGTTGACATTTAGATGTGTTTTTGGATGAAGGAATCCACTTTAGATTGTTTCCTAATGAATCCAATCCTTTTAGGAACCCTTGTTAGAAAAGGTTAGATGGAATAGGGATTTCATTGTTTGGTTCCCTTGAAATTTCGAATTTGAAGCTATGGGAAGAATCCAACTTGGGTTACCAATTAGTTAAGTCTTTAATGAACAAATGCATGGATCCTTATACAATGAATGACTTAAACTTAGTGTTAAACTCCACATCTTATTAGAGGAATGGGATAATTGGCATTACGTGCTTAATAATTAAGTCATGAGCATGATAAGGAAATGAGCTATGTTTTGAGTTGGAAACTCCTAAAATTAGTCATCCTTTGGTTGTATATGTTGGATTAGGTGTCTAAGCCATGACTATAAAATGTGTTTATCTTATTAATTGAAGCAAAGTCCATTTGGGTTGCCCTCATAGTTAGAGGATTGGTGTAGAGTTAAGTAGTGAGAATGGTTGATTTATTAATTGGTTAATAAATCAATAGAAATAAAATAAATAGTTTATTAATATATTTAAGTGTTAATATATTAATTATAAACTATAATAATTAATTAGAAATTAATCTAGAATTAATTGGATTTAATTTAGTGATTAATTTAATTAATTAAAAGTGCAGGGATTGGTTTGTATTTATTCAATAGTTGAATAACTGACTGGCCAGTGGCAGGGGCCAAAGTTGGCGCCAATATGGAGGGAACCTCCATAGTTGGCGAAACCCTAATTAGGGTTTAGAAGCCTTGGTCCAAATGGTCAACAGGCTTGCCCATTAAGGAGGCTCCTCTAGGGTTTTGACTGTAACCCTTGGAGGCTATAAAAGGAGCCTCCTGGCCACCCCAAAACCTGCGCCACTTTTGAGACTCACTGGAACTCTGCTGTCTTCTCACCTCCTGCTTGGGTGTGACTTGCATTTGAGGTAGGATTATATTCCTGCTAGCTTCAAGAACAAGATCAAAAGGTTGGTTATTCTTTATTTGACCTTTAGAAATTATTGTTGACCTTAGGTTTTAGTTTATAATCTTCATAGAAGAAAACATAGATCTTTCTAGGGTTGCATGTGAACCATAAGAATTGTTTGTTCATTGTTTGCTTCAAAACCCTTCAGTATAAGGGTTTGGGGATCCTTGGGATGCATTTGGACTTGTTTGGCACCAAAAATGTTAAGAAATGAGGTTTTTCGCATAGTATATGTGCGGACTGCGTGGGTTTTCAACTAATATATGTGCAACCTGCATGAAATGCAAATTGGGAATCTAGACCTTCTAATTTCTCACGTGGCCCCATGAGATCTTAGCCTTGGGTCACACGACCCGCATGGTCGCTACACACGTCATATGTTGTATGTTGCTCAATGTAGCACTCTCCATCGGGTTGGGCCTTTGGTGTTTAGTTCTCCAACCCTAATAACTTATCTTTAGGAGTTGTTTAGCCTAGTAACTCCTTATTGGATGGGTGTTTAACATTGAAATAAATTTGGTAAGACAGAGAAGTTTTTCCCCTAAGATTGGGTGAATTGAGTGTTATACCTTCTTTTCTTTACTTGTAAGAAGGAAGTAGAGTTGTAGCAACTTGGAGGTGGTCTAGGATTTGTCTAACCATTTAACTAAGGTGAGTTTACCCGAGTACATGTCCCTAAAAGTTATTTTAGTGTGTGTTTTTTTAATAAAGATGTTTATGCATTCAATAAATGTGTTGTGTGCTATATTATAAGTATCTGTATGCAATCATGAAGATATACTTATGATCTTAAGATGATTTTAAATTGATGATGATGAAAAGATGTTTTTAAACTAAAAGTGTTAAAAAGATGATTTCCCGACTAGAGAATATGAAATGGAGTTTTGGAACTAAAGTTGCATCCTACTTGTGCATTGCATTTGCATTTAGCATGGGAATCTGAGATGGTCACTTATCAATATGAAACATGACTAATGACAAATGATTTCCCGACTAGCTACCCCACGTGTGGGGCTTGTGTGGTGGTTTGCAAGCTTTTAGTTATGATGGAAGGGTATGTTGCTGTAATACCACATTTTTAGCGTTAACGATTTTGATTAACGTCAATTATCTTTATACGTGTAATCTTAAAAGAAAATAGATAAAATTCTATTCAGGAAACGAGTCGTAGAATCATATCATGGAATATTTGTTTTAGCGAATAATAATAATAATAATAATAATAATAATAATAATAATAATAGTAATAATAATAATAATAATAATAATAATAATAATAATAATAATAATAATAATAATAATAATAATAATAATAATATAATTCTGGAAAATTTATTATATGTTTGGGGGTAGATTATGTAAGTACTGGAAACTTGAAATGTTGGAAGAGCTAGCTTTTGGGTTAAAAGAATTTTTCTTGGAAAGTCTAGGGACTAGAAATGTAAAATTGAAAAGTTTGATTAGGCTTGTTTTTTTCCCTTGCTGTTGACGGACGAGAGTTAAAGGCATAAATTATAGCCTTTGGTTCTTCAAATTCAGCCATGTTTTCATATGTCTAGGTTGTAAAACCCTAGCTTGACCATCTCTCTCTCGTTTTCTCTCAACCGCGACTCCTCCTCCCTTCTTTTTCTTGTTGTTGCTGTCGCTATATTGGAGAGGGCTTGAGGGTGTGCGTAAATGGCGAGGGTGCGTCCAAAAGTGTGCAAGGTGGGGCTGTGGTTACGGAGTTGCAGTAGCAAGGTAAGCTAGATCCTTTCCTCCCCTCTTTCTCTTGTCGAAGGGTGTGAATACCACCATAAAAAAAACCCCACAGTGGGTGTATGTGTGTGTGTTTGTGTTATATGTGATTCATACTTTTGTATTATGCTCCAAGTTTCTGATTGTGAAGTATTCATAGATTTGATTCAGACCCTAGTGTGTCCTCATGGCTTGTCTTAATGGGTTAGGCGGGTGCAAACTCTAATCCTAGTATCATTTGATGTGGTGTCGGAACTTTCCTGTTTTTTGGGTCAACTTGGAAAATTCATATAAAATCGTGTGTTTGGTCTTTTGGGGTGAATCTTACCTTTTTGGAATGTTTTACATGTCTAGTTTCTTGTTCCAGAAGGCCTTGGTCTAATTTGGATCCTAAGTTAGGTGAATTGTGCAATATTCACTGAGTTGTCCAAGTTCTGTCAGTTTTGGTTTTCAGTCTTGTTAAATTCATATTAAAATATAAAAACAACTTTTGGGGGCAAGGCCTGTGGCCTTAGTTCACTTTTGAAGTCTATTTTGTCCATACCAAATTTGAGAGTTCAGTTCTTAACCAACTTTAAGCGATTAATATTTCTTTAAGGAGCGGTTCAGTGGGTGGACTGATTGTATCAGTTAACTTTGGGAATTTTTCATTTATTCATGGAAAGTGAAAATGACATGAGGTCAGGCCCTGTGACATCCTGATTGGGTCTAGTTTTCACATGATTTTTATTGGATTTTATTTCCAATCTCTCCTTGGTTTAATATTGCAAATCTTGCCGTGGGTCTAAAAATCAGCTTTGCTGTCAAGTATTCTTTCGTGGGTTTTGGTCGTGGTTGCGGCTTAGAGTTCGTGGTGGGTGTTATATGCTTATTAAAGATAATTAATAAACCTCAATGATGTAATTATAAGGTAAAGGGAGGGTATAGTGGGACACGGTACGTGTCGAGTATCGGGAAAATACATGTATACTTATATAATTATAAGTAATAAATGTAAACGTTAATTCGTTCTAAGCAGTACCACGTGGAATGTAGGTTCGGGAAAGAAGAAGACTTCTTGAGTATCACGTGCTTGTGTGTGCGACCTACTTCTACGTATCAGGTGAGTATTATGTGGATTTTTGAGTACATAGCAAAATGAGTTTTTATTCAAAAATGTTTTGGAGTCAAAGTGGTTTCATGGTTTTAAAAGTATTTTATGAAAAATATGCTTATAACGTGTACAGAAAGAGAATCAGAAATACAGTGAACTAATAATGTGATTGGCCCATGATGATGACTTGCTTAGTATCCGGATAAAGACCACGGCCTGCTGCGGTAGGGGTGGCAAAAAGACACTACTGGGATGGTACCTCCCGTCGCGAAGTAGTTGTCTAATTACCTTGGTAGATGAATTCGTTTCATGCTATTGAGGAAGTAGCTATACGGGTGCGTCTCGTATAAAACCTACGGGTGCGCTCGTAGGATTGTGCTCACAAATGAAAAGGAAAACCTATGGGTGCGCTCATAGGAAGTTAAATAATATGAAAATTTGGAAATGTTTAAAATATGGAAAACTGTTTTGGGTCTAAAACCCATATTACTCACGAGACGTATGTCTTACGTATGTTTTTTTAAAATGCTATGTACTCAGGTAATCAAACAAGGGATTAGAAGAGTTGAGTGTGGGACGGTAGCTTTCGTTGTGCAAAGTATGTGCTGCTTGAAGTGTGGCAATGATACAGAAGAGTAATACCTCGTGTGTATAACCAAATATTTTGTATTATAAAGTCTTGGTGGAAAAAAAAATTTGCATGGAATTGGGGTGTTACAATTTGGTATCAGAGCCATAGTTTAAGCGAACTAGGTGTTAATACTTGAACCTAGACTTAAACTATGTAGGAGTTAAGTAAGGTACATACTTAAATATGAGGTCGTAAGTAAGTAAAAGCGGGGATAAACCTGAAACAGTGAAACATGAGTCCTGGTGGTAAAGCTGGAAGCAAATATGTATAGGTGGTTATAATAATATGGGCCCGTACTATCATAATCACAGGATATATATTTGAGTTTGGTGGAACCACACAGGAATCATGTGAATCTGTAAGGGATGAGTAGAGGAGGTGTGAGGGGCATAGGTCCGGAGTACCTGTGTAATAAACCCAGTATGCCTAAAAATACTAAAGTATAATTGAAAAAAAATATTAAAGATGAAATAATAAGTATGAGGTATGAAGTGGGGAAAACCCATACTCTATATGTGAAGTATTATAAAGTATGCATGAAGAGAATTGAAACTAAGATAACAAGTATGTGAAGGGTAAGAAGAGAAAAGTTCAAATATGTGGTTGTGATAACCACCGTATAATGTGAGAAATAACGTAAAGTATATGTAATTGAAACTTGAGAGAATAGTAAAAGAGAAATAAAAAGAAAATGTATAGCTGAAAAGTTCCGTTGTCTAACGGAACGAAGTATGATTTTGGAATGAAAATATATGTAATGTCACTACTGTGACCAAAGAAAGAAAGATTGGAAAAGAATATGAATACATATATATATATATATATATATATATATATATATATATATATATATATATATATATATATATATATATATATATATATATATATATATATATATATATATATATATATATATATATATATATATATATATATAAGAATAAAACTCATATAATAAAGAAGAATGAAAACACTTAACCGGGGAAAAGTAAAAGGAAATGAGTTGGGTTTGTAATTGTAGACAAACCCAAAAGAGGTATAAAAAGGGGTAAAGAATAAATATTGAGAAGTAGTATGATGCGTCTCCCATGGACAACCAGGGGATTAAAGAATGTATACAAAAAGTTGTGATTAAATATGTTAATATAAAATGAAAGCAAAATACTTAATCAAGTATTAGATAAGGAATCAATGACAGAAATGAAAGTGTAAGAAATGGGAAGTCGTGACTTCCAACCCTAAAAGTAATATGACAAGTAAAGATATCTAATGGTTGGAGCAAATAACTAAGTTACAAGCATAATACTATAATGGGTAACATAACAAATTAAATTACCTGTATGGGAAGGAAATGAAAAATGAAAAAAAAATGTTAAAGGCTATGAGTATATCGCATTATCATAAAGTGATTAAAAAGAAAATGAATTGGGAAATGGAGATTTAATGCCTAATCAAGTGTTAGGCGAGAAATTAAAGATAAGACAAGCGATGCGGATAATGAGAGGAATATAAAGAAAGTTATTAAAGAAACTGGGGATGAGAAAAAAAATGGTCATTGGAATCAGATTTAGTGGTCATATAAAATCAATATAAGAAAAGATGTAAATGATAAAAGGGTAACCGAAAGAATATAGAAATGATTACTAAAGACTATAATCAATTTGAAGTAAGGAATAAGAGAGAATGCCTAAGTAAGTACTAGGCAAAGAATCAAATATGAGATAAAGAATGAAAAATAAGAATTATAATAAACAGATAGGAAGTTACTACTTCCGAATGTAAATGAATCTAACGGGTAAAGATGCCCAATGATTGTGAGAAATGGTTGGTACATGGCTAGTAATTATGAAATGTAAAAGAATGTGTATATATGTCTTTATACGTACTTATAAATATAAAAGAATGGGTAAGTTTTGGGACTTACATCATGTATAAAAGTATAAAGGTAGTTATGAAATAGGTATTCTAATTAGAATACTATAAAGTGTGAAGTAAAAGAGTGAGATAATGTATTTGGTATATAGCCTGAAATATAAATGAACGAAAGATAACGAGAAACTAAATGGCAGTTGTGTATCACCTAAAGATACATAAGAAGTAAGTCTTATATGAAATATGAAATATATAATGTTGTAAAGAAATGTATAGTGTATATCGCCTTAAGATACGTAGAAGTAAATAGTGTAAAGAAATGAAGTTTAAATGAAAGAGTAATGTAATGTGTTGGGCATATAGCCTTATGGCACATAAAGAAAAAATGGTAAAAGATACAATGAAAGAAATTTTGGGTTTCAAGCTTAGAAAGTTTATAAGTAAAATGTTTGAGATGTAAAGATTGAATGTCTATGAAAAAAAATGGTGGTAATCTACATGAGTATGAAAGTAGCGTATGCTTAATAAGTATGATGAGATAAAACAAGTAATTGTTGAGTCAGAAATGCAAGTCTTTATTGAAGCGTTATTATGGTGCAGTTGGGGTAATAAGAAAGGTAAAAGTTATTTTTGGTTTTAGCCATAACAAGTAAAGAGTAATGAATGGTAAAAGTTGACCAAAGAACGTGGAGACCACATCTATGTCAACGGATCAGGTCGGGGTTTTGGCCTGGGAGAATTTTGTGACGCGGTTCCAGAGGTAGTATGTGCCTCAAGTAGAGATGGAGCAGAGTTCCCACGAGTTTTTGACTTTGGAGCAGACGACAGAGAGCTTGTCTGGGATGACACAGAAATTCACAGAGATGATGTAAGTGATAGAGCGGTCATGTGCTGCAAGAGCGGTTAAGGCAGGGACAGAGAGGGCATGTGGTTGAGCTTTACAACTCATGATCAAGGAGATGTCGGGGACGGTTAGAGTGGCTAGCGGAAGATGAGCAGTATATGATGGTTGATGTAAATGTCTTTACATCGTCAAAACACGCGTGATGAGATGATGTTTGGCATTGATGTGAGTTGTTGGGTTGTTAAGCTAGGTTTACTTTTCATTCTCCAAAGAAGTTGAAGAAGTGGGAGGTGGTAGTAAAGTGTGCTTACTAAAGAGATGTCGAGGCTTCGAGGCAAGTGTTATGTTCTATCAAAGTGGGGGAGTCGGTCAAGTCGACGAGTACGACTACGAGAAATGAAATTAAGCTTTTGGCGCGGCTGAAATTGCTAGAATGAAGACACACAATGTGATTGAAAGTAAAAGAGCATGGAGCATTGTTACAGGAATAGGTGGCATGTCGATGAAAGGATCAGGTAGGATCGGGTTTGAACCCAAGTGGGGGAGAATTATTCATTTGAAGGGGAAAGAGGTTGCTTAAACGACAATAGTGTGTTCGGACGTGTAATGACATGTTGTGAGCATGAATAGAGATTCTAGGGGTGTTAGGGGTGGTATCTTTCTCGTTAGGCTATTCATTTGGGTCACAGAATGACTTGAACCTCAATATACCCCCTTCCGCCTATTAAGAGGGAAGAAGTGCATAACTCTATCTATAGAGGTTGTATAGGTGGTGTATGCTAGTATTATGTGCAGAGTTATGCAAACTAGTTAGTTGTAGCAATATATGTTGATGTCGGACTGTTACGGGGTAACGATATTCGTGGGGATAGTACATGATGTTACACATTACATCGAGTATTGGATGTCATGATCTTGTAGCACGGTGAGGTAATAGTTTACTTATGAAGTGTTTAGTAGTGGAGGTCATTCGTCAGATAGAAAAAGAAGAAAGTCGGAGTAGCTAAAATGCTATTGTGATAGAGAACATGGAGAAGGTTATAGATGGCCAGGGATAAAGTGGGATGTATTAAGTTATAAAAAGCTGTATCTTGGACCTTGGGGGAGGGGGTAGCTGAGATGTTTACCTCCCATTGGTTGTGTCCTTGTTCCATGGTAGTCTTTAGCTAGAGCATCGGTATGCCGAATCATGAGTTGTGGGATACGAGAAAGGGGTGGAACCTTATCGGTTGGGGTGAGAAGGAATCAGTTCAAATCTAATAATCGTTGAGGGATTGCGGCGTATTGACCAAGAGGTGTTAAAGCGGAATTTCGGGGACGAAATTCTTATAAGTGGGGGAGAGTTGTAATACCACATTTTTAGCGTTAACGATTTTGATTAACGTCAATTATCTTTATACGTGTTATCTTAAAAGAAAATAGATAAAATTCTATTCAGGAAACGAGTCGTAGAATCATATCATGGAATATTTGTTTTAGCGAATAATAATAATAATAATAATAATAATAATAATAATAATAATATAATTCTGGAAAAATTATTATATGTTTGGGGGTAGATTATGTAAGTACTGGAAACTTGAAATGTTGGAAGAGCTAGCTTTTGGGTTAAAAGAATTTTTCTTGGAAAGTCTAGGGACTAGAAATGTAAAATTGAAAAGTTTGATTGGGCTTTTTTTTTCCCTTGCTGTTGACGGACGAGAGTTAAAGGCATGAATTATAGCCTTTGGTGCTTCAAATTCAGCCATGTTTTCATATGTCTAGGTTGTAAAACCCTAGCTTGACCATCTCTCTCTCGTTTTCTCTCAACCGCGACTCCTCCTCCCTTCTTTTTCTTATTGTTGCTGTCGCTATATTGGAGAGGGCTTGAGGGTGTGCGTAAATGGCGAGGGTGCGTCCAAAAGTGTGCAAGGTGGGGCTGTGGTTACGGAGTTGCAGTAGCAAGGTAAGCTAGATCCTTTCCTCCCCTCTTTCTCTTGTCGAAGGGCGTGAATACCACCACAAAAAAAAAAACCCCACCGTGGGTGTATGTGTGTGTGTTTGTGTTATATGTGATTCATACTTTTGTATTATGCTCCAAGTTTCTGATTGTGAAGAATTCATAGATTTGATTCAGACCCTAGTGTGTCCTTATGGCTTGTCTTAATGGGTTAGGCGGGTGCAAACTCTAATCCTAGTATCATTTGATGTGGTGTCGGAACTTTCCTGTTTTTTGGGTCAACTTGGAAAATTCATATAAAATTGTGTGTTTGGTCTTTTGGGGTGAATCTTACCTTTTTGGAATGGTTTACATGTCTAGTTTCTTGTTCCAGAAGGCCTTGGTCTAATTTGGATCCTAAATTAGGTGAATTGTGCAATATTCACTGAGTTGTCCAAGTTCTGTCAGTTTTGGTTTTCAGTCTTGTTAAATTCATATTAAAATATAAAAAAATCTTTTGGGGGCAAGGCCTGTGGGCTTAGTTCACTTTTGAAGTCTATTTTGTCCATTCCAAATTTGAGAGTTCAGTTCTTAACCAACTTTGAGCGATTAATATTTCTTTAAGGAGCGGTTCAGTGGGTGGACTGATTGTATCAGTTAACTTTGGGAAATTTTCATTTATTCATGGAAAGTGCAAATGACATGAGGTCAGGCCCTGTGACATCCTGATTGGGTCTAGTTTTCACATGATTTGTATTGGATTTTATTTCCAATCTCTCCTTGGTTTAATATTGCAAATCTTGTCTTGGGTCTAAAAATCATCTTTGCTGTCAAGTATTCTTTCGTGGGTTTTGGTCGTGGTTGCGGCTTAGAGTTCGTGGTGGGTGTTATATGCTTATTAAAGATAATTAATAACCCTCAATGATGTAATTATAAGGTAAAGGGAGGGTATAGTGGGACACGGTACGTGTCGAGTATCGGGAAAATACATGTATACTTATATAATTATAAGTAATAAATGTAAACGTTAATTCGTTCTAAGCAGTACCACGTGGAATGTAGGTTCGGGAAAGAAGAAGAGTTCTTGAGTATCACGTGCTTGTGTGTGCGACCTACTTCTACGTATCAGGTGAGTATTATGTGGATTTTTGAGTACATAGCAAAATGAGTTTTTATTCAAAAATGTTTTGGAGTCAAAGTGGTTTCATGGTTTTAAAAGTATTTTATGAAAAATATGCTTATAACGTGTACAGAAAGAGAATCAAAAATACAGTGAACTAATAATGTGATTGGCCCATGATGATGAGTTGCTTAGTATCCTGATAAAGACCACGGCCTGCTGCGGTAGGGGTGGCAAAAAGACACTACTGGGATGGTACCTCCCATCGCGAAGTAGTTGTCTAATTACCTTGGTAGATGAATTCGTTTCATGCTATTGAGGAAGTAGCTATACGGGTGAGTATCGTATAAAACCTACGGGTGCGCTCGTAGGATTGTGCTCACAAATGAAAAGGAAAACCTATGGGTGCGCTCATAGGAAGTTAAATAATATGAAAATTTGGAAATGTTTAAAATATGGAAAACTGTTTTGGGTCTAAAACCCATATTACTCACGAGACGTATGTCTTACGTATGTTTTTTTAAAATGCTATGTACTCAGGTAATCAAACAAGGGATTAGAAGAGTTGAGTGTGGGACGGTAGCTTTCGTTGTGCAAAGTATGTGCTGCTTGAAGTGTGGCAATGATACAGAAGAGTAATACCCCGTGTGTATAACCAAATATTTTGTATTATAAAGTCTTGGTGGAAAAAAAAAATTTTGCATGGAATTGGGGTGTTACAGTTGCACCTTCAAAACCACCTGAAGGGTATGTTGTACCTTCGTGGTGAGATGGACTTGATGAGATGGACTTGGCTGTGGGTTAGTTGCATATGCATGCATCATACATATGACTTACCATTTTATGATAAAATATTGTTTTAAAATAATGGATTATTTTATGATAATGATGTTGATTAAGCTAATTTTAAGGATAAATTTGTAACGCCCCGATTTTTGTAAATTTTTTTTAAATAATAACGCTAAAAGCAAGTTAGTGCCAAAGGCACAAAAATGTTAAAAGCACAATAGTTATTTACCGTGTCTAGAGGTCTATAAAGACCAAGGCTTACCAAAATAGGAGAACAAGTCTACCTATAATGGTATCTAAAAGACTGCTACTTCGTGACGGGAGGTACCATCCCAGCAGAGTCTGTTGTCCCGTTACGGGGACGTGTCCGGACCTCGCTGACTCATGCAATCACACTCTATGCATGCATAAAAATGCTTTTCTTTTGTACAAGAAATCACAATGCCATGAGACGCGTGTACAATAATATAACATTAACAATTTAAATCTTTCATAAGCATAGTAGGCTTAATGCCGAAGCGATCTTTCAATAACAGAGTAAGCTGAAACATACTTTCGTAATCATTTTAGGCTTGATGCCAAAACATACTTTTCAAACATAGTAGGCTTAATGCCAAAAACATAATTTCTTAACATTTATTTCATAAAGCATAATAAAGCTTGATATTTCATAAAGCATAATAAAGCTTGTTGTTTCATAAAGCTTAATAACACTTGATATTTCATGTTTTCAAAACATAGTATAAGACTTTTATAATCATGCCACAGATAGATAAACTTGCATTTCATTTCATATTAGAAAGTCACCTAAATATTTATTAATTTGCCATGTACCACATAGTGGGAAAATGCCACATGTACTCACCTTAGTAGGTAGGCGCGTCTAGCTACACTAATCCACATAGCTTTAGTCTTTCGTTGCCTCCAAGCGTCCATCAATCTCTATTAATTTAATAGAAGATGAGAACTTATTAGACAACTAAAAAAATAACGTTTTTCTAATCATTCTTGACCAGTTCCGATCACTATCTAACTCCATTCCAATGTCCAAGTGTGATTCTTAAAGTATAATACTAATTTTGGACATTTTTACCATTTTGACCAAAAAAGGTATTTTCGGGTTTCTACGAAGTTATTATAGAAAAACTGTAAGTTTTACTTTTCTTTAAACTCACTTTAATGGTTAGACGTCAAACAAATCCTCATTTTACTCATTTATACCCTTTTGGAAAAATTTCGACAAATAAAGTTTCTAAAAATAGAAACCGATACAAAACATGTTGTTTTTCTTTTCATTTGACACGACGTGTTCCAAACACTTCATAATACTTTTCCAATTAATTTCTAGGTTCACTTTTGTGCTATTTTTGTACATACCAAAAATTGTCCCAAAATGGCTGGAATTCAAGATTCCATTCCAATTCCAACAAACATTAGAAGTTTCAACAATAATACACCGACCATAACTTTAAACTTGAATCAACCATTCACATAATACTTGCTATAGGAATATTAATATTTCATCGTATACCAAATTCAATGTAATTCTTCGGGTTTGACTAACAAAATGTCAAAACTTTCCAAATATCGGTTAACCAAATTCATATATTATTGTTTCTCTCAAAATTCCAACTTTCAAACACCATTATGCACCAAAAGTTTTCCAATAACCAACTATAATAATTAAGATTCTAAAAAAAACGTAAATTTTGTCCAACAAAACCTTACCTATGGTATTGTTTACCAAGTATTCTTCATTCCTTTAGACCATTACAAGCATAAAAATTAAGAACCCAATACCAAAATTGACACTTGCAATTCATATACATTTTCAGATCTATGATGAGGTATAAACCGAAAAACAACCTCAATCATAAGTGTTATACAATCAAAATTCTTCATTCTTTCAGTTTTTCTCAAACATGCATTCAAAGATCTCAACTAAATGCTCAAGACTTTCATTCCATATGTGATTATGAACTCATAACATAGATAGTAATCAAAACCCATGCTCAAATCTAACATGCATGAACCAATTTTTGATTTGCTAAACTAGAGTTCATAATATCAGTTTATACCTTTCAATTTCTTGACCAAAAATCTGGAATTAGGAGATGTTCTTGACCATAACAGTGGAATTCAGGCCTGTAGGAGATCCTCATCAGAAAATCAATTGTCAAACTCGACATGCACTTAAAATCCCTATCAAATTTCAGACTTTGTGATTCAGTTTCAAGAATTACCTTCTATCTTGTTTCTAAATCTGAGATTGAAGATGTTTTGCTAAAAAAATCGGACCAGATGACGTTTCCCCTGCCACCACTGGTCGTCTGCCACCTTCACGCGACCTCAGCCATCGCCGGCAGCGATGGCAGCCCCACTACTAGTCGGAATCGCACCACCAGCAGCCTCTTGCTGCTTGATTTCCTTCTACCTCGCTGTTGTTTCCTTCTTTATGTCTTCAGTAAATCGCAGACCACAGAACCACCGCCGGCCTCCACCTATCTCCCCTCTTTCTTGGTTCACGCACACACATCGCCGCCACCGACGCTGATTCTTTCGATGTCTTTTTTTGTGTTGTCGTCGACAACTACCGAGCATTCTCCCTCCCCTCGTCCTTCTACTTAGAACTCATTGCTATCCCATCGATTTCCCCTCTTTGGTCGTGATTTCACACAAACAAGTATGTGTGTGTGCGATGCTTCAATTTTAGACTTTTCCCCGTTTTTCTGAATTTTGATTTACGTGTTTTGGGGAAGAGAGACGAGCCCACAGGAACTAAAGAAACCGATGGCTGGATTTCAAATGGCAAAAGACGAAATTACCCCTCACCCTTTCCAGCCTTGGAATATTTTCAACTTTTTGATTATTATTTCCTTGTTTTTCTCCTAGCAATAAATTCCTCATATGATATCCGATCTTTTCAAAACTTATACCCTTGGAAAGGTGGGAATGAGGTTAACAATTTCTTCTTACTGACTTAAGGCCAATTCTTTCTAGATTTTTCATTATAGGCCCTTGAACATGGTCGTTTGGTCGTTTTTGCCATTTTTGGGCCATTTTAATTCCATCATAACTCCTTCATTACAACTCCAAATGACCCGAATCTTTTTCCTATATTTTTGTTATCTCAAATATTATAAAAGTCAACTTGATGACCTTTTCTCAATTCCTTTCGGATTTTAAGATATTAATTTTAAAGTTTAAAAATAAATACTTTCACTTTTGTCCCCTAGTTACCCATTTTGTCCTCGGGCTTTCAAGACTTACTTCCAATTGAAGTAACACTTCAATGTGACTAAATAAAATGTCTTAACACATAAATTCCCATATTTTTACCTTCTTTGACCATTTTTCCCTTATTCCAGACTTAAGACTAAGACGAGTCTACTTGATTTTATAAGACTACGACGAGTCTTCCTAGTCTAAATTTTACTTTTGACTTTGCAGAGGCATAACTTCTTTGTACGAAATCCAAAACTTGCAAACTTTATACCTTTACTATACTTATATTTATCTATTACTTACATAAAATTTTAGTTGTCACAATTATCTACCCCTTAAAAGGATTCCGTCCTCGGAATCATTATATGGAAAGGGAATTAACTTGCAACTATATAACTCTACTTGAACATACACTGCTTCCAAGTCCTCAACTAAATTCCTGCTTCATATTCCTATTGCCTTGTGCAATCTTTGTTATAATTATCCCTTTTGATATTATTTAACCTTATTTATCTAGATTCTTTTGCTTAGCTCAATATCACTAAGATATTCCTTAATCAAAAAAAAATTTAGTAACTTTGACTTTTCAAAGTCAACATGCAATCCCATTGCTTTCTCTCCACTAATTAGTTCTCAAACATGTTGAATTCCTCAACACTTTTGCTTTCCACTAATCGAGTGCACTAGCATTCACATAATTGAGTTTTGAACTATTTATCCCAAAATAGCATTCTACTTTACTACTCATACTTACTTCCAATCATTAGACTTTTTATTCATAAGCCTTTCTTTCTTTTATATTCTTTCATCTTGATTAACTTAAATATATTATTGGTCATTCTATAATAACAATGCACCTGCATATACTTGTCAACTAGACATTTTCATCATTTATATCTTTAGTTTTGCGTCTCACTACGCTCCAAATCTCATTAACCATTTGATTCGGTCACTAGGCTTCCACCAATGCCACATTGATACTACTATAGATGATTAGGGATTCATCTATTTCTTGTTACTTCATATGTACCACATCCAATCACTATCAAACGCCTCTTTGCAACGATGTATCTCAACATTAAAATTTTAATCCTTGGTACAACTCCCTTACTAAGGACTACCCTTCAAGTAACATACAATATTCTTAGACGACTCTTGAGCTCTTTACTGAACTTACTTCATCATGTCTCGAAACTTACACTTACACCATTCTATAAAACAATCATTATAAGATCAAACATCCACGTCTTCCCATCTACCCCTTAAAAGAAAATAAAGGTATTTTCTTTTAAGGTCCAATTCCCTATATCATTTCTATTCATCTCTTTTCACTTTACATTTATCTTGGAATAACTTTAGACATAGCTACAATCTAAATTTCCATTCATCCTTAACCAATTCTTTTCATGATACGATCAGATTACCATGTTGCTCGCCATTACACGTATATCGATCTTACCAAACATTGCATCATCTATAAGGTAACCATATTATAGTGAGAAGTTATTAATCTCATCACAGTGTATGCAAGACCTTACCGGTTACCTTCATCCAGGCATTAATTCTAGCTTACTAGCAAAACAATCTTACTAAACCAAAGATGATCATGACATACTATCATAATAAGCTTCATTAGTTGTGAATTGTCAACTTACATCATGAGTTACTGTCATTAACCATCGAGTAGAGATGTCATACTTTCATTGACTAAACTGGTTAATGCATCATCTTCATCTTGAATCTAGCTTTTGGCAACGAAGAGTTCCTTACAAACAATCCAAGAAGCTTTTAGAAATTCACCACGCATACGTAGCTATAACTCAGTATAGCCAAGGTGTCACTATCTTCTAAAGTTGCATCGCGTCCACCTAAGCGTCGTGTCGTCTCTTCATTTTAGCATCTTGTCCGTCAAGAATTATTTTAAACATTGACCTATGCTCGAACATAGCGTCACGATCTCCACATAGATGCACTGTGATACTTCCAAGTCCACTTAAACGTCCATTATCTTGTACACTAGCTTGAGAAATCTACCTTTAATTCTATACATTAAGATAGTAACCAACTTACTATCATGTCGCGATTCCTGCATCGCATAAAACAAGGCATAATATCCTTGTCTTGCTTAAATCTTATATCTTCTCAACGATGACGCTTTAAGCTGCCCAACCTTGACATTAAGCTTAAAACATAAGCTATGTCATACCAATCATTCGAAACATGAATCTTCAGTACCCTTGCATAACTTAATTTCGTACACACATCGAAGCTAGAAAATGAAATAATACTTGAGATTTCACACCTTTAATACACTTTCATTTCCTTTCTTTTCTCTCCTCGGGCACTTTGCTTGTCATCTTTTCCTGTTAAGTCATCATACTTATGACTTGATCGTCCGTCCATCCATCATATCCTTTCATGAGACGTACTCGTTCGGCTTTGGAAGTCGTAACTTCCCACTTCTTGTTTATGTTGCTATTTCATATCTTTAACTTACATCATCATCTTGAGTTCTTTGCCTTGATTCTGCATTCTACCTTCCTTTCCTACCCAATATACTTAGTCATTACTTTTAATAGTTATTCTGGAATCACACAGTTGTTCCTAACTGGCACTCTAGGTTGTTACCTTCGGTCTTTCTTCCAAACTTGTCTCTTATAGACATAGGGTTTGTCTCCAGTCAACAAAACCCAACTCATTATCTACATTTCTGGCTAATCACTGTGCAATTCCCATTTAGGTAGCACATACTCATCATATTTCTTTAAATGTTCTCATTCACGTTATCTTATTTGTATAAGCATACATATTGTGTTAATTAATCTATATAAAGCATAGAAGTCGTCATATTTGTTCATTTTAGGTTTCCATCTAAGTTGTACATACCCACTATATTATCTTTTACATAGGTGTATTAATCATATGTTATTCAAACTTTCTACTTATACCCCTTACCAGATTCCCATGATCCCTTCGTGATTCCACCAATCTCATATACATATCCTGTGATTATGATAATACGGGCCCATATTATCATAACCACATATACATATTTGATTTTAGCGTCACCACTAGGTTTCCTGGTTCACTGGTTCAAGTTAGCTTAATACCTTACATTATATAAAATGTTAACATGTGTCATGGAATCTTATTGCTTATAAGCAAATTCTTGCATAGCTATAAACAATTATAGAAAATAAGCACATAATTCCTTATCAGTCCAATGTTATCTTAGACTCAGCAGTCTAACTATCATATTAGTTTTGCAACCTATCCTAGGTTCTTAGGTTCAACAACCTATCTTACGATGTATCTTATCGTAACCTTAACTTTCTTGCTTACGGTCTTATCTTAAATCCGTATTCTCACGTAAGCCTCACACAGTTTAAGCCTAGGTTCGACTCTCGACACCTAATTCGCTTAAACTATGGCTCTGATACCAACTTGTAACGCCCCGATTTTTGTAAATTTTTTTTAAATAATAACGCTAAAAGCACGTTAGTGCCAAAGGCACAAAAATGTTAAAAGCACAATAGTGTTAAAAGCACATTAACGTTAAAAGCACAATAGTGCTATCGCTTATTTTAAAATGTTATGTGACAAAATGTAAATCTTTAAAAACTTTACTCATGACATAAAGTCACGTCTTAAAACTGCGGTCCCAACAAAACCATTTAGTTGTAAAGATATTTGAACAACTTCGGGGGTTACAACTTCATACCAAACCAAACCATAGAAAGCAAGTTAGGATTACAAACCAGGATATCAGCCAAGGTTCGCTCCATCTAAAATATCAATCACCTCGGGTCATCTACTTGCTTCTATCTCTCGTGTCTATAACCTGGGATACTTGACATAAAATAAAATACGTAAGAAGAAAACGTCTCGTGAGCTACATGGGTTTTAGACTCAAAACATCATTGAAAATGTTTTATAATCAATATCATATATTTGATACATTCCTTTTCAAATACTTTGCAAAATAAATCATACGACTGACGTTTTCTTATCAAAAGCGTCTTTAAAATCTGAGTCATATAAATGACATTTACTTCTTAAATTCTTTGCGAAAACAACTTATAGAAGTTTTGAAACTTAAGCAATATAATCAGTTCAACATGATTAATACAAAATAGATGCATATGCAATGCATGTTTCACACACCAATGCAAAGCTCGCGGGTTCCGTACCCGCGTCTGAGGTCTAAAAGACCAGGTCACATTCGTGACAAAAGCTCACGGTTATTTACCGTGTCTAGAGGTCTATAAAGACCAAGGCTTACCAAAATAGGAGAACAAGTCTACCTATAATGGTATCTAAAAGACTGCTACTTCGTGACGGGAGGTACCATCCCAGCAGAGTCTGTTGTCCCGTTACGGGGACGTGTCCGGACCTCGCTGACTCATGCAATCACACTCTATGCATGCATAAAAATGCTTTTCTTTTGTACAAGAAATCACAATGCCATGAGACGCGTGTACAATAATATAACATTAACAATTTAAATCTTTCATAAGCATAGTAGGCTTAATGCCGAAGAGATCTTTCAATAACAGAGTAAGCTGAAACATACTTTCCTAATCATTTTAGGCTTGATGCCAAAACATACTTTTCAAACATAGTAGGCTTAATGCCAAAAACATAATTTCTTAACATTTATTTCATAAAGCATAATAAAGCTTGATATTTCATAAAGCACAATAAAGCTTGTTGTTTCATAAAGCTTAATAACACTTGATATTTCATGTTTTCAAAACATAGTATAAGACTTTTATAATCATGCCACAGATAGATAAACTTACATTTCATTTCATATTAGAAAGTCATGTAAATATTTATTAATTTTCCATGTACCCCATAGTGGGAAAATGCCACATGTACTCACCTTAGTAGCTAGGTGCGTCTAGCTACACTAATCCACATAGCTTTAGTCTTTCGTTGCCTCCAAGCGTCCATCAATCTCTATTAATTTAATAGAAGGTGAGAACTTATTAGACAACTAAACAAATAACGTTTTTCTAATCATACTTGACCAGTTTCGATCACTATCTAACTGCATTCCAATGTCCAAGTGTGATTCTTAAAGTATAATACCAATTTTGGACATTTTTACCATTTTGACCAAAAATGGTATTTTCAGGTTTCTACGAAGTTATTCTAGAAAAACTGTAAGTTTTACTTCTCTTTAAACTCACTTTAATGGTTAGACGTCAAACAAATCCTCATTTTACTCATTTATACCCTTTTGGCAAAATTTCGACAAATAAACTTTCTAAAAATAGAAACCGATACAAAACATGTTGTTTTTCTTTTCATTTGACACGACGTGTTCCAAACACTTCATAATACTTTTCCAATTAATTTCTAGGTTCACTTTTGTGCTATTTTTGTACATACCAAAAATTGTCCCAAAATGGCTGGAATTCAAGACTCCATTCCAATTCCAACAAACATTAGAAGTTTCCACAATAATACACCGACCATAACTTTAAACTTGAATCAACCATTCACATAATACTTGCTATAGGAATATTAATATTTCATCGTATACCAAATTCAATGTAATTCTTCGGGTTTGACTAACAAAATGTCAAAACTTTCCAAATATCAGTTAACCAAATTCATATATTATTGTTTCTCTCAAAATTCCAACTTTCAAACACCATTATGCACCAAAAGTTTTCCAATAACCAACTATAATAATTAAGATTCTAAAAAAACGGAAATTTTGTCCAACAAAACCTTACCTATGGTATTGTTTACCAAGTATTCTTCATTCCTTTAGACCATTACAAGCATAAAAATTAAGAACCCAATACCAAAATCGACACTTGCAATTCATATGCATTTTCAGATCTATGATGAGGTATAAACCGAAAAACAACCTCAATCATAAGTGTTATACAATCAAAATTCTTCATTCTTTCAGTTTTTCTCAAACATGCATTCAAAGATCTCAACTAAATGCTCAAGACTTTCATTCCATATGTGATTATGAACTCATAACATAGATAGTAATCAAAACCCATGTTCAAATCTAACATGCATGAACCAATTTTTGATTTGCTAAACTAGAGTTCATAATATCAGTTTATACCTTTCAATTTCTTGAACAAAAATCTAGAATTAGGAGATGTTCTTGACCATAAAAGTGGAATTCAGGCCTGTAGGAGATCCTCATCAGAAAATCAATTGTCAAACTCGACATGCACTTAAAATCCCTATCAAATTTCAGACTTTGTGATTCAGTTTCAAGAATTACCTTCTATCTTGTTTCCAAATCTGAGATTGAATATGTTTTGCTAAAAAAATCGGACCAGATGAGGTTTCCCCTGCCACCACTGGTCGTCCGCCACCTTCACGCGACCTCAGCCGTCGCCGGCAGCGATGGCAGCCCCACTTCTGGTCGGAATCACACCATCAGCAGCCTCTTGCCGCTTGATTTCCTTCTACCTCGCTGTTGTTTCCTTCTTTATGTCTTCAGTAAATCGCAGACCATAGAACCACCGCCGGCCTCCACCTATCTCCCCTCTTTCTTGGTTCACGCACACACACCGCCGCCACCGGCGGTCGCCGCCGGCTTTGATTCTTTCGACGTCTTTTTCTGTGTTGTCGTCGACAACTACCGAGCATTCTCCCTCCCCTCGTCCTTCTGCTTAGAACTCATTGCTAACCCACCGATTTCCCCTCTTTGGTCGTGATTTCACACATGTGTGTGCGATGCTTCAATTCTAGACTTTTCCCCGTTTTTCTGAATTTTGATTTACGTGTTTTGGGGAAGAGAGACGAGCCCACAGGAACTAAAGAAACCGATGGCTGGATTTCAAATGGCAAAAGACGAAATTACCCCTCACCCTTTCCAGCCTTGGAATATTTTCAACTTTTTGATTATTATTTCCTAGTTTTTCTCCTAGCAATAAATTCCTCATAAGATATCTGATCTTTACAAAACTTATACCCTTGGAAAGGTGGGAATGAGGTTAACAATTTCTTCTTACCGACTTAAGGCCAATTCTTTCTAGAGTTTTCGTTATAGGCCCTTGAACATGGTCGTTTGGTCGTTTTTGTCATTTTTGGGCCATTTTAATTCCATCATAACTCCTTCATTACAACTCCAAATGACCCGAATCGTTTTCCTATAATTTTGTTTATCTCAAATATTATAAAAGTCAACTTGATGACCTTTTCTCAATTCCTTTCGGATTTTAAGATATTAATTTTAAAGTTTAAAAATAAATACTTTCACTTTTGTCCCCTAGTTTCCCATTTTGCCCTCGGGCTTTCAAGACTTACTTCCAATTGAAGTAACACTTCAATATGACTAAATAAAATGTCTTAAAACATAAATTCCCATATTTTTACCTTCTTTGACAATTTTGCCCTTATTCCAGACTAAAGACTAAGACGAGTCTTCTTAGTCTAAATTTTACTTGATTTTATAAGACTAAGACGAGTCTTCCTAGTCTAAATTTTACTTTTGACTTTGCAGAGGCATAACTTCTTCGTACGAAATCCAAAACTTGCAAACTGTATACCTTTACTATAATTATATTTATCTATTACTTACATAAAATTTTAGTTGTCACAAAATTCCCCCTTCAAACCATTTTATTTGATGTATGGGTGTTTTTAAAAATGATTTTTTGGGGATTTGAATCGAGTACGATGATTGACATCACCTACTCTTAATGATTTGACCCCCCGGATAGACTCACTAGGCATTTCCATTGTGTAAGTTATTTTGACATGTACTTAGGTTGATGATTAAGGATGATTTACGTAGAGCTTGGGATTCTAGAAGGCCACGTATTGTATGGTTTCATTTGAACTATGTAATAGTATTCGGATTGTAACCACCTCGCACGTTTACAAACTAAGTTGTTTTGAAAGTCCATATAATTTTCCGCAACTAAGACTTTGAAATTTTTTTAACTAAAAATTTAAATGTTTTAACAAAGGTTGTTTATATTCAAATCAACTACTTTTAAGATGTTTTGGGATTAAAATTTTCACATGAGATGATTTATAAACAATGATGAGGATAGAACCTTTCCATGCCAAATCCCGTAAGGCGTTTTGTCTACTTTCTTGGTTGGTGCCATATTCAAAATGCGTGCAGTAGTAAGTAAGGCATAACTCTAAAATGATATAGGAATAGTGCTTTTACTTATCATAGAGCAAACCATATCTTCGCATATGTATTAGGCTCCTCTATTAGATTGAAGGGTTTTAATGGTCTTATTGAGTTGGTTTTCAACTTCACTTTGAAACAACTTGAACATTTCAAATGCTTCATGCTTATGTTTCATCAAGTAAACATAACCATAACGACAAAAGTCGTCAGTGAAGGTGATGAACCATCTATCACCATATCTCGACATGGTTTTGAAAGGATCGCATACATCGATATGCATGATTCATAACAAATCCTTTGCTTTTTCACTAGTACTAGAGAAAGGAGATTTAGTCATATTTCCACATAAGCAAGACTCATAAATATCAAACGAATCATTTTCATTTTCCATCAAAAGTCCACTATTTTAAAGTTGGGATATGGGTTTCTTGTTTATATGGCCAAGTCGATAATGCTATAGATAAGTTTGACTCAAATCACATTTAGGTCATTTGGTGTTCGTATGATATGTATAACTATTGTTTAGTGAACCATTAAGATTCACTTCATAAATTCCATTAAGACGTTTTGCCTCAAAATAGAATAAATCATTCTTCAAGGCATGGATATTATCACCCACAAAACTATAAGTAAATTTAGATTGTATCAAATGAGAAACTGAAATAATATTCCTAGTCTAACCAAGAACAAAAAAAACATTGTTCAATGGAAAATACAAGCTATTAGGTAAATATGAATCATAATCTCCAAGTGCTTGGACCGCTACTCTTACTCCATTGTGGAGTACCATCTCGGCTGCCCTTAGTTGCCTACTCTTTTTGAACCATGTAACAAATTACAATATGAGTTCCACACTCAGTATCAAATACCCAAGTGTTAGGTGACAAAGTAACAAGTTCTATGTATATCATATAGATACCTGAACTGCCTTCGCTGACTTTCTTCTTCTTCAACTCCACAAGGTAGGTAGAATAATTCCTCTTCCAATGTATAACGATGCCACACTCGAAGCATGCATCTTCCTTGGCTACCTTCACTTTCTTCTTGGGCTAGGGGAAGGGGGCTTGGTAACCTTTCTTGCCTTTGCCCTTAGAAACCGTTGCTTTTGCCTTGACCTTGGAGTTTTTGGTTTTGCGTTTCTTGGTCCCTCATTCCCGGTCATGAGTACATGGGGATTTCTTGGGAATGTTCTTCTCCGCAGGTTGAAGCACCACATGCAACTCTAGGATGGTCTTATTCTAGCCATTCATGTTATAGTTCATGAAAAATGGATCAAATGACTTGGTCAAGGAGTTGATGATCAAATTTGTAGCCAACTCATTAGTGATATGAACACCAAGTCTAGCCAAATGATCAATGTGACTCTTCATCTTAAGAACATAAGAGCCTACACATTGGCCTTCCTCCATTCTACATCCATGTAATGCTCATAAAGTTTCGAAGCATTCAGTCCTTACTAGCTGTTGGAACATTTCCTTCGATTGAGTTATCATGTCATATGATGAATGATGCTTCAGATTCTTTTGAAGGCCTAGGATCATGGTAGCAAGCATAAGGCATGAAAATTTGATTGAATCATCAACCTTTTTCAACCAAGAATCATAAGCAGACCTAGGAGTAGTATGAGGCTCATTGAGAAGGGTTCATTAAGCACATAGTCCTTCTTTTCAAGCTCGAGAACAATTCTCAAGTTTTGATACAAATCTAAGAAGTGTGTATGCTTTAAATTGTACTTCTACAAAACTTAACAAGGTTCATTTAATATTTTTCAATATTTAGATCTTTAATAATCTAATACCCTTCTATGTTTCTAAAACATTATTTAGTTAAAGTCTAGGATCTAAGTTGCAAAACAAATAAAAGGTATCCTTTATTATATCTTCAACAAGGTGGGTAACGTTTACCAATTACATCCAAAAGTAATTCCTAGAAGTATGGGATCCCTAACGAAATTCGTTTGATTGACATATTTGATCCTATCTATGTGTTGGGTCTCTAATGCTTAAGTGACCTTTATCACAAAAGATTCCCGATCAAGTCATCCAACTTGAAAAACTTGTGGAATCGGCCCATAACTAGTTATATGAATCATGAAAACCACCTTAGCCATCACAAGGCAATCCAAGTAGTTAGGTATCCTTTATCCCACAAGGACTATACAAATAACATGTGAGTGTCTTTCAAAAGGATGGCATAGACTTCTATTTGTTAAAGGGATTTAATATATGTTTTACAATTCTAGTTTTAAAACATATGGTATCATGTATTATTGCATGCATCCAACGATACATGATACCTTTTATTTAAAAAAAATCATATTTCTCATCTTTGTTTATTTTAGTTTAAATAAAATCTCTATTTTATTAACTAATTGTTTGTGGTCAATTTTAAACCTATACTATATTAAAGTTTGAGTTTGAGCACACAAGAACCAACTTTAGTCTTTAATAAAAAATCATTTTATTAGTTAGACTTAGCTTTTGGACGAGTTTTTAAAATCTCCATTTTAACACATTTTGTGTTTTTCAAAACTTTAGAGTCTTAAGAATAAACCCCCTTTTATTATAAAACCCATTTTACCATTTTAAGTTAAAACGTCTGCATGGGTACACATGCAGAAGTCGAAGGGGCTCGCTAATTGAAGATTCAAGGATCGGCGAACGACGCTTCTTACTCTGTTTTCCATACTCACAAGCCACACATAGCATGTTACTGTAAAACTTCAGGAGTGGGATACATCATTTTTATCTCCAACGGATACATATGTCCATTTCTACCATAAAAAATTAAGCATTTATCACGTGCTTGGGTGAGAACATACTTTTGTTTGTCGTCGAACTCCATACAGAACAGTGCATTACAAAGCATGCTTACACTGATCAGGTTGTGCTTTAACCCGACAACATAAGTAACTGTTATAATCGTAAAGATCCCATTTTTGAGCACACTGTATCCTTTAACAATCCCATTTGAGTCATTTTTGAATGTAACAACCTCCCTTTTCTACAGTACGATAATCTTGCAGATATTTCAATATACCTATCATGTGCATGGAGCAAGCACTATCGATGAACCATTCATGCTCCTGCTCCTCCGCACACAGTGCCTAAAACCAATAACAGGGTTAGTTTCGGGACCTATTATTTCTTGGGGCTGCTGGATTTAGATACTCATGACTTAATTGTAGATTAGGGTGTGACGTAAACTCGGTTTTAAGACTTTTTGTGGACATGGAAGTTTGAGTGACAAAATCTTTGTCTTGTTGAGACATGATAGGGTCTGTTTGGTTTTCTTCATCAGGAAGATAAATACAAAATGCAAGTGTCTTTTCTTTAATCCAGTACTTGAAATTGTCCAGGGATTTAGAGAACCAAACAGGTTCAGACATGGAGGAAGCTACTGCGACCTTCGTTTGAGGTAACAATTTGGTTCCTCTAATTATTTCCTAATTTGAACAGATTGTTTGACAGTTGTGACTGGGACAACATTTTGTATAGGTTGACCTAGAGTGATGGGTGCGGACTATTGACAGGTACCAAGAGTGTTCCTAGAAAGTTTCATATTTTACTTATGTGTTTTGTGACTCACCTTACTAGGTTTCTCCTCGGTTATTATCTTAGCTACAATCCTATTGTTTGTCTCATCAGCAACTGCCAGTTTGGCATCTACTTTTGGTAGATGAATATCAATGTAGTTTAGCCTAGGTCTCTTTACGCTCTTAATTTCCTTTTTAGACGTTTGAAACACCTTTTCCTTATTTGGAGTCTTTTAAGGTGATATGGGATAATCGAAGTTTGTAGAGTTTGAACTTTCACCAAGAATAGGATTTTTAAATTTTAAATCTAATGGTGAAACCTTGGTGATTTTTAAAGTTGGAAGATTGATTGAAATTGTTTTGTTCGAAGATTCTTTCCTTTTAGAGTCATATTGAGTACTAGGCTTAGGAAGAGCTTTGTGAGGAGGTTTGGTTACTTTGAACTTTTTGAAATGTTCATTATATCTTGCAACAGTAGTAGAAAGTATTGCTAGAGTAGTAACTGCAGACGAAGAAATATATATCGAAACCAGGTCCATGATTATTATTTCGTCTACATCCTCATCATCCTCGTTAGTGGATGCCCAAATAGTGCCTCCAACTTTTGTGGTTGTGTTCGAAGTTCATCCTCATATTTCTGGGATAACTTCTTGAACCACACAGTTGTTAAGTAGTGAATGTTACTTTTTTCTTTCGAGGACACAAAATTAATTCTTTAGATAGATTTCTGGTGGTGGAAGAGTTTTGAGATCTAGTTTCTTAAGTTGTCAGAAAGTCAATGGGACGTGACTGGTGTTTTGAAATTCCTGAAAATTTGGAGCATCGTCTAGATCAACTACAGAACCAGGTTGGTCGTTATATTCAAGGTAAGGAACATCATCCATATAATATCCGACGTCCTTTTGGAGATCATGTGGAGGAATTTTGACTTTTTTCTTTTATTCCACGGACCATTTGACCATGAGTAAAAAAAGTTTTGGTCATGTGTTCACAAGTTTTTCATTTAATTTGAGTGATTAAATTTCCTACATATATAATTTTATGAATTTAGATTCTATTATTATATTTGGTTGATTAAAGTTTGTAATTAAATTAATAAAATAAATAAAATGTTAACTTTGTAAATGAGAAAAATATTTTGATACCCCGATTAAAGATCATCGTTCTCTGTTGGAAACAGAAACAAGAGATGCACTTATACTCCCCGGATGGAGGCAATGATAGAGGCGAGTATGAAGATTTGGGGAAGGGGTGAGAATGGAGACTGCGGTCCTAGTATTCTCGGCCTGATTATTATTTTTATTCACAATATATTTTTTCTAAAAGTTAAATAAATAAACGTTTATAATTAGTTTGTATCTAAACGTATTTGGACTTAACTTATTCAAATAATATTTATACATCTTCAAATATAATAAATAATGTTATGAATATTTCATTGAACTTTATTACTTCTACAAACAAAATGCATAACAATATAAACTGTATTCAGATATTGGTTTAACGATATCCACTAAATTATTCTTCATTGTATAAACCGGGAGATGTCAAAATCACTTTTATTCGGTTTTAGAATATTCATGTTTATTGTACACATTAATCTTATAAAACCAAAATCTTTTTAAGATAATACATAGACACTTGATCATGATTTAAGTCGTTATATGTTAACAAAAGATAATAGGATAGGCACGTGAATGTGAAATGGCTAGACTAGGACCTGCCAGTTTATGCAAGTTGGCAAATTGGCATAGCCAAATTCATGCATCTTTTATGGGTAATTTTAAATAAATTCATATTCGATATAATATATATATATATATATATATATATATATATATATATATATATATATATATATATATATATATATATATATATATATATATATATATATATATATATATATATATATATATATATATATGTGTATTTGATTTTACACATATAGATGTCTTTCAAAGGGGTTTTTTTAACACTATCCATCTTATATATATATATATATATATATATATATATATATATATATATATATATATATATATATATATATATATATATATATATATATATATATATATGTATGTATGTATGTATGTATGTATGTATGTATGTATGTATGTATGTATGTATGTATGTATGTATGTATGTATGTATGTATGTATGTATGTATATATATATATATATATATATATATATATATATATATATATATATATGTATATATATATATATATATATATATATATATATATATATATATATAACCACTATAGTTTGACCAAAATTCTGGTTTTAACCACTATATTTCTTTTATTCCATAAAAACCACTCATGCTTTCAAAAAACTCTAGAATGACCACTACTTGTTTTATTTTATAATTTTTAAGGATTATTTTTATCTGAAGATTATATGAAAAGTTCTATATCTACATTTGAAGCAAATATTGAAACTCCGTTGCAGTGAAAACTATACATAAAGTTATCTACATGTGAATTTTGTTTTTGTAAGTGCAATTCTTTGGCTACATTGTGAGTATGTAAGGTGTCCAAGTGAATCCTCTAAATTTTAAATGCAACGGGGGTAAAGAGTGTTCCGAGTTGGCGACATACACTCATGTCATTTAATTGTTATAGTGGTCGCAATAAATCTTTTGAAAATATGAGTGGTTTTTATGAAATCTTTTTGAAAGTATGAGTGGTTTTTATAAAACAAAAAAATATATAGTGTTTAAACTGAATTTGACAAAACTTCAGTGAATTTTTATGTTATTAGCCATATATATATATATATATATATATATATATGGGAACGTTCTATTGAGAAAAAGTTGAGATCGCGAGAATAAAATTGTTGCAAGATAGCACAAGGCTACAAAATTGTTGCATCAAGAAATACAAGAAGAAACACACAAGCAAGATCAACATAAAGAATTAAGTAGTTCACTCAATCGTTAGATCAAACTATGTCCACTGTGGAACTAGAGAGATTTTATGTATATATGAATGATATACAAATTTACAAGTATAACTGCACTCAACCTCACACAAAAACCGTACATAAAATTAGTTACATGGAGATTGACTTTTATACTGGGCAAGAGGAGATATCTGAAGTGATTTCAAATCTTCTAGACTTATTACTTTTAACAATAAGTCGTCTGATGTGACAAGGTATGCAACATGCTAGTCAGACTAACTCTTTGACAACAGCAGACCTTGTAACTTGTGCTAAGGGGACACTTCGCTTCTGAAGTAGCTTCTCCCTTTAGTCAACATCTCGACTCTCTCCATCTGATCCATGTGGAGATCCTACTACAAAGTTCGGACCGGAGTGAAGACTGCTCCTCGGTCCTACTGACTTCTGCTGCAAACGAGCTTCACATCATTGGACGAAGTTCATCCTCTAACTGTACTAGCTTCTTTGCCTTGGTTCCTGGTTGCTTCGCACCGCTGATCTCCTTTGACCGTAGTGATTCCCTCGGATCATATTAGGCTCCACATACTTAACACAACTTGGGTTCCTTCTTTATTTAAAACATGCCCCAAAAATTAAACTTCATGAATCTAAAATTCAGATTTAGAGTATTTTACATAAAGCTTATCCTTCTTCAATGTCTAAAGTACTTCTATCAAGTGATTTATGTGAATGTGAGTATTTATGTAAAAGATCTTGAGGTGGGCTTTCCTATTTTGACTTTCATTTATTATGCTTAATTTTTGTTAGCTTCAAGTATCTTATGAGCTACTGTTCTTGGTGCTCGACATTGCTCTAGAGGTGACTCTTCTGGTACTTTAATCCTCTTGCGCCCACTAGTAAGTGGTTTATGTTTCTCAGAGCAATAACATGAGGCTTTATGCTTTTGGAATACCCCCGTTGGTGAATGATTAGAAGGACTAGTTTTTTAGGGTTAATGTTGGTCGTCTTCCTACATGGCACTTGTTGAAATAAAGACTCGATGTTTGATCCTGCCTTGAAATTATCCATTGTGCAAAATTGGTGGTGGATCGGATAGCCAACCAAAAGATGTCGGTAGATGTTGTACATAATTATTTTTTAGTTGGTATAGGTATAAGTCCCTACTGGAGAGGTGAATGCTTACATGTATAAATTTACATTGTCAAAGATGGTACTTCTTGAAAATTTTTAAGTTTTAGGATTGTTTATAATTGTGTTTTGTTGGCATGCAGTACTTGATTTGAAGGTTGCCAAAGACATTTATCGTTTGTGGAAGTTATGTATGTTGATTAAGCCATGAAGCTATAGTAGGATTATGAGGATGATGTTATTATGGAGGATCTGGATGAAAGACTGTCTTGAGAGATTTTTGAAATTAGTTGATACTTGCAACTTTGAGTAAAACATAGAGATTGATTTACTCATTTACCCGTTTTTATATAATATGCTCTACTTTACTTTACCTAAAAATCAAAAGACTAATTAGGATCTGATTTGTCCTTATACACTCCCTACACCAAGCCTTTTCACATGTAATAAAAAAACTTCGTAGCAAAAGTAAGCAAAGTATTGCATGTGAATTGTTGGTTGTACGTTTTTATAGATAGAAATATGTCGAATCAAAAAAGGCTCATTGAAAACGATATATTTAAGCATGATATCGAATATATGTTTCATAAAGTTATGTAATTGTTTGAATTTGAATCTACATATTTGGTTCGTATATTCTCTTTATTTAATCAGATTGTGTATAATCGCATTTCTTTTGGTTCATGAGAAGTCTTATCACTTGACCCTCGATTCCAGTAGTAAATAATAGAGAAAATATATGACTCAAATTTGGATTTTGTGGGACAAGTGAGAAAATACTACAACGATATTGACAATTGTATTCCTTCGATTGTGAGAGTCAATGACTGAAAGAGTTGGCCATCTTGCTATTCCGTGTTGGTGTTATTATAATTTCATTGACATTTTTTGTACTTGTAAACCATTAGGGATTTTCTTCGAAAATTACAACTTAAGTTAAACATGCAAAAAAAATTTGAAATGTATATTGCTTTCTAGATTGTTATCAAATATCAATTTTTGTTAAATCTAGGTGGAATTTTATTTGTTAAAATGAAGAGTTTTTCCTAATTAGCTATTCATCATAAAGTTGCGTTGGATTCACGTATTAAACGGGCCTACTAGTGTACTAGTTAGTTAATGCTAAACCACGTCATTCAAACACAGAATATATGAGTTTTGGACGTGTCAATCGCATCGCATTAGTCATTTCACTAATATAGATTTTGCTTACAACTATTCAATACAAATATAATGATTTCAAATCAAAATTATCAAGAAAGAAACACAAATTAGACTCGTAAGCATTCTACAAAATTTTCGTTCTTAGTTAGATCGTTGCTAATTTTTAATAAGAGCTTTTCATTATTCGAAAAAAAAATTTATAATCATTAAATTATGTACTATCACGACAATGTCAAATTTATCATAAAATTAAATTATTTCTAGTCATAATTACATTGGTGGAAAACAATACAAATGAACCAATCAAATGTGGAAACATTTCATCAAAAAAAGGAAAATATATAGAAAAGATACAAGATTATAAAAGTAAAAAATATATATATTAGACATGCATTCACGGGATGAACATAAGTCCAAAGAAGATAATATATACTTTTCTTCATGGAGAAAAATTTGTACTAACAATAGACAAACACATACCCATAGATTTAGAATTTGATAGTCCGGTTTTGGAATTATCAATTTTTTTATTTCTTTTAGATATCTCCTTTGTTTATTGATATTTAAAAAATTCCGATCTCGATCCCATCAGAAATTTGGTCTCATTTCGACTTGAGAAAATTATTTTTACAAAAGTTTGAAAACGGTGATCTAGTGGGTTGATTATGCAATTTGATAACTCAAATAGCAGTTCACTGATTTGCTAATTCATCGTAACTAGAAAAAAAAAAATCTTGGTCTTTTGGCTATGATCAAGTGTAGAAACAAATACAACACACACTTGAAATGACCTCACAACTAGGATTAAGCAAATAGATTAATTTGAACTCAAAAGTGATCACGTTCTAAAGGTGTTCGAAATGCCTTTGAGAAGGCTTAGGGAGAGATGGTGGGATGGCGGTATTGGCAGTAACCGAGCCATGGGTGTTTCATCGTCGAGAAAATTGAACCCGATTTGAGGAGTTTTTACCTATCATCTCTCGCCCTTATGGCCGTTAACCAACGATACCAACCGCAACAATCCTTTTTTTATTTTAATAATTATTCTAAATTACTCTATAAATACCAATTCCATATTCTCATTTTTTTTCACACCGTTAACCAAAGGCTTACCTAATTCAGTTGTTGTAACAAAGAAAAAAGTCGAGGATAGAAAATTACATGGAGCACAGATGGAGAAGTTTAAGAGGGAGAAGTTGTGCATCATGGAGGAGGAAAAAAACGAAAAGTACACATAACTGAGGAGGAGTTGCTAACGAGACCGGAATAATGAACGGATAAAGATGTCGTTTTTTGTATCGCGACATGATCATTTGACCATACTGGTGTTGAATGTGGTATAAGTACACAAGCGTGAAATAATACAACGTTATGGTTGGGAATGAAATAGTTTTATGTAACTTTAATAAAGTATTTTAATTATTATTTAATCTTCACAGCCGGACAGACTTTCTTTGTTTTTGTCCGTTCGTCCGGCTACTGCCTCCCCTTCCTTCCCAAAAGAGGGATCGCACTTTCAGTGCTTGCTTAGGGAATCCCATCTTCCAAGTTCAGGAGCCACGGAGCCAGAAGACTATTCGACGATCCTACTTCTGATGTCATCCTCTTCTTTAATAAAACAGGTTGAAGGATGGGAGGGATAAGAAAGATTACAAGTTCCATAATTTGGACATTACTAGGGTTGGAGTGAGAAAAAGGGAGAAAATTGATATATCATTAATGTGGAGTATGGGATGAGAAAAACATATTCCCATGATTATGTATATTTGGTATGATGAAATGGAATCATGAAGGAATGAAATGGACAATATAAGGTAACATCTGATATGTGGTAATCGAAGAGAAATTGAAATTGATCGTTACGGTGGAATGAAAAAGATCATATTTGGTTGTACAAATGAATAGAATATGATTCTTTCTATTGGGCTGATTATCATTTCATGAGAGATTGGCGTTTGTTTTTCATTTCTTCAAAGAATGGAATGATATATAATAAAATTAAATTATTTTTATTTCTATAATCATTAATAAATATTAATCATTTTAAAATATTCTAAAATTTCATTTAAATAACTTTTTAATAATTACAAGTTTTTTTAATTATGTTTATAATTTAAGATTTTATGGTATTCGGTTCTTTTTATTTTGTAACTTTTTTAAATTATTGATCATTCTTTTTTAATTATTTGCAGAGCATATAATATGTATTTTGAACGAAATGATATATGTTTATATATAGTTTATTTATATATATATATATATATATATATATATATATATATATATATATATATATATATATATATATATATATATATATATATATATATATATATATAAACACTTTATTTTATAAAATAACATTCTTTTTTTATTAAACAGTTTTACTCTGTTTAGTTGTTTATATATTAATAACAAACATCATGTTTAGAAAACTTGATTTCTTCCTGCAAGCCAACCAACACATGACAAGAAAATGTAATGGTTTATTTAATTACCTTGTTCATTCCACTATGTTGTCTATTCTATTCATTAATGATTTTATTTTATCATACCAAATAGACCCTAATAGAATGAGCAAGATAATGAAATGAATCATAACATTTCATTGTCATGTTTGATTGGCTCAAAGAAATAAAATGAGTCATTCATACATATTATATGTTATAAATATATATATATATATATATATATATATATATATATATATATATATATATATATATATATATATATATATATATATATATAATCAGGATCGGGTGAAGACTCTTCTTAAAGTGAGGACTTGCGAGGACACCTTAAAAAATTGAAAAAAAAAATATAAATAATAAAATGGATCATAGTACTATATCGGAGAAAAAAAAGATTCAAAAAAAACTTTTGGATCATTATTTTTTTTATAATGAAATAATGATCCAAAATAAAAACAGAAAAATTGCATCATTTCGTTTTGCAATGATGCAAAAAAAAAATTTCAAAATTTTTTTTGATAATGAGATAGTACTATTCTCGATTTTATGATTTATATTTTTTTATATTTTTTTCAATTTTTTAAGGTGTCCTCGCGAGTCTTCACCGGAACCAGACCATATATATATATATATATATATATATATATATATATATATATATATATATATATATATATATATATATATATATATATATATATATATATATATATATATATATATATATATATATATATATATATATATATATATATATATATATAAACGAAATAAAGTAAAATTTAGAAAATAAATAAATGAATGTTATTTGATAAAATAATTTTTTATCAAATAAAGATATGTCGTTAAATAAATTACATATAAACATATGTTTCGTTCAAAATACATAATATATGCTCTGTAAATAGTTGGAAAAGAATTATCTATAATTTAAAAAAAAATACAAAATAAAAAAACTAGATCCCATAAAATCTTAAAATATAAAGATGATAAAAAAGTATTTATAAATAAATTTTTTATTTAAATGAAGTTTTAAATTTTTAGAAGGATCAATATTTATTGAAAGAAGAAAAGTAATGAAATTCTATTTTATATCATTACATTTCCTATGGAATGAAAAAAAACACTTATCCTAATAGAATGAAATTTAGCCCGAAAGAAAAATCGCATTCTGTAAGGAATGCTTCATTTTATTCCTTTAACCAACCAAACATAATCTTTATTATTCTGCCGTAATGCTTCATTTCATTCCCTCTTTGATATTGCATATCAAGCGTTAAGTGTCTTTTGGTATGAATGAATGAGATTAGAGACATAATGAAATGAACAACATAATGAAATAGATATGTTAATGAAAAGAAGTGTTACATTCTATTGTCATATTTGGTTGGTTCGAAAGAAATGAAATGAATCATTCAAACGTGTTATTTATTATGTATAAATAAAATAAATTAATAAATTAAGTTTATAAATAAACAAATATACATGTTAATTAATGGGAATTAAACTTGAATTAAATAAATGTATAACATTAAATAAGCTTGTATATAACAATATGTCATTTTGTTTAATATGCTAATTAAAGGGTAAAAATAAACATTTTTATCTAAAAAGTGTTTGCAAAAAAACATTATGAAATCTTAAAATACAATTATGATAAAATACTTTTAGTTATTTAAAAATAATAATTTAATTGAAGTTTTTATTTTTAAAAAAAAGTAATATATTGAAGATTATATAAACGTCGCTTTATTATAATAGATCATTTTGTTCCTGAACCAATAAAAAAAAAAACAATTCTACCCTATGGAATGAAAATCAACCCAAGAAGGAATCGCATTCCATTAGGAATGCTTCATTCTATTCATTTGTGGTAATCAAACATGATTTTTTTCATTCTACCGTAATACTAAATTACATTTATTCATCGATACCGCGTACCAAACACTACCTAAGGCTATGCATTATACTCTCCTCGAAGGGGAGTAGGGTGCTGACATGGTCAACGAGCACGTTAAACGGCCTAAGGCGCCCCCTTTGCTTCTCACCCCCGTTGTTGACTCATCCCCGATTTCTCTTTCCTATTGTGACAGTTGAATAGTCACTATCATTAAAACACTTGTTCACGTTACGCAACCTAAGGCCCTCTTTGCTTCTCACATGTGTTGTTTACTCATCCCAATTTCTCTTTCCTATTGTGACAGTTGAATGGTCACTATCATTAAAAGAACACTCGTTTACCTTATATATATATATATATATATATATATATATATATATATATATATATATATATATATATATATATATATATATATATATATATATATATATATATATATATATATATATATATATATATATATATATATATATATATATATATATATATATATATATATATATATATGCATGTTTTATTCCATAGGAAAGAACTTACATGATATCCCTTGTTTCCTCTCATCCTCTAGAACATCAATGGTGTATTTCTTTGGCTAAGAACATGGTCATATGTTATACATACAACCTCGATGCCCAATAAATACTTCACAAGTTCCAAGTCTTTGATGCCAAGTAAATCATCAATACGAAACTTTACCACTTAAAGTTTTATATTATTATTTTCCAAAATGGTCACATCGTCGACACACACACACACACATACACATACACATACACAGACACACATATGTATATACATACCTATATATATATATATATATATATATATATATATATATATATATATATATATATATATATATATATATATATATATATATATATATATATATATATATATATATATATATATATACACACAAACACATGCATGCATGGATATGTCGTAATATACATACATACATATATATGCATCAACCATTTGATGAAGTATGGTCATCGGGAGTCCTAAGCACTTGATCTATCATTGTGCATAATAGGAGGACCTACCACGAGTTCCCAAAGCGTTTTGGTCTAGTAACCATGCATATATTAAGGTGCAACGTAAAATTTAATGTGTGATACGACTCAAGCATACATATAATGTAAAACATTTTTCATCAATGCATTAAAAAATACCCTATAAGATTTTAGAGTTGTTTATTGATGCAATTGGAAACAACGTTACCTACCAAAATAACTTTAATGGTTTCATGAGAGTCTCATGATTCAAACTTGAAAAGGTGATATATAGATCTTAGTCTTATAAATATTACTAAAAATTAATTATTAATCTAAATTTTATTAATCAATAAATTTTTCTTGACGTTTCAACTAAACATGGTCTTCATAGTTTTATTGTTGTTGCATTATAAAGGATAAAAAATTGTATTTTCCTTAATTAATTTCATACTTGAAAATAGTCCTCGAAAGTGATTAAAATTATACGATTTTAAATAGACTCGTTTCCAAGAAACTTGTTTAAGGAAATAGGCTAGACTAAGGTGGTTGATTCCTAAAATTCTAGCATCATTCGGAATTAGCTAGAGGATAATGAGTTTGTTGTTAGTCTAAAAGGATAAGTTATTAATGGTTCAAGAAATATCACACTCTATAATCCTCTATAATAGTTATATTTTTGAGAAATCCATTAATAAAAATCCATTTAAATATATTTTAGACTCACAGTTTGAATCATATTACGAATGCACGTTTCATTTGGCACCTTAATAAATTTACATATTCATAAGCCACATGTCGGCTAGTGATCTACTCCATTTTTTTAATAAATATGACCAGGCTACTATCTATAGAATAGATGAAATATACCTTTAAGTTGAAAAGTAAAGAAAAATTTTATTGATTAATAAAATTTTGATTAATAGTTAACTTTTACTAATATTTAGCAGACTAAGATCTATATATCACTTTTCAAGTTTGAATCCTGAGACTCTCATGAAACCACTAAAGTTATTTAGGTAGGTAACATTGTTCCCAATTGCATCAATAAACAATTCTAAAATCTTATAGGGTGTTTTTTAATGCATTGATAAAAATATGTTTTACCTTATATGTACGCTTGAGTCTTGTCACACATTAAATCACTAATTATGTTGCACCTTAAAATATGCATGGTTACTAGACCAAAACGCTTTGCGAACTCGTGGTAGGTCCTCCTATTATGCACAACGATAGGTCAAGTGCTTAGGACTCCCGATGAGCGGTCTTTATCAAATGGCTGATGCATATATATGTATGTTGTTGGATTAGGTGTCTAAGCCATGACTTATAATTGTATTTATCTTGTTAATAGAAACAAAGTCCATTTGGGTTGCCCTCATAGCTGGAGGTTTGGTACAGAGTTCAGTAGAGAGAAATGTTGATTTATTAATGGTTTAATAAATCAATAGATATAAAATAAATAGTTTATTAATATATTAAAGTGATAATATATTAATTAGAAACTATATTAGTTAATTAGAAATTAATCTAGAATTAATTTAGTGATTAATTTAATTAATTAAAGGTGCAGGGACAATTTAATTAATTAAAGGTGCAGGGACTGGTTTTGTAATTATTCAATAGTTGAATAAATGACTGGCCAGTGGAACTAGGGTTTGGCGAAATTATGAGTGGGTACACTCATATTTTCGAAACCCTAATAGGGTTTAGAAGAGGCTTGTCCAATTGATAAAAGGGCTTGTCAAAGTTGGGCTCCTTTAGGGTTTTGACGGTAGCCACCTATAGGCTATAAAAGGAACCCCCTGGGAACCCTAAAGTCTGCGCCATTTTCATACAGTCTCTCTGGAATTCTGTTTTCTCCTCCTTTGCTTGGGCGTGACACCATTTGAGGCAGGACACTTGTGCTGCTGGCTTCTGGATTAAAATCAAAGGTTGGTTTTTCTCATTTAATTCTCAAGAAAATTATCATTGGCCTTCTAGGATTTGTTATATGTTCATTGATAGAGAAACATAGATCCTTTTCTAGGTTGCATGTGAACTTAGGATTATTAGTTCATAGATTGCAGAAAACCTTTCAGTGGTATCAGAGCCTTGGCTGTTTTTCTTGTGAATTATTATAACTGCTTTGTGCCTTAGGGTTTATTTTTTGCGAAAATTTTGACCCTTGGGAGGCCTTTCACGAATTTGTGGCTAGGGTTTTTAAAAACCCTAGCCTCCACCCCTTATTTTTGGCGATTTGCATGATAGTGGAAAGTAGGTTATTATTTTTGGTAACTTCTTTATATTAAATAACTTGAACCCTTTATCCCATTACATGTTTTTCGAAAATTAGGGGATAAGGATAGGATTAAATTAATTTGATTAATTTGTGATGCCTATCTAGATTTAATTAATTTAATTAATTGTTTAATTAAAAGACAAATTAAATTATTTAAAGGTTTAAATTTAATTTTAAATTAAAAAGTTTAATTTGCGAAAATTAAAAGAATAAACCTAAAATATTTTAAAAGTTTAAAATACATCTTATACATAGTATAATTAAAAGTTAATATTATTTGTATAAGATAAATTGGTTAGTCTTACCGTTAGTAGGCCTCATTCACAAAACTGTCCTATAAAGAGGGTATAAGGAGACTGCCTATAAAATGGTAGTCTAATGGGTGTCCACTCTCACCCACCGCTCTCCTGGTCAGTTAAGTGTCGTTAGCCAAACGGGTTTGATAGGACCGTTTGATTCTCATTAAAAGTATAATGGTGTAATTGAAAGTACTAGAACCATTAACAAAAATCCCAATTTAGTTACTTTAGGAAAAATGTGAATTGATGCTAACCCATGAAGTTGCACATTGCACTTTATGAAACGTTGGTGGAGCGTGTGTGGGTCACCGGCACACCAATTGGGGTTCATAAAGAGTGGCAATGGGTTTCTCGATCTTATCATTGTTTACGGAGCGTGTGTGGTTAACCGGCGCGTCAATTAGAGATGGTAATTGACTTCGAGAGTACCAAGCTAACTTGCATGGTTATTCACACCCGGTTTGTGATCCTCGGCATCCCAGTCACAAACAGTGAGGCATATCCGAGATTAAACATGCCATTGAACAGTTCAATGAATCTCACAGATCTAGGAATTTCATAAGACTGAAATTGATAAATGTTATCTACCTTAATGACCACTGTGTTGTGATTACGGCATCCCTCTTCACAACATAGTTGGGGTATTTTGGGTCCTAGCCTAATTAAATAATAAATTGTGTAATTATTTAGGATTAATTAAACTACTAAATTCAAATTTTATAGATGTCTAGGAAAGTCTCAATTCTCCTCCCTCTCCTCCCTCACCCATTTCTGAGAGCTTCATAAAGTACCTGTTAAAAATAGAAAGTCTGTAGGAAGGCTGACTGGCCTGATCTATGTGGTATGGCTCAGCAAATAGAGAATAGTTCTTAGTTTTGCTGGCATACCATATCTGACTGAGTATCCACTCCCCGTTTTACTGAAGCATGGCATCACACAGCAGTTTGTGATGAGCATGACTTTTGAACCCGAGAAAGTTTGTTACTTCATACTGTTGACCATTGACCCCGAGTTCCACAGGGATTTAGAATTCCTGGGGTCGAATGAGTTAGCACAGCAGGTTGAGGAAATATTCCTCGAACCGGGTGAATAGAACAAACTAGTATCTTCAAAGAGCTTGAAGTGTACAAGCTAAAAGAATGAAGTAGCGTCAGTTCGCATGTTCTCGAGATTGAGGGGTACATATGCGAATTGCATAAAATTGGCCATCCCTTCCAACCGGAAGTTGAGCGCTGATGGACAAGGAAGGGAACCAGCATAAGACTGTCATGGAAATGTATTCAATGTTGACCCTATATGAGTCTTACATAGTGAAACATAGTTCCAGGATAAGGCAATTATGGAAATGCATTCAATGTTGACTCTACATGAGTCGTTCATAGAGAAGCATAGTTCCATTGATCCGACTACTTCCAGATTGAGCCCGGAAATATGAAACAGATCAAGAAACGATCTGGATCGTCTGGACCGGTTCTTCGAAGTCTTAAACTGGGAATCCACAGGGTGGGACACAGTCACAAAAGATTGGAATAATGCTCCAAAGCCAAATAGTTTGGCAACTCAGGCATATCTTAAAACTCAGAATCCCTGATCCTTAATACATGATGTGTTCCTCACACTGCTCTGTATATATGGACTCAGTAGGATGCAGAACCTTGTTGCACAGAAACACACTCAGATTAGATCTGGAGCTCGTGGAGGTCTAGAGTTTAGTTAGATATTATAATCTTGTTATTAGCCTATTAGATGCATATGACATTGGCTATCATATGGTACATTGTTCGAGCATATTTTGATTTTACAAAATGTTGTTTTTCTTTTAATACATGGTTGTTTAATTATCCTCGAAATGTTGTATGAGCATGTCAATAGCATGAATGGTAATAACTTGAATGTTGATACATCCAATGGGATTGGACTTATAAATTGTGTTCCTTATATTTGTTAAAGTAAATTTTATAAGAATCATTTCAACCAAAGGTCGAGTTGGACAGGACTTTGGAATCGTTTAACTTGGAGTCACGTGATGAATTGAGTTCTTAATAAAATTAATTATTGCAAGAAATGAATCGCCCAAAGATCCAATGGACATGATTTTGGAATCAGTTGACTTGGAGTCAAGTGATGATTGCATTTCCCGAGCAGATTAACAAAGCCATAAATTTACATAGAAATGTAAAGGATATTGAGATTTTGAGCAAAGGACACATCAGTTATTGTGTATTGCTTGAATCTTCAATGAAAACACAATTAGTTATACTTCATAGTGAAACACCCTCGCTAAAGGCTTTTCATAAAACATCATTTTAAACCATGGTTTAACATCGTTGTTCCAAAAATCATCCTTTAGTAAAAACTTCAATTTCATCATCTTAAAATAAGTCATTTTCCTTCAAAATTATTTTAAAACACATGGGGTTCAATGAGTGATAATTTAGGTTTAAGTTGCGGAAAACATCGTTTGGTCCCATTTTAGATAAAACATTTTAGTTTATAAAGTAGCGAGGTTGTAACAATTCAAATACCATTACACAGCTTAAATGAAACCACACAAACTGTGGCCTTCTAAACGTCCAGCTTTTCTAAAGTCATCTAAACTCCTCAACCTGAGTACACATCAAAATAAGTTAGGCAATTGAAATGCCTAGTGAGCTTACCCGAGATTAACCCATTTTGAGTGGGTAGTGAACTACTAAACTCGGGACAAACCCCCAAAAATAGATTTTTAAACACATTTCAAAAGTTACTTAAAACATCATAATGATTTACTTCAAAATAGATAATTATGATATGCAAATGCAAATGCATGATGCAACTATCCCAAACCCATGTCCATCTCATAAAAGTCCAACTCACCTCAATGGCACCTACCTAAGTTCACAAATGACACGCACGAAGCATATCACTCGATCCCCGTATAGGTTAAACTAGAACTAGTGGCCATCACACTAGTCCCATGAGGGTTAGCAACTCCCTCATGCGGTTCCCTATTGTCGGGAACAAACTCTCCTCACCCTCTTTATTTTAGAGAAAGGTAAAACTCATAATAACTCCTCACCCTCTTTGATTGAGAAGGGTAAAACTCGTCCTCAATGTATCACACGGTCAATCCCATCCTATATGCAATACAATGCACAAATGGGATGCTCAAAACATCTTTCAAAAACATCATTATCATATTTATTTAAAACCATCTTTAGAAACTCATTTTCATGCAATGCACAAGTAGTAATCATATAACACATTGCACATAATAACATGCATGAAAAGTAATTGATAACGCACACAAAAATAGTGGGAAGGATGTGTACTCCCGGTAAAATCACCCAAGGTCAACTGACGAGTCAACACTAACTCCGCACAAGGTTTGATGCATTTGGAGGCATTCCTAGACATCATCCCATCCATCAAATCATCTTAGTTGAGTGCTAGCTCAAGTCCTTAGTCTCACTTCCAAGTCACTACAACATATCCCCTTCCTATAATACAAGAACGGAAGATATCATACTCGATTCATCTAAAAGTCACACTATAATTACTTCTTTAGAACTAAGAAGGAACAATCATCCATCATCTAAAATGAGGTCCTTGACTCTCTAATATAAGGAAAATCTTAGTTAAAACATTCCCAAATATTGGCGTTAAAACAGGGACCCAATGCCCAAACCGTAAAGCTCAAAACCCAAAAAGTGCCCAAAATCCGGACAGAGGCCAACACGGGTCGTGTAAGGGGTTACACGGGTCGTGTAACTCACTGTAAGGACAACAAGGGTCGTGCTTCTACAGCACGGGTCGTGTTATGCCCAGGTGCAGCTCCGATTTTGGTCATTTTCACTCATTTTTTACCCGATTCAAGTTCCGATTATTCCCAAAACTCATGGACATCAAAAGGACATTATTTGTAACGACCCAAATTTAATAATATAAATATGTAAATCAAGGTGTGTATAATTTAAAGTTTTATGTATATTTTATGAGAAAGTATGTTGTAAGGGTAAATTAGTCATTTTACCATGAGAAGGGTAATTTGGTCATTTGACCATATACAAGAATTATTATAAAAGTATAATTCTAGTTGGACTAAAAATGTAAGAAATTATAGCTATATGTGGCCAAACTTAATATTGGTGTCAAAAGTCCAAGGAATGAAAGTTTAGGGACTAAAACTGTAAATATGGAAAATATAAAAATGAGAAAATATCTCATTAATGATCATAAATTCTGAAGATGGTTCTAGAGAGGATACGGGAGAAAACGATTTCTAGGATTCATGAAGAAATGCAAGCAACTAACTTGAAATTGAAGAATTACAAGCCAAAGAAGGTTAGTAAACTTGATTTTAGGGTTGTTTAACCCATTTCCCTTGAGTGAGTTACTGTAGCTTCGAAATTTCAGTGGCTAGAGGAGAATTATCCTATGATTCCTAGCCTTAACTTGTGTCTTAATCACTACCTAAACCTAGTTTAACCATTGAAAGTGTTAAAAATCAAGAAATGAGAATTTTAGCTCAAGAACCCTAGAAATGGGTTTGTGAAATTGAAAGTGATTTTTATTGTTTTGTTAGGTTCAAATAATCACTTAAGATGTATAAATACATTCCTAAGTGATTGATTTCAAAAATTTGCATTTTTGGTGAAAATTGTCAAAAACGGGATTTTATGAGAATAAATCAAATTATGAGCTTGAAACTGATTGTAAATGATCTAATAAGCCTAAAGTGTCATAAAAGACATGAGAAATCAATTCCCTTCTTGGAAATTCATAAAAATGATTTTTTTTGAGTAAAAATGAGTTTTTGGGAATGATTTCAATCAAAAGTGATGAAATTGAAGAAACTATGGTTTAGATGTATAAAGGAGTTGTTATTTTAGTCCTAGAATGATTCTAAACCAATTAAGTCAAGTATTAAGAACATATCTTAAAAATCATCAGAGTATGTTGCTATTGTTGAAAATTTTGAATTTTGTTTAAAAGCCTTGGAAATCAATTTTATATGAACAAATTAATTCCAAGGGGTTTTAATGAGTTCCATATGTGGAAATTGTTGAAATAAGTCAGTAGAAATGATTAATATTGGACAATTTCGGTTTTGGACAACAAAATGCAAAAACGAAAATGTTTGGAAAATGATTTAAATCTATGATTTTTATGGTTAAAAACTTGAAGTAAATGAATGATTTTAGTCATGGAACAAACCTTAGTGATTAAGTCGTGAATTAAGGGCTTAAAATGAGGAAAATGGGAATTTATACCATAAAAATCACCATTTCTGGTTGCTGCAGACCCCGTAGGGTCGCGATCTACACCCTCGTAGGGTCGCGATCTCACGCCAGGGAGAAAATGCAGTTTTGCATTATGTCTTCTGCCAAGTCCAAATGGATTTTGAGTTTTGGTCTTATACTTGTCCGTTTGACTTCAAATTTTAAACATAGGTCTAATATGTTATGAAACTTCATGAAAAATTGTCGGAATCGAAATACGACCCCCGAGGGTACTGTAGTAAAATACGTATAAAATACGGTTTAACTAAAGTTGGTCATTTTAAAGTTATATACTTATTATGATCCAAGATAGTATTATAAGGACTCTAATGAGTTGTAGAGTCAGTTAGCATGAATTTTAATGTATAACATGTTAATTATAGGTTCATGCCAAGTGATTATTTAATCACAAAAGAGTAGAAATACAAGGAACGTGTAGTCAATCATCTAGAAATACATGAGGTGAGTACATGCAGTATTTTTACCCATTCTGGGGTACATGGCAAGTAAGTATTTTCAAGATTTCTTATAAAATCTTATATGTGAAATTATATGCAAGAGTTTTATTTCTAACTTATTTGTGAAAGTATAATGCTATAATTGAAGCTATGTTTTGAACTATAAGTCAAATTAAGTGAAAGTATATATTGGCTTATGAGTCAGTTATGTGAAAGTAAGTTTTGGTCTATGAACCAAATATGTGAAAGTACATGTTTAATACAAGTTATACATGTTTGAAAGTATGGATAGGCATATAGCCATAAAATGTTTAAGAAGTATGTTTTGGTTACAAACTTTATATGTTTTCAAGTATGAAAGGGCGTATAGCCACAATATGTTTGGAAATTTATAAATTTGGCATCTAGCCATAAAGACAGAAAGTAATGAAGTTTGGCGCTTAGCCATAAGTTATATGTATGTATGTAATGTTCAAGCAAGCAGAAAATGTTTTGTATGACTGGTAATTGTAGCAAGCAGCGTTAGTAAGGGAACTATGTTCCAACCTTCCCGGGTTAGGTAAGGGGTCTACTGGGGACAAGCCCCATCGCGAAGTAGATCGCCTCAGCACTTCTATGGTGAGGATTGATCCGTTCTTTCTAGCCATAGAGACTTGGGGTATCACTTATAGTGATTAAAGCCCTAAGTATAAAAATCCAGCAAGCTTATAAAACCAGTCAAAGAAAGTAAGAACGAAGTTATTTTCGTAAAGTATGTCATAAAATGATTTTTGAGAAGTAAAGAGTTATATTATATTGCTATTATAAGGTTTTGAAAGAAGATGGTATGCAAGGTATGTTATGTAATGATATTTGAAAAGAATAAAGAACTATGGTATGATAAAGTTTTAAAACTTTGGAAGATATTTATGTCATAAGTTTTATATAAAGATTGGAAAAGAAGTTAAAGGTTTGAGTCTAAAACTCATGTAACTCACGAGACATTATTGTCTTACGTATTCTATTTTTATGCCATGTATTCTAGGTTACATGCTGTGCTATAATTGGATGAAGTTTAGCTGGAGTGGAACCCACTTAGCTCCTATCTTGGACTCAAGGTTTAATCCTTAATTGCTTACTATGGTTAATTTTGATATAGATTTGTACACCCACAGTTTTAAACATGTAAATAATCGGTTTTTGATAAACCGTATTTTTTGTATTCATGAAATTTTATGAAAAACCATAGTATTTGCAAACAGTAGAAATGGGGTGTCACATTATTCCTTCCCAAAATACACATCATTAGACTCAATTAAACTATTCAAAACCATTTCAAATGAATCAATTACATTCCATGATCACAACTTCACTCTATAAGCTTAAACCATGGAATACCCAATTCCATTCTTACAATTGATGATTACAAGTGGAGATTCCTTCTTCCATTCCATGGAATCATTAGGAAATGATCCTCACTCCACTTATACATCCAAATTGATACATTAAACTCATTCATCCATCCATTAAACAAGAGATCCAATCATCATCTACATGAACAAAACCCATTTCAACACCCAATTCTCATTTTCTAGTGATTCATGGTTTAAGACTACAAATCAAAGGTTGGAATCCTTAGGGAATCATTAGAGATGAATCCCCTCATCCAAAACTACCATAATCATCCATTAATTTCTAGATTCTTCAACTATTCATCAAATCCCCAAAATCTAGGGTTCATAACACCCAAACAAATCAAGCAAGTGAATCTAAAGCATCCATGGATTGAATGTAGACTCCAATCAACTTAGAAACATCAAATAAACATTGGGGAATCATAGGAATAACCTCATCCCACCATAAATCTCGAATTGAGTCAAAACCCCAAACCCTAATTCGAATTCAAAGCTAGAAGATGAAGGGTTTATACCTTAGATTGGTTGAAATCTTCAAGGGCTGCAAGAATCATCAAATCCAAGCTCAATTCTCTCAAGAACTATTAGAAAATCGCTATCTCCTCTCCTCCTCTCTCTCAAATCACGTAAATGAGGCTGAAATGGGGGAAACCCCTCTCTAAAACTTGATATCTTTCACAAATGGCAAAACTAGTCCCTATAGTTTGGTCCTTCTTCACCCAACACCCCAAAACTCCATTATTCTCATTAGAAGTCTCCAAATTCATAAACATGCCCTAAATATAATTATTTATTTCACTTGAGTCATTCTCTAGGTCAACACTAACCCTTAGTTTCCCAATTTGGCGTAAATGGTCCCTTACACTAAAATTCTTCACAATTTAGGTCCTTAATGAAATTCAAAGAATTATTAGACCTAATTTAACACCACTTCAATTCCTTTAATATATCTTCTAACTTTCTAAATCCATGACTAGTCAAATCTACTTAGGATAAGTTTGGCCAAAATGACACTTTTAGTCCTTATGACAAAATTTCTCACATTTGGTTATAATTTGATTTTAAAACTATATTTGGCTCATTTATTCACCATATGAAATATAACAAGATATTAAATTTAGTTATTAATTTGTTTTCTTTATTTACAAAATAAATTTTATTTGTAGGTTTAAGCCCAAAACTCCTAGGCCCAAAACACGGATGTTACAATTATCTACCCCTTAAAAGGATTCCGTCCCCGGAATCAATAATAAGAAATAAAGTACTAATTTTTCCAAAATGTTAAAAGTTATTCATTTTTTTGTTTTAAAATAGTATAACTCGAAATACCTTAAGTTCCACTTTTGTAAAATCCCGTTACTTTCAAGAATTGTTTATCCAAAATTTTCATTTCATAAACATTCCTCTTAAATATGAAATGTTAAATTTAAAATCTTTCAAATTTTGACTTGTTGTCCTTACAAAAACTTGGACATTCCGATTTGTGGTTAATGTTTGGAAAAGACCGTTCTTTGAAAATTTACTTGACTTCATGAAAAGCATTACTCAGATTTCGCATCCTTTATGTAAAACAATAAAATTTTCCAAATCCATTTTGAAACATGGATCCATCAAAATACTAATAAAATTCCAAAGAGATTATCAATTCCGGGTATTCCTACCGATAAAGAATTTAATACACATTTTTCAACAAAATCTCAAAAGTTGCCTCTACTTAAATTTAAAATTTTATAAAAGTTGAAGTACCATAAATTCTACTTTGTAAAACTGTTTTACTTCAAAGAACTACTTGTCTCGACTTTCTTTTTAATAATTGTTCTTCTTTAAAACATGCAACTATCAAATTGAATTCTTTTTTTTTTCAACTCGACCCTTTGTTTTTTTACAAAAGATTTGAATACTCAACTTTGTGGTTAATGTTTTGAGGAAACCGTTCCTTATGAGAAAATCTTAATCAACTTTTGTGAAAAGAAAATACCCTTTCGAATTCATACAATTTATATAAAACAATAAAGTTTCAAATGTATCTAGGGACATATTTTCATCGAATTTATTAACAAAATCCCAAAGAGATCATCACTCCTGGGTATTCACTACCGATTCATGATGGCCCCTTTGTCATTCACTTTATAAAAGTCTTGCATTTTGTGAGATATTCTCGTCCAATTTGTTTATAATTTTTTTTCAAATTTTTAACAACACTTTAGAAAAGATTGGCCTTACGGCATTCTTAAGTTCTTATTAGGGTACGTTATTCACTATTTCACACACCCCAAGGCGATTAACGGTTTGATCCTATGGCCTCCAGTCTCATCATGCATCCATGTCTCTTCGCCCTAACATGAATTAGTAACTCACTATTCCCATAAGGTTTCATTGGTCACTAAGCCATTGCTAACTACCAAAGAACCTAATGATCTAAGTCCTCCTTGTGTCTTACATTAAGGTTTCTCTAGTTCAGGCATTAAGGCGTAAACCATGCTACTCTTACATACACTTAGTCTTCTAGAGCTAAGGCAAGGTCACTAACTTGAACACTGAAAGATGTCGGATAGGTCTCAAAGAAGGTGAGGTAAGGAAGAAAGGTTTAAGGGTCACGACAAATAATTCATTCAACAGCTCCAAGTCTTCACCTACCATCCACTTCACTAACACCATGCTCATCATGTTCCTTGCTTGCCCAGGGTTGACACTACAATTCCACTAGTCTTCTAACACCCCATCATCCTTTAATCGACTCCTCAAGATCAACCACCTTGCAAATCTCACTACTCTTCGAGCTTCATCCAATATAAGTTGTCCCTTTCTTCACCTTCCATCATCTTAGCAGTTTCCATTCACACGAAGTTGTTCCTCATGATCTCACGTACTCCCGATCCTTCATGATTGCACTTCATATCCACATAAGAACCCACATGCATGAATCCGATTTGCCCAAATACTCATCATGCCGCCCCGAAATCACTAATTAAGTGGTTAAAATTTAAATCACAAGCAAGCATTTGCGAATAAGTTCTAAAGGCCAACTACTTAAGAGGTCAAACATCCTTAAGAGCATCATAGTTTAAGTCTAAGCACTACTCCTAGTACCTACTTCACTTAAACTCATGCTCTGATACCAAATTGAAACACCCTCGCTTAAGGCTTTTCATAAAACATCATTTTAACCCATGGTTTAACATCGTTGTTCCAAAAATCATCCTTTAGTAAAAACCTCAATTTCATCATCTTAAAATAAGTCATTTTCCTTCAAAATTATTTTAAAACACATGGGGTTCAATGAGTGATAATTTAGGTTTAAGTTGCGGAAAACATCGTTTGGTCCCATTTTAGATAAAACATTTTAGTTTATAAAGTAGCGAGGTTGTAACAATTCAAATACCATTACACAGCTTAAATGAAACCACACAAACCGTGGCCTTCTAAACGTCCAGCTCTTCTAAAGTCATCTAAACTCCTCAACCTGAGTACACATCAAAATAAGTTAGGCAATTGAAATGCCTAGTGAGCTTACCCGAGGTTGACCCATTTTGAGTGGGTAGTGAACTACTAAATTCAGGACAAACCCCCAAAAATAGATTTTTAAACACACTTCAAAAGTTACTTAAAACATCATAAGGATTTACTTCAAAATAGATAATTATGATATGCAAATGCAAATGCATGATGCAACTATCCCAAACCCATGTCCATCTCATAAAAGTCCAACTCACCTCAATGGCACCTACATAAGTTCACAAATGACACGCACGAAGCATATCACTCGATCCCCGTATAGGTTAAACTAGAACTAGTGGCCATCACACTAGTCCCATGAGGGTTAGCAACTCCCTCATGCGGTTCCCTATTGTCGGGAACAAACTCTCCTCACCCTCTTTATTTTAGAGAAGGGTAAAACTCATAATAACTCCTCACCCTCTTTGATTGAGAAGGGTAAAACTCGTCCTCAATGTATCACACGGTCAATCCCATCCTATATGCAATGCAATGCACAAATGGGATGCTCAAAACATCTTTTAAAAACATCATTATCATCTTTATTTAAAACCATCTTTAGAAACTCATTTTCATGCAATGCACATGTAGTAATCATATAATACATTGCACATAATAACATGCATGAAAAGTAATTGATAACGCACACAAAAATAGTGGGAAGGATGTGTACTCCCGGTAAACTCACCCAAGGTCAACTGACGAGTCAACACTAACTCCGCACAAGGTTTGATGCATTTGGAGGCATTCCTAGACATCATCCCATCCATCAAATCATCTTAGTTGAGTGCTAGCTCAAGTCCTTAGTCTCACTTCCATGTCACTACAACATATCCCCTTCCTACAATACAAGAACGGAAGATATCATACTCGATTCATCTAAAAGTCACACTATAATTACTTCTTTAGAACTAAGAAGGAACAATCATCCATCATCTAAAATGAGGTCCTTGACTCTCTAATATAAGGAAAATCTTAGTTAAAACATTCCCAAAGATTGGCGTTAAAACAAGGACCTAATGCCCAAACCGTAAAGCTCAAAACCCAAAAAGTGCCCAAAATCCGGACAGAGGCCAACACGGGTCGTGTAACTCACTGTAAGGACAACAAGGGTCGTGCTTCTACAGCACGGGTCGTGTTATGCCCAGGTGCAGCTCCGATTTTGGTCATTTTCACTCATTTTTTACCCGATTCAAGTTCCGATTCTTCCCAAAACTCATGGACATCAAAAGGACATTATTCCTTCCCAAAATACACATCATTAGACTCAATTAAACTATTCAAAACTATTTCAAATGAATCAATTACATTCCATGATCACAACTTCACTCTATAAGCTTAAACCATGGAATACCCAATTCCATTCTTACAATTGATGATTACAAGTGGAGATTCCTTCTTCCATTCCATGGAATCATTAGGAAATGATCCTCACTCCACTTATACATCCAAATTGATACATTAAACTCATTCATCCATCCATTAAACAAGAGATCCAATCATCATCTACATGAACAAAACCCATTTCAACACCCAATTCTCATTTTCTAGTGATTCATGGTTTAAGACTACAAATCAAAGGTTGGAATCCTTAGGGAATCATTAGAGATGAATCCCCTCATCCAAAACTACCATAATCATCCATTAATTTCTAGATTCTTCAACTATTCATCAAATCCCCAAAATCTAGGGTTCATAACACCCAAACAAATCAAGCAATTGAATCTAGAGCATCCATGGATTGAATATAGACTCCAATCAACTTAGAAACATCAAATAAACATTAGGGAATCATAGGAATAACCTCATCCCACCATAAATCTCGAATTGAGTCAAAGCCCCAAACCCTAATTCGAATTCAAAGCTAGAAGATGAAGGGTTTATACCTTAGATTGGTTGAAATCTTCAAGGGCTGCAAGAATCATCAAATCCAAGCTCAATTCTCTAAAGAACTATTAGAAAATCGCCATCTCCTCTCCTCTCTCTCTCTCTCAAATCATGTGAATGAGGCTGAAATGGGGGAAACCCCTCTCTAAAACTTGATATCTTTCACAAATGGCAAAACTAGTCCCTATAGTTTGGTCCTTCTTCACCCAACACCCCAAAACTCCATTATTCTCATTAGAAGTCTCCAAATTCATAAACATGCCTTAAATACAATTATTTATTTCACTTGAGTCATTCTCTAGGTGAACACTAGCCCTTAGTTTCCCAATTTGGCACAAATGGTCCCTTACACCAAAATTCTTCACAATTTAGGTCCTTAATGAAATTCAAAGAATTATTAGACCTAATTTAACACCACTTCAATTCCTTTAATATATCTTCTAACTTTCTAAATCCATGACTAGTCAAATCTACTTAGGATAAGTTTGGCCAAAATGACACTTTTAGTCCTTATGACAAAATTTCTCACATTTGGTTATAATTTGATTTTAAAACTATATTTGGCTCATTTATTCACCATATGAAATATAACAAGATATTAAATTTAGTTATTAATTTGTTTTCTTTATTTACAAAATAAATTTTATTTGTAGGTTTAAGCCCAAAACTCCTAGGCCCAAAACACGGATGTTACACATAGTATTTTCCAACTAGTATGACAAATATGACTTCGCTTATCAGAATAAGCGATTGATCGAAACCTTGAACGGTTCAAGGATTTCTAAGGAAGTATAAGATCAACAGAACCTGAGTGATAACATAAACTGAGAAAAACTTTCACAGTTCATCCTCTTTCAATTACATTAATAGTTATAATGTGTCTTAGGAAAGATAATGGGGCATTGGTCGAAATAGTTCAATCCTTAATGTATGAGATACACCTCCAATTAGTTTTCAATAATGTTATATATCAAACCAGTCAGACAATAAAAGCATAGGCAGACCACATCTTAGACTAAGTAGGTTGCACAGACACCGTTTGATATATAAAGCAGGGTTTGACCCTACTTGTACATGGAAAGTCTAGGGTTATGTAGTGTTCGTCTGAACCTCATAACATGCCTATTGCTAATCAGCAGTGTCGTTTCCTTGGCCATCCCGGTTGTCCTTTGAAAAAAGAGTCCTTTTTGAAAGAGCTCATGTTCTAAGGAAACAATGGGAGTAAGAATAATCCTGAAGGAGTTCAGGAATTAGCCAAGTGAAAGAAACCTTTAGTCATCACTGGGCCTTGACCAGGAATCGGAAAACAGGTTACAGAAGCGGTATGGGGTGTGTGTTGAGTTTTCTAACCATGGAAACATGTTCTTAACACCATTAAGAACTCAATTCCACCTCTGGAGTCGGTTAAAAGAAGGGGGAATTGAGAAATTTCCTCAAGAACCCTAAATTAAGAATTTGTGTAATTAAGTTGTTTCTATGGGTTAAAACCTGATGTAAACTGAAGGTTTTAGTCATAGAATGATATAAATTGATTAGGCTAAGTATTAAGAGCTTAATACGCGAAAACAAGGGGCTGCAGAACGAAAATCGGACCTGAAAACAACCCAACAGAATTACACGGCCGTGTAATCTGCAAGGGCAACATTACACGACCGTGTAATGTTTTGAAAGGGAAAATCAGCCAAGGAAATTACACGACCGTGTAATTTTCAAAGAAAATATTACACGACCGTGTAATGTACTAAGAAGGGTTTTGAGCTTTGAACTTTTGGAAGTTAGGGTTAGACTTGTCCGTTTGACCTCAAATTTTAAACATAAGTCCTTTATGGTCCAAAACTTTGTAGAAAATTGTCGGAACCGAAATACGACCTCCCGAGGGTACTGTAGTAAAATACGCATATTTCTGGGAAATTTACAAACTAAAGAAAGTTATTATAATGAGAGTCTTAGTCTAATTATGACCCGTTGTTGCATTGCATGGCACTCTTGTGCTGTAAAGTTGGTTATTATAAATATGAATTGAGTATAAATATATATTTTGTATATAATAGGTGGTGGTTCTAATAGAATTGATCAAGTGAAAGATAAAGGAGTCCACGAAGCTAAGTAACTTCTAGGTGACCGAGGTGAGTGTTATGTGGATTTTCTGATACATAGCAAAAAAATGAATTTTATTTAAAATGTTTTGGAGTCAAAGTGGTTTTATGACTTAAAAGTATTTTATGAACAATATGATTATAATGTGTAAAGAAGGAAAATCAGAAATACAGTGAACTAATAATGTGATTGGCCCATGATGATAAGTTGTTTAGTATCCGGATAAAGACCACTGCCTGCTGCGGTAGGGGTGGCAATAAGACACTACTGGGATGGTACCTCCTGTCGCGAAGTAGTTGTCTTACCTTGATACATGAATCCGTTTTATGCTATTGGGGAAGTAGTTATACGGGTGCGTCTCGTATAAAACCAACGGGTGCGCTCGTAGGAATATACCATCACAGAATAAGGAATACCTATGGGTGCGCTCATAGGAAATAAAATATTGGAAAGTTTAAAGAATGAAATTATTATTGGAAAACTGTTTTGGGTCTAAACCCATAATACTCACGAGACATTATGTCTCACTTATTGTTTTTTTTTTAAAATGCTATGTACTCAGGTAAGCAGGAAGGGCGTTAGAAGAGTCGGGTGTGGGACTGTAGTTTCTGCTGTACAAAAATGTAAAATAAACAGGTGTGAACCGTGGTTTGATGCAAATTTGTGATACCCCGTTTGTAAAAGTTAAACTGTTTGTATGATTAAATATTTGTAATATAAGTTTTAAAAAAAATTTGTTTTGAAAGTTGGGGTGTTACAATTTGGTATCAGAGCCATGGTTTAAGCGAATTAGGTTGGGTAACCATCCTAGGCTTAAACTATTGGACTAATAATAAGTAAAGAAGTAGTTACTAGGTACTAACTAACGGGGTAGAGTCGGTAAACTATAACGTATGAATCCACAGAAAACCGATGGATCGGGAAATCTTGTGATAACATCAGAGCCAAAGTATATAGGTGGTTAAAATAATATTGGGCCCCTATTATTGTAACAACAGGATATGCCTTGGAAATGGTGAAGTCACGAGGGAGCCTGAAGAATTTGGCTGTGGAAATTAGTATAGAGATTCTTGGGGACACAGGTTCCATAAGAAGATCACATGCTATAGCTTTCGGATATATATTGATAAATATATTTATGCAGAATAACAAACGTGAATTTTATTATTTTATATAGTAAATGGAGAGCGGTGATCATAGCCTTTCAAGTGGGGGACGGGCAGCCAGTCACACTCCATCTCGTGGGAGTATTCCTGTCAACGATGCGGACAATATGGGTGATATGCCAAACCCAATACCGCAACCTCCACTTGTGACTTTGGAGGCTATACAAAACCTTATTAGCAATTTAAAGACGGAAATGCGAGAAGATATGTGCCAAATGCTGAATACTCGGCTGGGAGAACCGCACCCTAATCCTTCCGCGGATGATGCCTCTTGGAGACCCACTAACGGAGATTCGGTTACAGAAGAGGACAGTGTGGGGACAGAAGACAATAAGGGATGTTCCTTCAAAACCTTTTTGGCATGTAAACCGACGGAATATTATGGAAGTTTTGAGCCCAAAATTACGATGCGATGGATTCGGGAGACGGAGCAAGTACTGGAGGTCAGCAAATGTCATGAGAAGGACAATGTTTATTACGCTTCGCGAATGTTGAAAGATGATGCGTTGGTTTGGTGGAATACCTTATACGAGTTGGTTGGAAAAGATGTAATTTATAAATGGTCGTGGACTGAATTCACTACTCACCTGAAGAACAAATATTGTCCCCTTCGGGATATAGAAAAGCTTGAAGATGAGTTCCTTACACTAAAGAATGGTAGTTTGACCATTGCTGAGTACACCAAAAAGTTCAGCGATATGTTACCATTTGTGGGCAATATTTACAATACGGAGCGGGCACGTATCAACCGTTACGTGAAAGGCCTACCCTGGGAGTATGAATTGGAAGTGAAACGGGCGGTAACTATGGATGAAGCATTTGTAGCGGCAAGAAACGTGGAGGATGTGTGGAAGAGAAGAACAATGGAAAGGCAAGTCTCTGGTGATAAACGTAAATTCAATGGCGGGAGCAGTAGTTGGAATAAGAAGGGGAAGTCGGTGGTGATGTCAAGCAAACAGGGCAGTCGGAAGACGTGTGATAAGTGTGGGAAAGAGCATATGGGTGAATGCAAGACGGGAAGCACAGCCTGCTTTAACTGTGGGAGAACGGGTCACAAGCCTAGGGAATGTACTTATCCGAAGCTCAGCGAAGTCGAGTGTTTCTCATGTCATGAAAAGGGGCACTATAGTTTCAACTGTCCAAAGAAGGGTGACGAGACAATGGTATCAACTGCGCAGAAAAAGACGGAGCCCCAAAAGGTGAAGACTCGCGCCTTCCAACTTACCCGGGAGGAAGCAAAGGAGACACAAGACGTGGTCTCAGGTACCCTATTAATTAACCAGATGCCTGCTTACGTATTATTTGATTCTGGTGCTACGTGTTCATTTGTGTCTCATGAGTTTGGTCTAAAATTCAACGTACCGTTAGAACCATTAGATCATGTATGTGAGGTCGAATTGGCGAGCGGTAAGAAGGTGGAGATAAAACATGTGTACCGTGGTTGTGAGCTCAGCATAGATGACCAGAAATTCTCGTTGAACCTTCTTCCAATTGGAGTGAAGACTTTTGATGTTGTCATTGGTATGGATTGGCTTGGAGCCAATGACGCGAAAATTGCATGTGGAAAGAAGATAGTGTCGGTGAAAATTCCGGATGGTAGCAAAGTATATGTTTATGGTGAAAAACCCAAGAGGATGTTAAGTTTGATTAGTGCAGCGAAAGTTAGAAGATGTTTGGTGAAAGGATGTTTATCCTATGTGGCGTATGTAATAATGGAAGATAAAGCAAAGAAAACAGTAAATGACATTGACATGGTGAGAGATTACCCGAAGTATTTCCAGACGATCTACCCGGTTTGCCACCTGAGAGACAAGTAGAATTCCGAATTGATCTTGTACCCGGAGCTTCTCCTATCGCCCGTGCTCCATACCGTTTGGCCCCGACCGAAATGCGGGAGTTGATGTCACAATTACAGGAATTGCTTGATAAAGGCTTCATACGCCCCAGTGTGTCGCCTTGGGGTGCACCGGTGCTGTTTGTTAAAAAGAAGGATGGCACGATGCGAATGTGCATTGACTACCGATAGCTCAACAAAATTACCATTAAAAATCGTTACCCGTTACCACGCATAGACGACCTGTTTGATCAATTGCAAGGTGCTGACTATTTCTCCAAGATTGATCTTCGGTCTGGTTATCATCAGGTGCGCGTAAGAAATGAAGATATTGAGAAGACTGCTTTTCGCACTCGCTACGGGCATTATGAATTTCTAGTCATGCCTTTTGGTCTGACGAATGCCCCAGCAATTTTCATGGATTTGATGAATAGGGTATGCAAGCCGTTCCTTGATAAGTTTGTTATTGTCTTTATTGATGACATTCTTATCTACTCAAAAAATGCGGAAGACCACAAGAATCATCTGAGAACGGTACTGGAAGTTTTAAAGAAAGAGAAACTATATGCGAAATTTTCGAAGTGCGAATTCTGGCTGAGGGAAGTGCAATTCCTTGGACACGTCGTCTCAATCCAAGGGATTAAAGTAGATCCAGCAAAGGTAGAAGCAGTGATGAAATGGGAGATTCCAAAGACCCCGACAGAAGTGAGAAGTTTTCTTGGACTCGCCGGGTACTACCGACGATTCATCCAAGACTTTTCACGAATTGCAGTACCCCTTACAAAGCTAACAAGAAAAGGGGTAAAATTTGAATGGGGGGCAGAACAAGAAAAAGCGTTTGAAACATTGAAAGAGAAATTATGTAATGCGCCGGTTCTTACCCTGCCGGAGGGAACTGAAGATTTCGTGGTGTATAGTGATGCGTCGAACAGAGGATTGGGTTGCGTACTAATGCAACGGGGGAAAGTGATAGCGTACACTTCTCGCCAATTAAAAGAACCAGAAACAAGATATGCAACGCATGATTTAGAACTGGCAGCGATTGTATTTGCACTAAAAAATCTGGAGGCATTACCTGTATGGAACAAAGTGCACCTTGTATACGGATCATAAGAGCTTGCAATACGTATTTTCACAGAAAGATCTCAATATGAGGCAAAGTAGGTGGCTGGAGTTGATAAATGATTATGACTGTGACATCGCTTACCATCCTGGGAAAGCGAATGTGGTAGCAGACGCTTTAAGCAGGAAATTGCACGAAAAGAAAAGTCAAGAGAGGTTGATGAAGATCGAATTGAAATCAAGTCTAATAGAAAACATCAAAGACGCGCAAAAACAAGTATTGGAAAGAGGTGACTTAAAGAAGGAAAAGCTGGGAAAAGATTTGGTGTTTGGGGAAAATACCCAGGGACTAAAGACAGTCAGAAACCGCATATGGGTACCAAAAGCAGGTGGAATCCGAAAGTTGATTCTGGAAGAATCCCATAAGTCAAAATATTCCATTCTTCCAGGAAGCACAAAAACTTATCGGGATCTCAAAGAACAGTACTGGTGGCCGGGAATGAAGAAAAGAATTGTCAAATATATCTCTAAATGTGCAACATGTGCACAGGTGAAGGTGGAACACCAAGCCCCGTATGGAAATACTCAACCACTGCAAATTCCAGCGGGAAAATGGGAAGACATAACCATGGATTTTATAGTTGGGTTGCAAAGAACTAGAAGAGGTCATAATTGTATATGGGTCATTGTTGACCGCTTGACCAAAAGTGCAATGTTTTTGGCAATTAAAGAAAATGCAGAATTGGAAACATTGGCGCAGATATACAAGGATGAAGTTATAAGACTTCATGGAGCTCCCTTGTCTATTGTATCTGACAGAGACCCACGATAAAATTTGTAATAAAATAATTATGTGTAATAGTAAAGTTATGAGAAAGGGCAAATCGGTCTTTTGCCATATTTTGAACTTTAATGTAAAATATTTGTAACTAGGGATATTAATGTAAAAACTAAAAGTATGATGTAATAAAAACTAAGTTATAGTGCAAAAATGGAAGAAAAGGAACTAGAGGGTTAGAAGTGTAAATATGGAACTATAAATAGGAGAAAAATCTCCATAAGTTCCAGAAAAGTTCAGAAGACTCGGGAGAGGGAGCTTGGTCACGTTCTTGAAGGCTCTGGGGAGTTTCGAGCAGGAAATCAGTAGTTTAACTTGAAGATTGTTATTTCCAAGTTAATTAAGGTAAGAATTTCACCCTATTAATCCAATTTAATCATTTTGGGATTTTGGGAATAGGCAAAAACGGGTTACAGAAGCGGTATGGGGTGTGTGTTGAGTTTTCTAACCATGGAAACATGTTCTTAACACCATTAAGAACTCAATTCCACCTCTGGAGTCGGTTAAAAGAAGGGAGAATTGAGAAATTTCCTCAAGAACCCTAAATTAAGAATTTGTGTAATTATGTTGTTTCTATGGGTTAAAACCTGATGTAAACTGAAGGTTTTAGTCATAGAATGATATAAATTGATTAGGCTAAGTATTAAGAGCTTAATACGCGAAAACAAGGGGCTGCAGAACGAAAATCGGACCTGAAAACAACCCAGCAGAATTACACGGCCGTGTAATCTGCAAGGGCAACATTACACGACCGTGTAATGTTTTGAAAGGGAAAATCAGCCAAGGAAATTACACGGCCGTGTAATTTTCAAAGAAAATATTACACGACCGTGTAATGTACTGAGAAGGGTTTTGAGCTTTGAATTTTTGGAAGTTGGGGTTACACTTGTCCGTTTGACCTCAAATTTTAAACATAAGTCCTTTATGGTCCAAAACTTTGTAGAAAATTGTCGGAACCGAAATACGACCTCCCGAGGGTACTGTAGTAAAATACGCGTATTTCGGGGAAATTTACAAACTAAAGAAAGTTATTACAATGAGAGTCTCAGTCTAATTATGACCCGTAGTTGCATTGCATGGCACTCTTGTGCTGTAAAGCAATGTTTTAAAACCCGGTTTTTTAGTTGACCCGGTGCGGTGACCGGGTCACGGGTCAACCGGTCCAACCGGTTCAACCGCCGGGTCAACCGGTTTTTATATTTTCCATATATTTTATATTTTTCAGCATAATTATATATTTATAAAACATAAACAATGTAATTTATTCTTTTTGATTCCAAAAAAAAATATTTTGTCTAGTTTGTATAAGAAAAATTTACCAAATTTGATGAACTAATAGTACTAATCTTAAAAGTTTGAGTCTTGACCTCTTTAACCAAGTTTTTAAAATCCAAATTCTATTTTTTTCCAACCACCGGGTCAACCCGGTTCCGGATCACCGGTTCAACCGGTTTTTTGAGAAAACCGGCCGGTTCAATCCGAGTCGGAAATTAACAAAAAACCGGTCATAATTGACCCGCTCTCTCCATCGGTTCACAGTCCAACCGGTTCAACCGGCCGGGTCAACCCGGTTTTTAAAACATTGCTGTAAAGTTGGTTATTATAAATATGAATTGAGTATAAATATATATTTTGTATATAATAGGTGGTGGTTCTAATAGAATTGATCAAGTGAAAGATAAAGGAGTCCACGAAGCTAAGTAACTTCTAGGTGACCGAGGTGAGTGTTATGTGGATTTTCTGATACATAGCAAAAATGAATTTTATTTAAAATGTTTTGGAGTCAAAGTGGTTTTATGACTTAAGAGTATTTTATGAACAATATGATTATAATGTGTAAAGAAGGAAAATCAGAAATACAGTGAACTAATAATGTGATTGGCCCATGATGATAAGTTGCTTAGTATCCGGATAAAGACCACTGCCTGCTGCGGTAGGGGTGGCAATAAGACACTACTGGGATGGTACCTCCCGTCGCGAAGTAGTTGTCTTACCTTGATACATGAATTCGTTTCATGCTATTGGGGAAGTAGTTATACGGGTGCGTCTCGTATAAAACCTACGGGTGCGCTCGTAGGAATATACCATCACAGAATAAGGAATACCTATGGGTGCGCTCATAGGAAATAAAATATTGGAAAGTTTAAAGAATGAAATTATTATTGGAAAGCTGTTTTGGTTCTAAACCCATAATACTCACGAGACATTATGTCTCACGTATTGTTTTTTTTTTAAAATGCTATGTACTCAGGTAAGCAGGAAGGGCGTTAGAAGAGTCGGGTGTGGGACTGTAGTTTCTGTTGTACAAAAATGTAAAATAAACAGGTTTGAACCGTGGTTTGATGCAAATTTGTGATATCCCGTTTGTAAAACTTAAACGGTTTGTATGATTAAATATTTGTAATATAAGTTTTAAAAAAAAAAATTTGTGTTGAAAGTTGGGGTGTTAAAAATTGAATCATCAAAAGAAGGCAACATAGAAATTGTACTTACAGAACATCTGGTTGAGTGAGTCGATACTCGGAGTCAAGCAATTGATTATGAGAGAAGCACTCTCAATAGAAGATGAAATCCGAAGGGATACTGTATGGCACGGTATGAGTCGTTAGTAGAGCGTGTGTGGTTTACCGGCACACTAATAGGGACTCACAAAGAGCATGCCAATGCAGAAGGTATAAGGGCCCGAGATTCATCCCGCGAGCATCTCGCAAGATAGGATATTCGGATTCTCAAAATATACCAAAAGTTTGGATTTTGGGAATAGCCTGAAAGATTCCTAGGATTATGTCAGAAGGTTTGGACTTCGGAACTCTCGAAATATGCCTAAAGGGTTTAGATTTTAGGAATAGTCTGAAAGATTCCCATGGTTTTGGAGTTCTAGATTCTTAAATGTGCCAAAACGTTTGGATTTGTGAATAGTCTAAAACAGTCCTTTAACCATGTCAAAGCCAGTGGGAGCATCGTTGATATCTGCCTATCACTGTATGTCGGTTACATACTGTTTCTAGGAAACGTCTGTTATCATTGCAAAGTGTAATGACTTAGGATTAAGAGATGATTCGCTATGAAAGACTCAATAGGGATATAGCATACTCGAGTGGTTGCAAACATCTATTAGATAGATGAAACCTCTGCCAATATGATCTTGATGAGATTCAAGATGCATAAACTCAGGAAATGAGTTTCCTGTCATTGCAAAGTATAATGACTCGGCATGAGAGATATCAGGAAGGTACAAATAAGATCGTCAGTATAGACCTAGCCGGTGTAAGCATGATCTTGATGAGATTCAAGATATATGAGAAATAGTCTCTGAAAGGAAATCATTTCCGAAAGTCGTGACACGAGGGTTATAAATGACCCTTAGGTTCTGAAAAGATTCAAAAAGGAATAGATCTGATCCCGCGAGCTTCTTGGATCGATCAGAAATGTCATGGACTTATCCTGATGACTTAATGCTTGGAGCATAGTAAGTTAGATTCAGGATACAACCTGACTTGGAGTACTGAAAGGATTAGCTGAGCACGCATGAGAAATCATTGAGAAATGATTGGGGTGAATATAATAATATTTATTTTGGAAAAGGTTTCTGAAATTGTTATTATCAGTACGTGGTGATCAATGACTTCATGGTTAAAGAGTTTCGTTAGTGTTCAGATGGAGCACATGTGGTTTACCGACACATCATAACCTCTCGAAATGGTCTTAGGGTGCAGTCATCTGGACTAAAGATCCCGAGAACCATGAGAAGTCACAGTACACACCACCGGTTCCGGAACGGAGTTAGGAGTGAGAATGAAATGAATAAATGACATATTGAGATATCATTGGAAAAGTGTCTGATCGGGTTATCTGCAATAGTGTGTATTGATGTATGACATTTTGGATACATGGAAAGAGTGAAGGTTATTTAATATAGACATAGATATAAAATTGAATTAAAAGTTTAAAGTTAGAAACCAATAATAGTTTATGATAAATCTGAGTTGGTAATTACCTCGTGGAGACTTGGTAATTAGCAGGAGTAGCTGCCAATCATATTTTATGTTTCGCTTTTGCATGTTTTACTTCCCGAATAATTTGATTATTCAAAAGGTCCACGGTCACTCATACTTTGGGAAGTAAGTATTGAATCAAGACTGTCATGAATTGGTTTGTAGATTGTCTAAGGAGTTAGACATTGCAATAAGATTGCTACAACGTTCATGAGTACTCAGAAATGGAGATTTGAGTATTGGATAAACCCGCGCTCAATAGATTGTTTCATGGATTACATCACGAGCAATGTTGGATAAAATTTGACAATTAATCAGAAGATAAAATTTGACAATTAAAGTCATAGACTTATCCAAGTGGGAGACTGTTGGATTAGGTGTCTAATCCATGACTTATAATTGTATTTATCTTGTTAATAGAAGCAAAGTCCATTTGGGTTGCCCTGATAGCTGGAGGTTGGGTACAGAGTTCAGTAGAGAGAAAGGTTGATTTATTAATGGTTTAATAAATCAATAGATATAAAATAAATAGTTTATTAATATATTAAAGTTATAATATATTAATTAGAAAGTATATTAGTTAATTAGAAATTAATCTAGAATTAATTGGAATTAATTTAATTAATTAAAGGTGCGGGGACTGGTTTTGTAATTATTCAATAGTTGAATAAATAACTGGCCAGTGGAACTAGGGTTTGGCAAAATTATGAGTGGGCACACTCATATTTTCAAAACCCTAATAGGGTTTAGAAGAGGCTTGTCCAATTGATAAAAGAGCTTGTCAAAGTTGGGCTCCTCTAGGGTTTTGACTGTAGCCACCTAGAGGATATAAAAGGAACCCCCTGGGAACCCTAAAGTCTGCGTCATTTTCATACAGGCTCTCTGGAATTCTGTTTTCTCCTCCTTTGCTTGGGTGTGACACCATTTGAGGCAGGACACTTATGCTGCTGGCTTCTGGATTAAAATCAAAGGTTGGTTTTTCTCATTTAATTCTTTAGAAAATTATCATTGGGCTTCTAGGATTTGTTATATGTTCATTGATAGAAAAACATAGATCCTTTTTTAGGTTGCATGTGAACTTAGGATTATTAGTTCATAGATTGCAGAAAACCTTTCATATGTATGTAGTATGTTACTATGTATGCATGCATATATATATATATATATATATATATATATATATATATATATATATATATATATATATATATATATATATATATATATATATATATATATATATATATGTGTGTGTGTGTGTGTGTGTATGTATATATGTATATATATATATATATGTATATATATATATATATATATATATATATATATATATATATATATATATATATATATGGATATACATATGTACATACATGTGTGTGTGGGTACTCACTTCCTAATGAGTGATACAGAAGGTACTAGTAAGCTAGAGAAGTTACTTGCAAGTTTGGTGAGTCTGACAACGGGTAAAGACATATCAAATCTGGTTTGGTGAGTCATCCATGTCTCCATATTAGTAGAGGAATTAGGTTTCCTCTATGGCCTATGATATTTTATATGTGTTTACCGGATTTAATATCTCTTAACTGGTTGTCTTTAGCAGTTGTTGGACTCATTGGACTAGCAAGTAACTTCTCTGGCTTACTAGTACCTTCTGTATCACTCATTCGGGAGTGAGTACCCATCTTACTCTTTTGTTTAGGGTCTGAAGAGGAACCACTGGATGATCTACAATCCAAGTTTGTTTCTGTGGGGAATCTTTTTGTAAATTATTAAGTTTATTAATAAGATCTTGTTTTTCTTTTCTTAATTCATAAATTTCTTCATTTAGAAGCTTATAATTATTCTTCATTGTTTCACAATGATCACAAAAAAGAATTAGATTAGCATCTTGAGTTACTAAATAAGTAACTGGAGGTTCAGTATAATGTTTAAGTGAATAGGAAATATAAAAATTCATACCTAAATGTATTCTGGCTATTGTTAAGGCTTGTTGGTAATCGTTAAATCCTTTGTAGAGAGGATCTGGATATTCTTGTATAGCTTCAATTACTTATATCCAAGTGTGAAAGAAACATGTCTTTTTTACTTTTTATAACAACATAAAACTTAAAACGATTTTAAGACTGATTAAAGTGTTTTGATAAAGCATTTAAGCATGAAATAAAATATTTTTTATCTTTTGGATCTCTGCCATAAGCTATCCATAAATTGTCTAAAATAAATCTTTCACTACAAGAAAAAGCTTAATTAGTGACAAAATTGATTTGGTCACTAACAGTAGAAAATTTGTCACTAAAATCATTTAGTGACTAGAATTCTGGTCGTCACTTTTCGTCACTATAGCTCCGTCACTAAATTAATTAGAGACCAAACTTTGTAAGTGGTCACTAATAGTGACCAGAATATAGTAGTCACTATATATGTGACGACTTACTTTGTCACTAAATATGGTCACTAATAATTGATAATTGCCGCTATTTTATACGTTCTGTGACCAAATATTTGGTCACTAATTAGTTATTGTTAGAGACCAAGAAAAAGTCGTCACTAATTAGTTATTGTTAGAGACCAAGAAAAAGTCGTCACTAATCATTTACTATTAGTGACCAAAATATAGTCACTAATTATGGAACTACACGAAAAAGACATTTGGGTTGCCTCTTCTGATTTCAATTCTAATTCCGATTCCGATTCCGATTTCGATTTTGATTTCGATTTTGATTCCTATTCCTACTCTTCTTCAAATACAACAAGATTTGAATCAGGAAACAATACATGAAAACCCAACTAAACTATATTAACAATTTCTATATCATCCAATAAGCCACACAAATTAAAACATCTTACATAAATGGTTTAGAAGATGGGAATCGGCATCTAATATTCCGGCTGGCAAGAGAGTCTCTTCAACCAAACACTTTCCTAAAAGAACAAAAAAAATACATTTTATAAATCATCAACACTCATCTGAGTATCAAACTCCAATACATTGCCTTTTCTGGTCAAACTTCTTATCTTGGAGCATCATGTTCATACCAAATCAAGTAAATACATCAACAACCTCTTATATCATGCAACTTCCTTTTAATATCCATCACTTGAGCATCATAATATCTTGCTTGATCTGTTTTCTCCTAATAATAATACAAAAAATATATCAAAACTTATGATCAGATTATATTTAAAAGAAACCAAAAGAATTAATTACTAACTTGGAAACAAAGGACAATGTCTCCAATCATGACGTTATAACTTTTTATGTAAATATTTCATTAATTAAAGTTAAAACATTTATATTATTTATTGATCTATAAATGAGTTTACCATTTTCGATGATGATCACCGGTGGGTTCCCGTATTTTTCTTTTACATATACTGCTAATTTTCTCAAACCCCTTGACACTATGTGTAACCAACTTGAAGTACCCTGAAAATGATATTGGTAATTATATATTATCAGTTTTTGGGAAAACTACAAAAAAACCATTATATATTGAACAATTTGCGGTTTAACCATTTATGCTTCGTATTTTCCAATCAATCAAATCATAAATGTTTTAGACTTTTTTGTTTCATATTAACCATTGATATAAAAGTTCAAAATGGTTAAACTGAAAACTTACCGAAACCTGAATAAAATTACCAGTGAAACTTGATATAAGAGGTCAAATGGTTAATTTGGATATAGGCCTACAAATTTTATGATGGGTTGAAAAAATATAATATTAGTGGTTAAACCACCAAATTGTCCATAATTGAATCACGATTCTCTAATTTTTGTATATTGTTGACTTACCTTTTCTCCAATGGATTCACCATTTCTTGACGCTACATTACGCAAGAAAACTACTTAGAAATTCTGAAACATCATGTTGAGCTTGCTACATACAGTGAAATCTTCTCAACCTACAATCATTTGCAAGGAAAAAGGGAAATAGTAACTTAGGCTAGTAAAAACTAGACGCATGCCAACAAGGGTATAATGGGAAAATCAAACTAAATAAAACCAAAATCATACTAATACGTTCTTTGGTCAATTCTTGAAAAAATTTAGACTCAAAAATGTAAGATAGATACATAACTTACCAAATTCTTCTTTTAATTTCTTTTTATGATGACTATTTTGGTATATCACTCCAGACTGCAACAAAGGCAGCAATTAAACCTTTAATATTAACACTCACATCTGTTATAGATCCCATATTGAGCTTTAATGGCAACAAATGGTAAAATTATAGTTCTTTTTAGGGTTAAATGCAAGAAATACCACAACGCAATCTGTATAGAGATGCAAGGGACGTGGTATTGTAATTCTTGGAATCGGCTTCTTGTTGTGGGATTTTAAGCACAACGCAATCTGTGAAAAAGATAATAAAAACTGTTATTTTGGTTAAACAAAGAAAAGAGAAAAACAACACAAGTTTTCTTGTTACTATTCACAAACCTTGTCAAACAGTTCAACACCAACGGCTGTTCTTTGTGGTGGACTTCTTTCATCAATTTGAAAAATGAAATTCTTAAGACATGGTAACTTTTTGTTTTTTGTTACAGAATATCCCCGACTCCCCTTTACTTTAAAGTATCTACATAATTGCAAGGGAACATATACTAAAGTTAATGAACAGAAGAATAGAAACTTATTAATTATTATAAAAGTTCAAATTTTATACCTTCTTGTTGAAAGCTTTGGCCTTGAATTTTGGAGATTTTTGCAGCTCTTCTTTTCTAGTTCTTTGGAACTCTTAATCTTTGGTGTTATGATATTGTTTTCCATTGATAATTCTGCATGAAAAAAACAAGAAAACTTAGTCAATCTACTAATTTTGAACTTGGCATATTTCAGATGTAAAGAAAATCAAGACCAACAACCTGTCTTGATTTTACTCCTTCAAGCTTTGCATCTTTATCCCTTGCTTTGTTGAGAAAAATTAGGAGGTATAACTATAATAACCTTAGATGTTGCTTCCTGCAACTGAAATTCAAAAGTAACATTGTAACACCACAAGCAACAGTCTCAATGTACCCACAGTTACTTGACCTAGATAAGAGAGAAATTGGGGACAGATACGTATGGTAAAACCTTCTGGGAGTTTTCAACTACACTAAAGTCATAAAGGCTTTCAATCTGAGTAGTTCGTGATGCTTTGTCTGTAGGTATAATATGTAAACCAATGAACAAGAAACAATTAGGAATTTGAATGAAAATGTCAACATAAACAAACAAATAGCAAAAAACATATTCATTCAGAAGAACTCCATTTCAATGATGTCCATTATTCATCATCATTACTTGTTCCCTAATCAACACTTAAGCTCTTCCTGTTCTCCCTCAAGTATGCGAACCTCAAAAGTGGCTTACCGATTTGTCTGTTCTCTAAAAGTCAAAGTCCAACAAAACAAAATTAAAACAAACCTATCTTTTGGCGGTATTATTGATAATCATATGGATTAATTTGTTGAGATGATTCAAACGTTAATTTAGAATATCACTAAAACCTTACGAATCAGCAACTAGCAGAACTCCTATATCCTAAATTTGATTTGGTTATTCTATATGTTAATAATGAGATTAATGGAAAATGATGCTCAAGCTTGGAATTAGATACTACAAAACAATGTAGATGAAGACTCGAATTAGGAGAAATACTCACAATGATAGGAGAAGCGATGAACCAAAAACGCAATGGTGTTCTTCGTGAGCGTTGGCGTTCTCCTACAGAACTATAATCGGCTTGTTTCCGAAGGCGACCAGAAACGCCAGCGATGATCGAAGATGCGACGTAATTCTCTCAGAACCAGTGAATCTCTTCCGATTTCGTCTCGGACCGATGGATTTGAAAAAGAGGTTTATGCGATGCAAAACCCTGCTATTCCGATTTCATCTCAGACCAAAGTCCCCCTTTGTTTTTAGTTTAAAGTGAAAATAACTTTATTTTATAAAATACTTGATAGGTACAAAAAAATTACAAAAGTGCCCCTTTGAATGAGTGCTTTTTAGTTTTTAACTTCAGTTATAATCATATAGAGACTTGGTATATAAAAATATTAAAATTTTAATTACGGGTGAAGAAGATTGTGACATATGTAAAAAAAATTACAAAAGTGCCCTTTTGAATGAATGCTTGACGAAACTTTTGTAATCATATAGATACTTGGTATATAAAAATATTAAAATTATGAAAATGGCAAAACTTTTGTAATATATTTGTTTTAGTTCTAAGTATTTTAATATCTATGTAATTTTTAAAAATATAGATGTTAGAATAGATAGTGACCGCTATTTTGTGGTCACTAAATTTTGTTTCATACAAATTTAATGACTACTTTGTATCATCACACTACCTCTACGTGACATGTAGGAAAGTTCAGAAAACTAAAAGTACTTAATGACCATTAATTTTGTCATTAAATCGTCAATGTAGTAACCACTACTTTTGCTCATTAAACAAATAATGCAGTGACCACTCTTTTAGTCAATAATACTTGTAATCACATTATAAAATTTTTGCTTTAATTTATTTTATGATTTAGTGAATTGTGAGTGAAGACCATCATAGTTTTATTAATTGTATTTTTTTAGAAAATTCCTAATAGCATTATTTGCTAAAAGTATATTTTTAGTTTGAAGTGAAAATAAATTATTTTAGTTAGTTGTATTTTTAAAATAATGCCTAGTAGGTATCGAAAAACGAAAAGTACTTAATGACTACTAAATTTGGTCACCAACTCCCCAATTTAGTGACTACTAATTTTGGTCACTAAGTCTACAATGCAGTGACCACTATTTTTGGTCATTAAACCTTTAATGCAGTGACCACACTTTTTAGTCACTAATATCTATGATTTAGTGACCGATGAGTGACGACTATCATAGTATTAGTCACTAAATTTGTAACATTACCAAAATTCAGTGACAACTTAATATATGGTGACTAAATAATGTTATTAGTGACCAAAACTCAGGTCGTCACTAAAAACCTAGTCACTAAAAAGCACTTTTCTTGTAGTGTTTCTTATTTGCTAAGGGAGGCATGCGGTAAAGCTTTAAAGGAAATATTACTATTAGGAAAAACTTGAAGATTTTGATTCCCAAATCTAATATTGTCATAATAATATCTATTAGGATATCAAATAGGTCTTGCAGCAAAGGAATTTCAAGAAGGAATTTCTTCAGGTCTTACCATACCATGAAACGGGGGTTGACCCCGTAGATTACCTGAGTTGGATCTAGACATCTAAGAATGAAAAACATGATTAAGCATCTTTATTTTTTATGTTCTAATAACCTACTCAAAATATTTGCTGCTTTATTGTCTTTTTCTTTAATATGTTCTATATTAATATTTAGTCTCGTGTTATTTATTCTATCTAGAAAATTTAGCCATCTTCTTCTACTACTTCTTTTACTATCATTTTATTATAAAAAGAAATAATGGCTTCACAATTTGTTCTAAGGGTTATTTCTTTTTTAGAAATGATGAACATTCAAAGTTATCTAAAGCATAGCTAATAGCAAGTAATTTTGCATCTATACTGCTAATATGACCTTTTTCTATATATTTTGCACTATTATATCTACATTCTTTCTTGGCTTTTTCACTAAATTTATTTGGTTTGCAGCAAAGAATTGCTCCCCATCCTAAATTACATCCATCAGTTTCTATTATTAGATAATTAGTGTCTAATGGAAGGGCTAATTCCAAGAGATTTATTAATTTTTATTTTAAAGTTTGTACTAATTTTATATCTTCATGATTAAAATATATTTGACCTGTAATAGATGTTTTAGAATACAAAGGGTCTAGCTATTTTTCCTAATCTAGCATAACTGATTAATCCTAAGAATTTTTGTAAACATTTTAATTGTTCTAATTTGTCTGGAAAGTCCCTTTTGAGCTATATATGAGGTTGTAATTTTATTTTTCATTCTCCTATATTTACGCCTAGGAAATCAATATAGATTTTAAAAAGCTGCTTTTTGTTCTTACTTATAATAAGACCATGTTTAATAAATTCTGAAAATATGCTCTGCAAATGTCCTCGATTTTCTTGTTTGTTTTGGCTAAATACTATAAATATCGTCTATATAGAGTACTATGGTAAAGTTTTTATGTTTATTGTAAAATATCTTCCTTTTTTTTGAAATATACCGGGAGTGTTTTTTGAACCAAATGGCTAGCTAGCCATTCAAAAATGTTCCAGTATTTTAAAACATTTTCTCCAATTATTTCCATTTTTTCTAGTTTTGAAATTAGATTATCTATTCCATATTACGTACTAAGGTAGTGTATACTTATTCAGTATTTAAAAAATTGTAATAAGTTAGGTATTAAAATCTCATTTATAATGCAACTAGTACATCCTATATTTACAAAGGCTAAGCATTCTATTATATATGTATTAATTCAATAATATTTAGGCTAAGCATTCTATTATATATGTATTAATTCAATAATATTTAGGGTTTTGAGAAGTCCATTAACAAGTGGTATCAGAGCTTGGTTAAGCTCCCGGGGTAATTCTCTAAACACCCTCGTTTTTTTTGGTCGGAATTTTTTTTGTCTCAAAATCGATTTCCGGGCACACCATTGTAAAGTTCGCGTTCCCACGATTCCGAATATATATTTTTCGGAATTTTTCGACCACCGGAAGACCTCCAAAAGTCCGGTCAAAGGTTCGCCGGAATAGTTGCCGGAAAAACCAGTTCGCCGGAGAAGACGACCGGAGAAGACGACACTGTAGCGTCACTGTAGCGGTTCACTGTAGCGACACTGTAGCAGGTTTCAGAAAATTGCAATTTGGTCCCTGAAGTTTCGAAAAGTTACGTTTTCGTCCCTGTATTTCCGAAAAATTTCAGATTGGTCCCTATTTTTCAGAAAAACTTCAGAATAGCCCCTATACTTCAAAAAGTTTCAAACAAGCCCCTGAACTTCTGAAAATTACATTTTAATCCTTGTAATTTTCATAAATTACACGTAATTTTTTTATAAATTACACGTAATTTTCGTATACGCCAAGAATGTCCACACCAAGCTCGTCGTCTCATCCCGAAGTTGAGAACGTCCAAAGGACGGGGAAGGAAGGAAGTGTGACGTTACACTATCCACTACTTACAAAGTCCAATTATTCGGTGTGGGCTTTAAAAATGCGGGTAAACATGCAAGCGCAAGGAGTATGGGAAGCGGTGCAAAATCAAGTAGTCGAAGAACGTTTGGATCGCATGGCATTGGCTGCGATTTACCAAGCAGTTCCGGAGGACGTGTTGCTCATGTTAGCGGAGAAGGATACGGCAAAAGAGGCGTGGGAGACGCTTCGAACAATGTATATGGGTGCCGAACGCGTCAAGGATGCGAAAGTTCAAACCTTGAAAAGTAAATTCGAGGTGATTCGCATGAAGGATAGCGAATCAATTGATGAGTTCGCCATGAAATTGACAACAATCGTTACAGGCATTCGTTCACTTGGAGAAAAAATCGATGAAACTTCGGTGGTGAAAAAGTTTCTTCGAGCCGTTCCGATACGATTCATGCAAATCGTAACCTCCATCGAGCAATTCGGTGATTTGAAGAACATGTCGATTGAAGAAGTCGTAGGCCGACTCAAGGCCACGAAGAAAGACTTCGCGGATATGGAGAGAAAGACAGAGAGCAAGGGTTGTTGCTCACACACGCCGAGTGGGTGTCCCGCTCGAAACAACACAATGGGAAAGAATCATCCTCTATCTCGAAAGGAAGAGGTGGAGGCCATGCCGGGAGAGGGCGTGGTAGAGGTCGAGGTCAAGGACGCGGCCGAGGAAGAGATTCAAATCAGCCCCGAAATGAATCTCCAGTTTTCTCCGACGTAGTCCCAAAAATCGAGGTATCGATTTTCGTAAAGTGATGCAAAAGAAGGAAGACGTGTCACTAAAGAAAACGGCTTATGCTAAAAGGATTTCGGGGGAGTTCAGTGTGAGAGATTGCACTCCAACAAATTGTTCCAAGGATGCAAAATTGAAACTCGAGAAAGATAAAGACAAAGCACTTGTCGATTATTCTGTAGTCGGGGATGGCATGAAATGCTCAACATGATCGGCGTAACGAATCTCAAGCCAAGTTTGGTTTAAGGGGGAGAATGTGAATGTAAACATAGTATAAACACAAACTTGCAGCCACCACCAACCACACCTACACCACCAACCATTGTGTCTTAGATGGGATGCTTGGCTTTTAGATCCCAATTTAGCTATTTCTTTTATGTAATTGTTTCGATGTACTTTTGTCTAGCTTCTTGCTAGCTGCGTTTTTGGAGTTATATATATTGGCTGCTGTTCTAAAAAAAAATAGATTTTAGACTCGTATATTTTGAATCATATTACGGATTCACGATTCATTTGGCACCTTAATAAATTTACATATTTATAAGCCACATGTTGGCTACTAATCTACTTCATTTTTGAATAAATATGATCAGGCTACTATCTATAGAATAGATGAAATATACCTTCAAGTTGCACAAGATGATTCATTATTGTTTTCTTCTCCACCACCGTCGTTGTTTTCACTATGAGCAATCCACATTTGTTGTCGGTTTCACTAACATTCTTTCCTTCCTAATAAAATACCCATTTGATTGTTTAAAGATGAACATAAATGTGTAGATTTTTCCAACCAAATTCCAGAAACAAACCTTAAGAAAAAATGCATAAATTTATAGTATGCGTGATTGACTTTGTGGTTGGAACATGGATCCATAAAAGAATGAGTCGTTTAGCAATTGAAAGATATAAGAGAACATTTGTTTTGTCGGAAACCAAGGTCAACTCTAAGGAGATGCGAGGTGTGCGATCGCACAATGTCGTGTCATCTAGGGTGCCCGAAAAAAAATTACGTTTAGTATATTAAAATCACCAAAAACCAGTTGCGATGGATTAGTGACAGAATAACAACGTTGCTAAAAAAAGCCATGTCAAATGACTTATCTGTCGTTAATTCTTTGAAAAAATTCTCACAAATACATTGTAAAATTCTGTCACTAATCCCTATGTTGCTAAAAGAAAATATATTTAGGGTCGCTTTTTCATTATTCGCACAGGACATTCAAAATCAATGGACCGACCTTGCCAGAAACAACGTCTCTCATTTTTCTGAAATTTAAAAATATGATTTTTTTTAAACAAACTTTAATAGATTAGGTTAAAACAAATTATTACTATAAGAACACATTTATACCATCTTGCATTCACTGTTTTTCTAGAATCATTTTCCTTTTGTCCTTTCCTCTTGATCCTTTAATTATATCTATGTCCCAGATATTAGAGCTTAGTGTTTGAGGTTTGAAATTTATTAGCAGATTCACAGTTCAAATCCTGACACGTTTAAAATATTGTCAGTGCTCCGTGACTAACTTCTCATATAATGAGTCGTGGGGACAGATTCGACTGGGCGAACAGTTCATAAAGTTTACTATTTTTAATTATAGTTATAAACAACTATAATAATCTATAGATATTAGATGGCTTGTCTTACAATTTAAATTAGTAAGAGTATTATATCTCAACTATCATCGTGGTTTTAATGCAAAACTTTAACTATAGTTCTTACAAAAGTCATTTTAATCGGATTATCTTTTTCATAATATGGCCAATTCAAGAATTCGGATTATCTTTTACAAAAGTCATTTTAATCGGATTATCTTTTTCATTTTATTAAAGCCCATTTGTAGCGGTTCACTGTAGCGACAGTGTAGCAGGTTTCAGAAAATTGCAATTTGGTCCCTGAAGTTTCGAAAAGTTACGTTTTCGTCCCTGTATTTCCGAAAAATTTCAGATTGGTCCCTATTTTTCAGAAAAACTTCAGAATAGCCCCTATACTTCAAAAAGTTTCAAACAAGCCCCTGAACTTCTGAAAATTACATTTTAATCCTTGTAATTTTCATAAATTACACGTAATTTTTTTATAAATTACACGTAATTTTCGTATACGCCAAGAATGTCCACACCAAGCTCGTCGTCTCATCCCGAAGTTGAGAACGTCCAAAGGACGGGGAAGGAAGGAAGTGTGACGTTACACTATCCACTACTTACAAAGTCCAATTATTCGGTATGGGCTTTAAAAATGCGGGTAAACATGCAAGCGCAAGGAGTATGGGAAGCGGTGCAAAATCAAGTAGTCGAAGAACGTTTGGATCGCATGGCATTGGCTGCGATTTACCAAGCAGTTCCGGAGGACGTGTTGCTCATGTTAGCGGAGAAGGATACGGCAAAAGAGGCGTGGGAGACGCTTCGAACAATGTATATGGGTGCCGAACGCGTCAAGGATGCGAAAGTTCAAACCTTGAAAAGTAAATTCGAGGTGATTCGCATGAAGGATAGCGAATCAATTGATGAGTTCGCCATGAAATTGACAACAATCGTTACAGGCATTCGTTCACTTGGAGAAAAAATCGATGAAACTTCGGTGGTGAAAAAGTTTCTTCGAGCCGTTCCGATACGATTCATGCAAATCGTAACCTCCATCGAGCAATTCGGTGATTTGAAGAACATGTCGATTGAAGAAGTCGTAGGCCGACTCAAGGCCACGAAGAAAGACTTCGCGGATATGGAGAGAAAGACAGAGAGCAAGGGTTGTTGCTCACACACGCCGAGTGGGTGTCCCGCTCGAAACAACACAATGGGAAAGAATCATCCTCTATCTCGAAAGGAAGAGGTGGAGGCCATGCCGGGAGAGGGCGTGGTAGAGGTCGAGGTCAAGGACGCGGCCGAGGAAGAGATTCAAATCAGCCCCGAAATGAATCTCCAGTTTTCTCCGACGTAGTCCCAAAAATCGAGGTATCGATTTTCGTAAAGTGATGCAAAAGAAGGAAGACGTGTCACTAAAGAAAACGGCTTATGCTAAAAGGATTTCGGGGGAGTTCAGTGTGAGAGATTGCACTCCAACAAATTGTTCCAAGGATGCAAAATTGAAACTCGAGAAAGATAAAGACAAAGCACTTGTCGATTATTCTGTAGTCGGGGATGGCATGAAATGCTCAACATGATCGGCGTAACGAATCTCAAGCCAAGTTTGGTTTAAGGGGGAGAATGTGAATGTAAACATAGTATAAACACAAACTTGCAGCCACCACCAACCACACCTACACCACCAACCATTGTGTCTTAGATGGGATGCTTGGCTTTTAGATCCCAATTTAGCTATTTCTTTTATGTAATTGTTTCGATGTACTTTTGTCTAGCTTCTTGCTAGCTGCGTTTTTGGAGTTATATATATTGGCTGCTGTTCTAAAAAAAAATAGATTTTAGACTCGTATATTTTGAATCATATTACGGATTCACGATTCATTTGGCACCTTAATAAATTTACATATTTATAAGCCACATGTTGGCTACTAATCTACTTCATTTTTGAATAAATATGATCAGGCTACTATCTATAGAATAGATGAAATATACCTTCAAGTTGCACAAGATGATTCATTATTGTTTTCTTCTCCACCACCGTCGTTGTTTTCACTATGAGCAATCCACATTTGTTGTCGGTTTCACTAACATTCTTTCCTTCCTAATAAAATACCCATTTGATTGTTTAAAGATGAACATAAATGTGTAGATTTTTCCAACCAAATTCCAGAAACAAACCTTAAGAAAAAATGCATAAATTTATAGTATGCGTGATTGACTTTGTGGTTGGAACATGGATCCATAAAAGAATGAGTCGTTTAGCAATTGAAAGATATAAGAGAACATTTGTTTTGTCGGAAACCAAGGTCAACTCTAAGGAGATGCGAGGTGTGCGATCGCACAATGCCGTGTCATCTAGGGTGCCCGAAAAAAAATTACGTTTAGTATATTAAAATCACCAAAAACCAGTTGCGATGGATTAGTGACAGAATAACAACGTTGCTAAAAAAAGCCATGTCAAATGACTTATCTGTCGTTAATTCTTTGAAAAAATTCTCACAAATACATTGTAAAATTCTGTCACTAATCCCTATGTTGCTAAAAGAAAATATATTTAGGGTCGCTTTTTCATTATTCGCACAGGACATTCAAAATCAATGGACCGACCTTGCCAGAAACAACGTCTCTCATTTTTCTGAAATTTAAAAATATGATTTTTTTTAAACAAACTTTAATAGATTAGGTTAAAACAAAGTATTACTATAAGAACACATTTATACCATCTTGCATTCACTGTTTTTCTAGAATCATTTTCCTTTTGTCCTTTCCTCTTGATCCTTTAATTATATCTATGTCCCAGATATTAGAGCTTAGTGTTTGAGGTTTGAAATTTATTAGCAGATTCACAGTTCAAATCCTGACACGTTTAAAATATTGTCAGTGCTCCGTGACTAACTTCTCATATAATGAGTCGTGGGGACAGATTCGACTGGGCGAACAGTTCATAAAGTTTACTATTTTTAATTATAGTTATAAACAACTATAATAATCTATAGATATTAGATGGCTTGTCTTACAATTTAAATTAGTAAGAGTATTATATCTCAACTATCATCGTCGTTTTAATGCAAAACTTTAACTATAGTTCTTACAAAAGTCATTTTAATCGGATTATCTTTTTCATAATATGGCCAATTCAAGAATTCGGATTATCTTTTACAAAAGTCATTTTAATCGGATTATCTTTTTCATTTTATTAAAGCCCATTTGTAGCGGTTCACTGTAGCGACACTGTAGCAGGTTTCAGAAAATTGCAATTTGGTCCCTGAAGTTTCGAAAAGTTACGTTTTCGTCCCTGTATTTCCGAAAAATTTCAGATTGGTCCCTATTTTTCAGAAAAACTTCAGAATAGCCCCTATACTTCAAAAAGTTTCAAACAAGCCCCTGAACTTCTGAAAATTACATTTTAATCCTTGTAATTTTCATAAATTACACGTAATTTTTTTATAAATTACACGTAATTTTCGTATACGCCAAGAATGTCCACACCAAGCTCGTCGTCTCATCCCGAAGTTGAGAACGTCCAAAGGACGGGGAAGGAAGGAAGTGTGACGTTACACTATCCACTACTTACAAAGTCCAATTATTCGGTGTGGGCTTTAAAAATGCGGGTAAGCATGCAAGCGCAAGGAGTATGGGAAGCGGTGCAAAATCAAGTAGTCGAAGAACGTTTGGATCGCATGGCATTGGCTGCGATTTACCAAGCAGTTCCGGAGGACGTGTTGCTCATGTTAGCGGAGAAGGATACGGAAAAAGAGGCGTGGGAGACGCTTCGAACAATGTATATGGGTGCCGAACGCGTCAAGGATGCGAAAGTTCAAACCTTGAAAAGTGAATTCGAGGTGATTCACATGAAGGATAGCGAATCAATTGATGAGTTCGCCATGAAATTGACAACAATCGTTACAGGCATTCGTTCACTTGGAGAAAAAATCGATGAAACTTCGGTGGTGAAAAAGTTTCTTCGAGCCGTTCCGATACGATTCATGCAAATCGTAACCTCCATCGAGCAATTCGGTGATTTGAAGAACATGTCGATTGAAGAAGTCGTAGGCCGACTCAAGGCCACGAAGAAAGACTTCGCGGATATGGAGAGAAAGACAGAGAGCAAGGGTTGTTGCTCACACACGCCGAGTGGGTGTCCCGCTCGAAACAACACAATGGGAAAGAATCATCCTCTATCTCGAAAGGAAGAGGTGGAGGCCATGCCGGGAGAGGGCGTGGTAGAGGTCGAGGTCAAGGACGCGGCCGAGGAAGAGATTCAAATCAGCCCCGAAATGAATCTCCAGTTTTCTCCGACGTAGTCCCAAAAATCGAGGTATCGATTTTCGTAAAGTGATGCAAAAGAAGGAAGACGTGTCACTAAAGAAAACGGCTTATGCTAAAAGGATTTCGGGGGAGTTCAGTGTGAGAGATTGCACTCCAACAAATTGTTCCAAGGATGCAAAATTGAAACTCGAGAAAGATAAAGACAAAGCACTTGTCGATTATTCTGTAGTCGGGGATGGCATGAAATGCTCAACATGATCGGCGTAACGAATCTCAAGCCAAGTTTGGTTTAAGGGGGAGAATGTGAATGTAAACATAGTATAAACACAAACTTGCAGCCACCACCAACCACACCTACACCACCAACCATTGTGTCTTAGATGGGATGCTTGGCTTTTAGATCCCAATTTAGCTATTTCTTTTATGTAATTGTTTCGATGTACTTTTGTCTAGCTTCTTGCTAGCTGCGTTTTTGGAGTTATATATATTGGCTGCTGTTCTAAAAAAAAATAGATTTTAGACTCGTATATTTTGAATCATATTACGGATTCACGATTCATTTGGCACCTTAATAAATTTACATATTTATAAGCCACATGTTGGCTACTAATCTACTTCATTTTTGAATAAATATGATCAGGCTACTATCTATAGAATAGATGAAATATACCTTCAAGTTGCACAAGATGATTCATTATTGTTTTCTTCTCCACCACCGTCGTTGTTTTCACTATGAGCAATCCACATTTGTTGTCGGTTTCACTAACATTCTTTCCTTCCTAATAAAATACCCATTTGATTGTTTAAAGATGAACATAAATGTGTAGATTTTTCCAACCAAATTCCAGAAACAAACCTTAAGAAAAAATGCATAAATTTATAGTATGCGTGATTGACTTTGTGGTTGGAACATGGATCCATAAAAGAATGAGTCGTTTAGCAATTGAAAGATATAAGAGAACATTTGTTTTGTCGGAAACCAAGGTCAACTCTAAGGAGATGCGAGGTGTGCGATCGCACAATGCCGTGTCATCTAGGGTGCCCGAAAAAAAATTACGTTTAGTATATTAAAATCACCAAAAACCAGTTGCGATGGATTAGTGACAGAATAACAACGTTGCTAAAAAAAGCCATGTCAAATGACTTATCTGTCGTTAATTCTTTGAAAAAATTCTCACAAATACATTGTAAAATTCTGTCACTAATCCCTATGTTGCTAAAAGAAAATATATTTAGGGTCGCTTTTTCATTATTCGCACAGGACATTCAAAATCAATGGACCGACCTTGCCAGAAACAACGTCTCTCATTTTTCTGAAATTTAAAAATATGATTTTTTTTAAACAAACTTTAATAGATTAGGTTAAAACAAAGTATTACTATAAGAACACATTTATACCATCTTGCATTCACTGTTTTTCTAGAATCATTTTCCTTTTGTCCTTTCCTCTTGATCCTTTAATTATATCTATGTCCCAGATATTAGAGCTTAGTGTTTGAGGTTTGAAATTTATTAGCAGATTCACAGTTCAAATCCTGACACGTTTAAAATATTGTCAGTGCTCCGTGACTAACTTCTTATATAATGAGTCGTGGGGACAGATTCGACTGGGCGAACAGTTCATAAAGTTTACTATTTTTAATTATAGTTATAAACAACTATAATAATCTATAGATATTAGATGGCTTGTCTTACAATTTAAATTAGTAAGAGTATTATATCTCAACTATCATCGTCGTTTTAATGCAAAACTTTAACTATAGTTTTTACAAAAGTCATTTTAATCGGATTATCTTTTTCATAATATGGCCAATTCAAGAATTCGGCCCAATAGGCTAATAAGATGATGATGATGATCCACTTCAACCTCATAAATACTCCAAAATTGGATACCGGAAAGATGGGCCCAAACCCAATTGTTACGCTCACTTTGAAAGTTCTACATTCGTATTTTCGTATCAATCGTATATGGAATTGGAAAGCATGACTGTTTTCTGTTAGAAACTACATCGGAATCGCAATTCACAAAGACAAACCCTCCAACATCCGTTGCTGGAACAAGATTTAGATTCCGTTGTTCTCTTCAGGTACTCCCTGTGCTCTTGCTCGATTCACCTTGTACCCTTTCTGGTTCTTCTAGGGTTTTGATGTCCTTCTCCATAGACATGTGTTTGATTTATCAATTGCCTGCAACTCGTTTAAAACCATAAGTTCTCATGATGGTGAGACCGAGGAGGATTTCGTAATAGGTCTTCTGGTCTTGTTAATTTCAAGATCGTCTTCTTTATTTGGTCAATTGTAAATTCTGTCTGTTCATTCATTTCAAGCAAGTAAGTATCTATCTCTCTAGTGTTTTGATTGCTAAAGATCTGCGAGGGAAATCTAGATCGCGTATCATTTACTATCATGAATTGTCGAGTTTTAAGAATCTTATCTCCTATGGTGGTTATAGTCCACACACACACGTATACGTTACGTTAACTCTACTTTTGCAGTCGATGGGGGATGCTAGACCTGAGTTTTTACCTGCTTCTTTTTTGTTTTTGTGCAGTGTGCATTACCATACTGTAAAAGATTGCCTTTGGCTGGGTTGAAGGTTTATAGATAGTCATCATGGCGAGGATTAAACCTCAAGCTCTGTTACAGCAAAGCAAAAAGAAGAAAGCACCGAGAAGTATCAGTATTCCCACAATTGCATTGTACAGTGTAGTTACTGTTGTTATGGTGTTTTTCCTGTTTGCTACTTACAGACACTGGTCTCAAAGGTTGGTTCCTTTTCTTCCCTTGTACCTACACATCATTCTACATTTCAATCAAAAACTTTTCCATCATACCTAATTCTATTATGAAGTTTTGTTGGTATTGGTTTGCATTCAAACATTGCAAGAAGTAGATGCATATACAGTAAGCCCTAAAAACACCTAACTTTTCAGGTCAGTAATGCAGGCAGAAGAAGGGACATCAAACTTTCAGGTACAACTATTCTGTTATTTAGTGGCACTTTATTCTTATTGATATCTGTCTCTTTTTGTGTAATAAGAGTTAACCCTTTGAACCCATTATATGTTGATATCCCAAAGTGATTATGTAGTGAAAGTATGAAAAATGGTGACATGTAAAGCAAGACACATATACTGCATTTATATGATTATGGGATTCATTCCTACACTAAAGCATTTCATAAATTCCTTCAGGTTGAAGATGATTTTTCAGATCCAAAGAAATCGGATGTTCCTAGATATGCTGTAAGCTCCATTTGTTTATTTGGCAAATGACACAAAAAGAGAAAACCGTAGATGCATTAAATTTCATTTAAAACTATATTGTTTTTGAGAGTTTTGTTATCTTATTTTTCCAGATTTTTAACACCTCCAAAGGTTTAATTACGGTGGAACTTTACAAGGAAGGTTCACCTGAAGTTGTGGATGAATTTATCGATGCCTGGTGAGTATTTGTATTCGTATTACATTTATAATATCAAAATCCTATATTAGGTTTATAACGGTGATCTATTTATTTATTTATTTATTTTTGTTTTGGTTGCAGTCAGAAGGGGCACTTTAAAGGGATGCTATTTCAACGTGTGGTGAAACATTTTGTAATCCAAGGAGGTGACTCTGAGAATCATGCAGTTATAGAGGACTGGACTTCTAGAGAAAAACACTACAATCAGCTTGAAAAAAGGTTGTTGTTTTTGAGTTTTGAAAATTCACATATATAAATACAATTTACTCTTTTTAACAATCTTCCATCAAACAGATTAAAGCATGAAGCCTTTATGCTTGGTACCTCAAACATGAAACACGAGAAAGAAGGATTCGATATTTTCATTACAACCGCACCCATTCCAGATCTCAATGCCAAACTTAATGTCTTCGGACGCGTCATCAAGGGCGAAGATATTGTTCAAGTAATTATGTTTTCTTTTTAAAATACAAATTAATACCTCATTATATTAAAGTATGGAAATTTGGGTTTTTTGGTAGGAAATTGAGGAAGTGGACACAGACGAACATTACAGACCAAAATCTCGAATCGGGATCATTGATGTGACACTGAAACACAAGATTTAAGGTTGCGGTTCCGGTTCTTATCGCAATGTAATGCACCCAATCAGAATTTATTTTTTGTTTTTGGAGAGGGGTTATGGTTGCATATCATTGTTTGTGTATGTTAGACACATATGAAAGGACATTTGGTTTTTTTTTTTTTTTTTTTATCAATTAGTGTGTGTTGTGTTAGGTCATACATTAATTGAACAACCTTAATATTTGTCATGGAATTATTCATCAATTAGCTTTCTGCCACATTTTATGCAACTATGTTTTACAACAGAAACGTGTTCCTACTGTTTCCTAACATCAAAATTCATTCTTAACCAAATTTATATGTTATATGCTATATACAAGTAGCATAGTAATTAGTAAACTTCTTCCGATTTTTATTTGTTGTCATGATATAGCTTCTCTTTTGTTGTGGTAGTAGCATGACAGACATCCTATTTTTATTTTTTGTTTTAAATTAATGATAAATATAAATGTATAATTAATCCTATATATTTTGTAATAAAATAAAAAATTGTTATTTGTGATAAAAAAAAATGGTTGAATGGTGGAAATATGAGTATAACATAGTTTGAAAGATTGAGAGAAAGATGGAGGATGGATGTGAATTGGCGTTAAGGTGGCAATGAGTGAAAGTAGAATGAAGTGTGTACATAGCCTCATGGTTCAATTAGACAATTTGATAATTTAAAGGTCCGTTGACCAAATTATTGATTTTTCCCAACTAGAAATAAATAAATCACAAACTTGACATCACCTTACAACTAGGGTTAAGCAAATAGATCAATTTTAACTCTAACGCGATTAAGGATGTCAAATCGGATAATTGTGTCACAATTTTATCTGACACAACACGAAATGGACTTATTTGTATAAGATGGACATGACACAACATGATTCAATGTTTTTGTTATAAATAAAAAACAAAAATAATTAGTTTATTTAAATCATGTATAATTATAAAAACACGACAAACACAAAAGAAAACACATAAAATAACCATTTTTGTCAATATCATCGATGTGCTTTTGATGATAATTAGATACGAACTCTTTATGCAACTTTTTGGAAAAAGGCAATGTATGGTCTCGTGTTTAGAGAGTACATTAGCTTTCCAACTAATCGTCGATATTGTACATCGTCGGTGCATGTTTTATTCCCTAGAAAATAACTTATGGCGACATCCTTGTTTCCTCTCATCCTCTAGAATCTCAATGGTGCATTAAAAGAAAATACCCTATAAGATGTTATAGTTGCTTATTGATGTAATTGACAACAACGTTACCTACCTAAATAACTCTACTGGTTTCATGAGAATCTCATGATTCAAACTTGAAAAAGTGATATATAGATCTTAGTCTCATAAATATTATTAAAAGTTAACTATTAATCCAAATTTTATTAACTAGTAAATTTATTCTTTACGTTTCAACTAAACATGGTCTGCACAGTTTTATTGTTGTCGCATTATATATGATAAAACAAAATTGTATATTCCTTAATTGATTTCATACTTTAAGGATAGTCATTGAAAGTGATTAAAATTGTACGATTTTAAATAGACAAATTTCCAAGAAACCTGTTTAAAGAAATGGGCTAGAATAAGAGGGCTGATTCCTAAAACTCTAGTAACATTTGGAATTAGCTAAAGGATAATAATTTTTGTCCTTAGTCGAAAATGACAAGTCATAAATGGTTTAAGAAATATCCCGTTCTATGATACTTTATAATAATTAAGTTTTTGAGAAATTCATTAATAAAATTACATTTAAATAGATTTTGGACTCACATATTTTTGAATCATATGATTAATGCACGTTTCATTTGACATCTTAATAAATTTACATATTCATAAGCCACAAATTGGCTAGTGATATACTTCATTTTTGAATAAATGTGATCAAACTACTCTCTATAAAATAGATAAAGTATACATTTAAGTTACATAAGATGATTCATTATTTTTTTCCTTTTCCATCACCGTCGTTGTCTTCACTATTGCATGAGCAATCCACATTCGTTGTCGACTTCACTAACATTTTTTCCTTTCTAATAAAATTCACATATGGTTTTTTAAAAATGAACATAAATGTGTATATTATTCCAACCAAACCCCAAGAACAAACCTTAAAGAAAAAAATATGAAAGGGGAAATTTATACTATGAGTGATTGCCTTTGTTGTTGGAACACATATCCCTAAAAGAATGAGTCGTTTAACAATTGAAAGATATAAGAGAACATTTCAAAGACAATGTCATTGAATCGATGAATGGGTGTAGATAAACTCTCTCATTTTTTGGATTTAAAAATATGAAATTTTTTTGAAACAAGCTTTAATGAATTAGGTTAAAGTAAAGTATTACTATAATAACATATTTATACCATCTTGAATTCAAAACTGTAATTCTTGAATAGTTTCTTTTTGCCATTTCTCTTTGATCCTTTAATTTCAATTATGTCACCTAGTATTACAACTTGGTGTTTGAGGTGTGAAATTCATAAAGAATATCCAAAGTTCAAATTCTAGTACGTCTAAAATATTGCTAGTGTTCTGTGACTAACCTCTCATATAATATGAGCCCTGGGGACAAATACGTCTGGGCCGCACATTTGATAAAGTTTACTATTTTTAGTCGTAGTTATAAACAATTATGATAATCTATAGATATTACATGGCTTGTCTTACAATTTAAGTTAGTAAGAGTATTATATCATATATTATGTTCTTAATAATCATGGATTAAACATAACTATATTTGTATCATAAAATTTATTTAAGCATTTCAACTTTTTTCATAATTCGTCATTTACAACTTGAATTGTAATGATTTTCAAATAAATAACTTTGTTGTTCCATGCTCATCATGAAGTAAACGAATGTTTACATATTGTAGTTTGTAACCATTGTATTTCTAATTGCACAAACATGAGTATTTTTCCCATCATTTTAATAAGGAGATGGTTTTGTTGAAGCTAAAAATCAGATATAATGATTGTATCGCATTTTACAAAACAAGTATTTCTGGAAATTACTTAATAACCGGACCTGGTGTAGCCCAATTCAAGAATTCGGCCCAATATACTAATAAGATGATGATGATCCAGTTGAACCTCATAAATACTTATTAAATTAGGGGTTCTATCATCTATGAGCATCTACGCACATATCAGAAACCGATCCAGCGAGAGCGGACACGAAGGGTGGTGAGGCAGGAGGTTAGTAGTTTGTATTATGCGTTAATTTACCGTGTTATGGGTTCATATACATGACTTGTGCTCACTCTCACTGTCTCACAGTGTATGTTTCACACGCACAAACACTTGAAGTGTTTAGCGATCAGTTAGGGTTTTAGGTGTGTTGTGTGCTTTTCGAGGTTCTTGTCCCTTCGGATTTTGTGTGTTTGTTTTTGTTGATACACATTTGTATGTATCATTGTCGTGCGTCCGTATTGATTTATAGAATGGTTATGTTACGCTTTGTTTAAAATTTAAATTCGGTGAAATTTGTTGGTTTTTGATGTCCTGATTTGTTAGTTGGGATGTGAGAAATATAGAAAGTTTCCTCAGGGTGGTTTGAACGGTTGTGTGTTTGAGCTGTAGAAACTGACTCCTAGCTTAAAGCCCTAATGATGCAAATTTAAGGTTTTAACATTTAATGAAAGTCAGATGGATAAAAAGGCTTATACTGGTAGAAGAATCAATAATGAAGTAAAATTTGGGATTCTTTTTGTGCTTGGTTTGATACGAGACTGGAAGTTTGAAGAAACATTTATTATGTATGTATGTATGTGTCAAAAATGTGATCAAGCCTTAGTACAATGTGTGTGTGTTTCAGAAAAGGTTTGGCAAGGTAAAAACGTAAATGTAGCAAAACATGGGTGGAAAATAGAGCTTATTATAGCTTGGTTCGAAAAAGCGAGAGCGTTGAGGGACCAAAAGCCGAGGTGTGATGCGTGATGCATGATGCGCTCGCATCACGCACCTGAGGCGGTTATTATTGAAAAAATGCTTATAATTTAATTCCACATAACAAATTTTACCTTAAAAATACTTTTACTTATAACCAATAAGTAATTCAAAAATAAACATTAAAATCATAATAGTTAGACAAAGACATCAATAAATTTGACAAGTCAACTACAAAAAAACCACTCTATCAAACAAAAACAACATGAAATCTGCACTACAACAACGGAACAGCCTGAAATCAAAATCATTTAACTATATACAAAAAACTTAACAATCAGTGAACAAGAAACAAAATCTGAATTCTAAAACTCGATTAAGTTTTAAAAAAAGACATAGAATGAGAAGAAGAAAGTATATACAAGCAAAACTTTTGGAAGAGTATAGCAAAGTAGCAATCAATTAACAAGAACCAGCCAAAGGGCTTCTAGCCCAGCGGCATCAGGTGTTGCCCTCCCTCCTTGAGGTCGAGGGTTCAAGTCTCGTCGGAGGCATAGGTGGTATTAAGGAGTAGTTTAGGAGTAGGAGTAGGTTAGATTGCCGTTCTAAAAAAAATTAAAAAAAAAATTAACAAGAAGCAAACATCGCTACTTCAAAGAAAAAAAATATGATTTGGAAATCGACATCAAGGGACTAAGTTTTTCAGGTTTACTGAGAAGAAGAGTTTGCTTGATATTTTAGGGAATCACTTCAGGGGAATCGAGTCATTGAAACATAAGCATACATGAGGCATCGACTCTAATTCTTCAGTGGAATACTGGAATAACGGCTAACAGCCGTAGGTAGGACTATACGAGACAGAGGAAACCTAGGTCTAACTGAAACATAAGGGAGCCTTACATTAAAGACTAATTCGATACCCAATAAACCCCTATTAAAGCCCATTTGTTTTAAAAAAAAAACCCATAGGAACGCATCACATGCATGATGCGCACGCATCACGCATCACAGCGCATCAAGAAAAGCGCACGCATCATGGCGCATCATGGAAATCGCATCGCATCACATATCGGATGCGTTTTTGGGAATGCCTCGGAGCGCCTCGTGCATCACAGCGCCTCAGGCGCGTTTTTTTAAACCAAGTATTATAGTTATTAACATAGTTGTCAACTCGTGACTCGAAATGCAAATTTTCGACTCGTGACTCAACTCATAAGAGTCATGTTATTAAAACAAAAGTTGCATATAAAAATATAGTATGTGTATAAAGACATAATATTTGTTGATTAATAGGCTAGAATGTTAAAAAAAGTAGAGCAGGGGTAAAGTGGTGAAAGCTGGAGACAAATTTGGTAAGTGTGCTGGACTGCTGGTATATAAAAAAAAAATGTAATTAGGGTTTGTAAATCAGGCATTGACTTTCTCTCTCTCTGGGAGCTGTTCAACGACTCTCTCTTTCTCTCTACAATCTCGATATTTTCAGTTTTCCATCTAAAAAATAGAAATATTTTCCTCTCAAATAGAGCTTCCAAATCTCATTCTGCGAAAATGAAATATAAAAGACAGAGTTATCGACTCCTACTACTCACTGCCATCTTCTTCCATCATTTTCTTCCACTTCTCTTCCGGATTTTAGTGAGCAATCTACCAATCTCATAGTTGTTAAACTCGAACGAGTCACGAGTCGACTCGTACGAGTCGAGTCAAATAGAACCCAAAAAGAGGCAACTCGTATAATGTGTTCTCATACATGTGTTCAATCATATTCATCAATCCTTACTTAACATAACAAAATTTACTTAACATAACTTTTTGTTAGACAAGTTACATCATTCCTTTCCATGCCATTTAAGCCCTGTTTGGTAGCCTCTTAATTGAAAATTTAAGAGGCAGTCTCTTAAAGTGTGTTTGGTAGCATCTGAATAAAAGCTTCTTAATTTATCAGAAGCCTCTTAAAAATTAAGAGGTGGAACCATGTCGAAAAAAATTAAGAGCCGCCCACACCCACTGCACCGCACCCATCCCTACCCCACCACCACCACCAGCACCGCACCCCACCCATCCACCCACCCACCCTACCTACACCCCATCCCACCCCCCACTCCCACCCCCACCCACCACTCCCACCCGCTCACCCCACCCTTACCCCATCCCACCCCTACCCCCCACACCACCCACATAATGGTCACATATTGATGATTATTTAACCAAATAACGATCTTTCTTGAATCTTGACACTTTTACCCTTTAGATAACCTACTATCAAATACATTTTTCTATTTTTATGAAATTTCATAAAGAAAATTTCTCAAATAAGGAAATGTTGCATATTTTGGGTCAAACCAAATAAGGAAATGTTGCATATTTTGGGTCAAACAAAAAGAGAAACCATCTAGGTTGCGTTTAGTTGCGGAAAACTGTTTTCTGTTTTCAATTTTTCATTTTCAGAAAAACGAAATGAGTTTTTATTTTCAGATTTCTATTGAAAATTTAGAAAACGCGTTTAGATAAAACCGATTCCGTTTTCATTTTCTATTTTAGAAAAATAGAAAATGTGTTTAGAAAAATAGATAAAACCAATTGATTGTTCTATCAATTTTCATTTTCTATTTTCTATCTATTTTCTAGGGTGGGTGGGTGGGGTGTGGGTAGGGTAGGGTGAGTGGGGGTAAGGTGGGGTGGGTGGGTGGGGGTAAGGTGGGGTGGGTGGGTGGAATGGGGGAGGTGGGTGGGGTGTGGGTGCGGTGGGTAGGGTGGGTGGGGGTAAGGTGGGTGGTGAGGGTGGGGTTGGATGGGGTGGGTGTAATTCTTGGGGTGTAGGTGAGAATGAGTGTGTGTGTGTGTGTTTGTTTTTGTATGTTTTAGAAAATTTTAAAAATAGAAAAATTTAAAAAACAATAATTTTGGGTTTTCCAAAATTTTCCAAATTCTTTGTAATTTTGGAAAAATGAAAATTTTTCATTTTCTTGGAAAACTTTGGAAAATTTGACGAACTAAACGCGTTTTCCAAATTCTCATTTTTCTTGGAAAATTTTTCCGGAAAACGAAGCAGTTTTCCGTTTTCCATTATTCATTCTTAGAAAAATGGAGTGGAGTTTTCATTTTCATTTTTAGTAGAAAACGCGTTTGGTTAATCTAATTGAGTTTTCGTTTTCCGTTTTAGAAAATTAGAAAACGCATTTGGATATGTATTTTCTGTAAGGTGAGTAGGGGGTGGGGTAGGGTAGGTGGTGGGGGTGGGTGGTGGGAGTGGGGTGGGTGGGTGGGGGTGGGGTGGGGTGGGGAGGGGTAGGTGTGGGTGAGGTGGGGTGGGGTGGGGTGGATGGGGGTGGGGTGGGATGGGGTACGGTGAGATGGGTAGAATATGTGTGTAGGGATTGTATTTTTGGAAAAATTTGGAAATAGAAAAGTTTGGAAAACATCAATTTTGAGTTTTCTAAGTTCTATGTAATTTTGGAAAACGGAAAAATTTCATTTTCTAGGAAAATTTGATTAACCAAACGCGTTTTCCAACTTTTCATTTTTCTTGGAAAATTTTCTTGGAAAACTGTTTTCCGTTTTCCATTTTTCTTTTTCAGAAAAACGAAATGAGTTTTCATTTTCAGTTTTTTATTGAAAATTTAGAAAACGCGTTTAGATAAAACCGATTCCGTTTTCATTTTCTATTTTAGAAAAATAGAAAACGTGTTTAGATATCTATTTTCTATCAATTTTCATTTTCCAATTTTTGTTATTTCAAATAACACACATACTTCCTATCAACACAGCCCAGCCCACCCCACCCCACCCTACCCCCCTCCCCACCAATTTTTTTTTTTAACTTTTTTGTTTCAAAATTTTTAAACTTTTTTTTTTAACAGGTTTACATTTTTATTTTGCTGGGTTTATAAGTTTGGGCCGATTTAAGTTCAATCAAATTTAAGTTTTACAAGTTTACGGGTGGGAGGTGTAGGGTGGATAGGGTGGGGTGGGCTGAGGTAGCTAGGGGTGGGGTGGGGTAGGGTGGGTGGGGGTAGAGTGGGTTGGGTGGGAGTTGTGGTAGGGGTAGGTGGGTGGGGTGGGAGTGTGGTGGGGGTAGGGTGGGTTGGGTGGAGTGGTAGGGTGGGGTAGGGGTGGGGTGGGGTGGGGGTGGGGGTGGGTGAAGATGTAATTTTGGGGGTGTAGGTTAGAATGAGTGTGTGTGTGTGTGTTTGTATATTTTAGAAAAAATTTGGAAATAGAAAAATTTAGAAAACAATAATTTTGGGTTTTCCCAAATTTTCCAAATTCTTTGTAATTTTGGAAAAATGAAAAATTTTCATTTTCTTGGAAAACTTTGGAAAATTTGACGAACTAAACGCGTTTTCAGAATTCTCATTTTTCTTGGAAAATTTTTCCGGAAAACGGAACAGTTTTCCGCAACTAAACTAAACGCACCCTTAGGTTTTTTGCAAGTGTTAAAAAAAAAAAAACTTGATGGAAGTACATAAATAAATGCACTAAATACACTATATGAATGAGACAAATCCAAATCCATTATGAATTTAAAATACATATCAGTTTTCTTGGCTTGATCAAGTTTCTTTTTCTATATCCAGTTTTTTGATAAAATATGTTGAAAGACAATTGGAAACACAAACATGACATGAAAGAGATTCAAGATACCCATGTGGGCAATATGATGCTTCAACCTCTTCAAAGTTTTTCAGATAATCAACCAATCACACATCACCCATTTGACAATCAAAATCATGAATCAGAAACTCAAAAACCAACAGATAATGCTTGTTCTATGAAATCCTATACACCAGATGCAGATAAAAACCCTATAATACCTGGTTCTAATATGCAAGATTTGATAAAGATTCTATCTGCCAATTATGGACCAATGAAAACACCTCTTGAAATGGGAACACCTGAATATATGAGACTTGTTGAGATCTTGCAACAAAGTGGTTCTTCATTTATACCCGAAAAAAAGGAAATAATAAATAAAGATGATGAAGAGAAAGTAACTGGAAATGGTCTCAAAACAGATGAAAAGAAGCTGTGGGAAGGATCTCTTCAGCTTAGTTCTTCAGTCACTTTATTGGCAACTGCCTTCTTTAAAAGGTCTTTTCAATTTGCCTTTTTAACTTATTATCTTCAACTATAAATATTAGTTTGCGTGGGATTTAACTTTTAAAATATGAGAATTGGAATTTTGGTAATATGTTATATTGATATAATTATAATCTCACTTTCATTATTCCTTTGATATGATTACTTAGGCAGTGTAATCGAAGGGGAAATGGAATGGAGCATTATGATGGAATAAAAGAATTCTGTATGTTTGTCACATAATGGAATGATATATTAGGATTATAATTATTTTTTTAAAAAAATTATCAACATCAACATCAACATCAACTAAACTTATTTCTTTGATTATATTTGTATTTAAGATCTCACTGACTTTAATCTAATATAACTCATTTTCTTTTTGACATATGTTTACTAGTAATTTATTGAGGTATAAGTGTGATGGTTTTGGAGTGGATTGTTCTTATGTGTGATTGTTTTGTTGTAGTGGTGAGAAATTGGTTGGTAACAAGTGGCCTGAGTCCATAGAAGTTAAAGGAAAAGTAAGATTAGAGGCTTTTGAGAAATATGTTAAAGATCTGCCTCGCTCACGCAACCGTGGATTAATGGTAAGATGTTGCTTTCACCTTTATTACATTATGTCTTTAGCTACTTATTTTTGTCACTCACTCATATTATAACAACATAATTAATTACTCCCATGGTCAACAATTAGAAAGACAAACACATTGCTTTGGAATTTCTCTTGCTAAATGGAAAATATTCTAATTCTGCGATTCCTCAGTGTTTATAAAAAATAATGTTTTAGGGAATTCTTCATGTATCGATTCATCTTCTTTAACAACAATGTGAGATTTCTGCATCAGGGATAGAATTGGATCCATTCTAGTATAAGTTCATTTGTGATCGATCAATTATATATACATACTTCATTATAATAGTTTCATAGTAGTTTTTAGGTATGTTTCCATATAATCAAGGGAAATCTCCAATAAAGTCCCATTATTTTGGCCCAGTTTACGAAAAAGTCCCAAATTAATTTTTTTCTGCAAATAGGACGGAATACCGACTAATGTATTCAGATTAGCCCTTTTTAACCTTTTCAGCAGGTAACCTTGTCACGTGACGCGCCAAGCTGGACAGATCGCTGACTTGACACTAACGCGGCGTGCTACGTCAGCACGTTTCTTTACTTGGAAACAATTGCATATTTTGTCTCCAATAAAGTTCCAATATTTTGACTCAGTTTACGAAAAAGTCCCAACATTTTGACCCATTTTACTTGGAAAAAATTACGTATTTTTTACATGTATTTACTTCTTTAATAACGTATTTATACTTGTATATATTTAAAATACATAGAAGTACTTAAAAAATACGTAAAAATACATGTACAAATATGTTTTTTAATGTATCAATATGTTGTTAAAAAGATAGTCAGTATTAAGTTCTCACAACCATTATTTTGTGGTTTCAAGAACGATAGCCACTACTATAAATTTTTTCTAGAATTCATATTATGAAATTATCATGTTGCTTATTTCGTACAAAGGATAATATAGTAATTTTAACATCTTGTGTTATATTGTTTTAATCTTACCAAACACTATATCCATCATTTGTTCTGCCATTTCCGGTCCCATTCTGTCCAATCCCACTAAGCAATCCTACCGAAATCCATATCTATCATTTGGAATAAATACATGTATAAATATGGATTTTTACGTATTTATACGTTTAAAAACGTATTTATACATGTATTTTTACATAATTTAAATGAATACATGTATAAATAGGCAAAATTACATTTTCAAGCATATAAATACGTTATTATAAACGTAAATGCATGTAAAAATACGTAATTTTTTCCAAGTAATCTAGGTCAAAATGTTAGGACTTTTTCGTAAACTGGGTCAAAATATTGAGACTTTAATTGAGATAAAACATGCAATTTTTTCCAAGTAAAGGAAGCCGTTGACGTGCATGCCATGCTAGTGCCAAGTCAGCGATCTATCCAGCTTGGCATGCCATGTGGCAAGGTAACCAGCTGAAAAGGTTAAAAAGGGCTAATTTGAATACATTAGCTGGTTTTCTATCATTGTCATTTTTTCTGTAAAAAAAATTAATTTGAGAATTTTTCGTAAACCGAGCCAAAATATGAGACTTTATTGGAGATTTCCCTATAATCAATGTCCAAATGTATTAGAACCGTGTACAACAACAATACCTAAATCCTATAGGAATGAGGTAAGGGGGAGGTAAAATATATGCAGTTGAGCCTCTACCCAAAGGTAGAAAGATTGCATCTAAAGATGACCTCTAGAAACACAAGCCAATAATTGTGAATTTAAAAAAAGGGGGATGAAGCAGATGGTAATAATGCTGAAACTAAAGAGTTGACAAGAGTAAGAAGGTAAATATTGTATGGATATCACAAATAGAGAAACGGACATGACAGCCTAGACTACATATATACTTCTTCACTATCCTGGTTTTAACAAACTCTTGAACTCACCCAACAAATTTTATAACAATAAACAAGATACTTGGCTATATAGCACAATAAACAAGATACTTGGCTCCACTAAAACAATAGCATGAAACTTTAAGGTAGTCTAAGAAACCTTGTACAATATTTGCATATCTAGTACTCTAAGAGGGCTGTTTGGGTGGTAACCTTTGAATAATTTAGAGTTGAATGATTAAGAGGCTCATGAATGAAAACATATTGTTTGGTAAGGTTGCTGAACAGATCAGCTGAATGAAGAAATTACTATTTTACCCCTATGTATAAAAAAATAGTAAATTGAAATGAAAATCACTACACAACCGGTTCCAAGAATGTATATCCTTGTATCAGCATCAAGAGCCAAGATTCATCACCTTTTAACCACGAATCAGTTATTGCATCATCAGGGTCAAAGAAACACAAATACTACAAGAAATAAAACATTCAATTCCATGAATTGTGAAATGGATTCCAGCACTAGTTAACTCATGAATGCCTGCAAGATGCCTAATACTACACATGGAGTGACAAATAAGAAATAGAGTGCATTTCCATTCACAAATTACAATCATTTATTGATCCTTAATTATCTACATTCGGAACCCGATGGACAAATAAATTGATAAATTAATAAGACACACGGACAGGGATTTAGGAAGTACATGACGACGAGGCCTTGAGAGCGATTCAGATACGCCCCTGAGAGCGAGATGCATATTACTTCTTATTGATGTTTATTCTCACATTCTAAGTTTCTAACTCCCCCTTCCCTTTAACCAGCATGCAACCTAACAACCTTTCGGCTTTCGGTCCTTGAAGTCTAGATACTTGACTATTGACTTTTCTGATTGACTTATTGACTAATACTTCCTTGCCAGTAAAATCTCCAAATACCTGTAATAAACTGTAAGCCACCAACCTGCACGCCTAAATCGACACTTTTAGCTGATAATTGATTGATGTTTCGTGCCAAAAATCAAGTTGAAATGGGATGTGAGATCCAAGTAGTTCAGTTTAAACGAGAAAAAGGAAACAGCACATGTTTTTCAAAAGACCAATTTGCTCACGCTTATGGTATTTGTTGTCATTTAAGCATAGAAAAGAATACAGTATATGAAATTGGCAATGGCAGATCATTATTTTGACGTGTAGAAATGAAATAAATAAGTTTGATCTAATTACATTTACAAGTACAAGAAACAACAATATTGACACGTGATCACCTCTCAACATAAATTCAAGACCATAACACTCGGCGTAGTCTCCAGCAAAAATTAAAAAAGGGGGAAAGAGTGGAGTCCACTCTATAATAATGATAATTATTTGTAATACTAGTTGACGAAAACTTTAAAATGGGGGACAAAATGGTAAAATCTCAAGTGCATTTAATGTCGATGTCCTAACGGACTTAACACGTTAACACCAAAAAGGAGAAAACAATTTTTTTTTTTTCTTTCGACTTAAATCCTAAAGAATATATGACACAAGGACGGAAAAAATGTAATTTACTCTTTTATTTACATTCTAATATCATGCAATATCATGTTTTTGACAGCTTTTCCTACAACTTGCCTGTCTACCACATCCTTCCATACAGAACACACGAACTTAATTAAGAAAATGGGAATGCATGATAATTAACTTATTTCAATTTTATATATAAAGAAGTGTAACCTTTCATGAGTGAGAAAGAGTGGAGGAATTGATGAAAGGAGAAGAAGAAAATATAAATAAACCGAAATAAATTATTGCAATCTTTAAACCAAAACCACTCTTAACACTTACTGATCTCTTTTTAAATATTACGAATGATCTTCAGGTAATATCAGTATGTTGGAAGGAAGGATCTTCCAACACTGGGCTGACTGGTATGAAAGAGGTAAGTCCTCCTTAACCAACGTGCCACATCACCAAACCGCTTCATCAATGACCAAATTTGTCAATTTTTTTGAATTTCAGGTAGCAAAAGGGTACAAAAAAAGTTCAAGGGTCGGATTTGCACAACTCGTATCCGGTATAGATCTTTACATATGTCCTCGCAGCGATCCCATCATCACAATTTTAGCCAAATACGGTTTCTTCAAAGGCATGTCGGTCCTTGATGACAAACAGGATTCAATGATTGGTTGTGTGGTGTGGCGTAAAAACCGTCCTTCAAACCCCACAAACAAAACATCCGATAACAACAAAAGTAGCCCGGATCCAATCCAACCTCCAAATCCCAAATCGGAATCTTTGACTTTACCATTGACTTCCAACATTGAAAGTAACAAAAACATGTTATCATCTGTTGATGTTGACCATAACAACTTGGTGGTTAATTCGTCTTCTAATTGTAGCTCTTCTGATTCTGGTAATTTGGGGCAAAAAAGGGCTTTTCAGGATAATGATGATGATCTTCCTGAGTTTGACTTTGGAATTAAGCCTGTGGTCAACTCTCAAAAGATGGATAATTCCCAATCTACCCAACTCACAGAAAATGTTATAAGGAATGTGGGTGATGCTTCTTTAGATCAGTCGTCAAAAAAGAGTAAACTTTTTGATGACGATGATATGCCTGAATGGTGCCCGCCCACCGTTCACCGCCAAGTGCCGCCACAAAATACAACCCCCAACTTTCAGAATTTACCATCGTGCCCTCCACGTCCGCCTCTGCCGCCGCTTCCTATACCTCCACCGCCACGAGTTGACACACGTCCGATGTTCTCTTACCAACCGTTCCGACCTGCCCTTACTTCTCTGCCACCAACTTTCATGGCAGCTCCACCACTGCCACCGCCGCCACAACGATTGCCGCCACCAGCGCCGCCACCACGATTGCCGCCTCCACCGCCTAGTTCTTCAGGCATGTTCAGTTCTAATCAAGGTATGTGGCATCAGCCAGGTTCATCTAATGACAATCCGTTGTTTCCATCTTCCAACAGAAGACCTCCACAGCCTTGGTAGGTATTTCGGGTACAAAAGAAGGTAGTAAAGTTTGTAAATAAGTTGTTTTTTTTTTTAAAGAATTAGGTGTTTTGGTTTCATGTTGTAGTCTATGTTCATCAACCCCTGTTCATCTTTTCGTGGTAGTAACACGCATGGTAACACATGTTAAATGTTTGTTGTGACTAGAGCATTTTCTTCATTTTTTGGAGAAATTGTGTTACATAGTAAAGTGCTTCATCATCTTTACCAAAATAGGCAACCAATTTATTTTTACCCACAATAGCAACTAGTTTTTATTTTTATAAATTTAAGCAAATATATAACCTTAAAACCTGTAAATATATTAACAAAATCGGAATCATAATGATGTTTTTCTATTACGTGATAATTGTATTTAATACAAGCAAGATGGCTATTGTTTAGATAGCAATACGAAAGCAAGAAAATAAGGAAAAGATAGACAACCCAATAAAGAAAAGGAGATAATCCTTGAACTTACGGAAAAGATAAGAAAAAATTTATCAAAACTCAACACTTCCTCGAAAGTTGGGGTGTGGAGGTTCCTAAAACCCAACTTGCCACGAAAAAAAACTAAAACGTTTCGAACCGAGTGTCTTGGTAAAGGTTGATCTTGTAAGGAGATGGCACGTGGGGTTAAATCACCATTTTCTACTCATATACGTACAAAATGACAATACATTTCTACATGCTTTGTTCGTTTATGGAAGACGGGATTAACAGCAATGCGACGAGCCGCTTGGTTATCATAAATAAAGGTGTAGCACCAAGTTGAGGAGTGTCAAGATCTTTAAGAAGCCATTGTAGCCACACGACTTCCCGAACAGTAATTGCCATGGTTCGGTACTCAGCTTCAACTGAAGATCTATAAACCACGGCTTGTTTCTTCGTTCTTCAATAGACCGGAGAATCTTCAAGACTAATGTAGTAGCATGTACAAGATTGATGAGTGGACAGGTAACCATGTCGGTTTGTGTTACACTAAACCTTTAGTTGTAAGAATAACCCTTGTCTAGGATTGGTTTTCAAGTATCGCAAAACGTGAAAACCAACATCCATATGGATCGTTTGGGATTACATAGAAACTGACTAAGTTGATCGATTGAGTAAGCAATATCATGACGTGCGATAGTGAGCCAGAGTAACCTGCCAACCAAGCGCCGATATTAGGATGCATCAACTTTTGGTATTTCATCATCTTTACGAAGCTTGGGATTTTGTTCCAAGACAAAATTACTAGACCGACTTCCTTGAACTCCATATTCTTCCAAGATATCCAAGGTGTATTTTTATTGACTGATAACAAAACCTTTTTTATGAATGAACAACATATATTCCCACGAAATACTTAAGTAGGCCTAATTCTTCGGTGCTAAGCTGTTCGTTGTCTTTTACTTGTTGGGTTTGTATGGTGTCATTACCAATGAGTAGTACGTCGTCCATGTAGATAAGGGTCGAAACATATGGAGAGCAATTTTGAAACATGAACAACAAATTGTCATTTTAGATTGTCAGAAATCAAGTGTAAGAAGAGCCTTTGTGAAATTGTGGTATCAATTTCGTGAAGCTTGATGCAATCCATAAAAAGACTTTTGGAGTTTGCACACGTGATTGTCACCAATTTTAGTAAATCCCCGAAGGACCTTCATGTAAACATCTTCTTTGAGTTCACCATGTAGAAATGCTTGGTTAACGTCTAATTTATGAACCTCCCAAATTCTTTTGGAAGCCACAATTAAGGCGCACCTGACCGTTACAAGGTTAGCAACGAGAGCAAAGGTTTCATGAAAATCAATCCGTTCTATTTGAGTGTATCCTTTTGCTATGAGGCATGCCTTGTAGCGCTCAACCTTGACATTTGGTTTGTATTTGATCTTGTAGACCCATTTGGAAGCGACAACATTCTTTCCAGGAGGAAGCTCAACAAAACTCCAGTTATAGTTTTCTTTGAGGGATTGGATCTCCCTTTTCATAGCGTCACACCATTGAGGATCTTAACGGCCTGATAAAAGTACTTAGGCTCATCATAAGAGGTGATGGCAGCTAGAAAAGCTCGGTGAGATTTAAAGAATTTATCATAGGAAACATATTGACATAAATGGTGTATTATAAAGTTTTTGTGATTAGGGGTAGGGTGAGCATGATCTATAGAAGGAGGAATTTATGTCACAAAGTTATCGATGTGTTTAGGCCTTGATGTTTGTCTATTGCTTCTAGGGTTTTGATCTATAGGTGGTTCCTCGGTTTAGTGGAACCACTCTCATTTTCAACATGATCACCCACTTCAGTGGGGTGTGTATCATTTTCAATCGGATGAATTGGGATCAAAAGTGATATGTAGTTTATGAAATTTTCTCACTCCTTCATTTTGGTCCACAAATCATGATTATTTTGGTCCAATGTTTGTCGAATAGTATTAAGTTTTTCTGTCAAGTTGGTCTCTCCATTCAGTTTCAAGCAGTTGAAAATTTCATCAAATAAAAAATGCCTTAAAAATGTCACATCATGGTTGGCATACATCTTTTGGCTTTTCAGGTCATTAAGTTTATAACCCTTCATTCCTATTAGATAGCCTATGAAGACACAAGGTCTTCCCCTTTCTCCAAACTTATATTGTCGACAGAGGCTGTTATGTGTGTTTGTAAGACACTCGAAACCACAAAAATACTCATAAGTCAAAGTCTTTCCAAAGTATTTTGTATGGAGTTTTGTTTTCAAGAACGTCAGAAGGTAACTTATTTAGGATGTATGCAACTGTTACACAACCCCCCAACACTCTATTGGTAAGGCTCTTTGAAAGAAAAGAGGTTGTGTTATCTCCAAAAGGTGTTTATGTTTGCGTTCCACAACCCCATTTTGTTGGGGTTATGAAAGGACACAGAGTTTCTAATAAAATTCCATGCATCTTGTAAAAGTTTGGCATGTAATTTGACTGAAACTCCAACCCATTATCAGTCTGTATTCTTTTTACCTTTCTTTTAAATTTGTTTTTCCTCCATCTTGCGAAATATGGTCAAAAGGTGACTGACATCACTTTTTCATTGCATTAGATACACCTAACACCTCAATATATTAATCAACAATTGATAAAAAGTATTGAGCACCATAAAAAAATAAGATTGATAACATAGATAAAGCCTTGAAAAAAATTTCAAGATGCAAGACTCTAAGAAAGAGTTCGTGCCTATGTAGCATGATATGACATTGAGTAAAGATCAATGTCCTAGTTCTAGTGATGAACTAGAAAGGATGAGTCGAGTTCCATATGCTTTAGTTCTGGAATCAATAACGTGTGCAATCACGTGTGCCATGATATGTATAAGGCTTGCTATTTTGTGTGCCTTGAGCATGACGAGTCGTTATTAGTCGAATCCTGGTGAAAATTATTGGACCACAGTCAAGACCATTCTCAAGTATCTAAGGAGGACGAAAGATATGTTCTTGGTTTATGGAGGTATGGAAGAGCTCACTCTAAAGGGTTACAGTGATGCTAGCTTCCAAACCCATAAAAACGACTCTTGTTCACACTTAGAATTTGTGTTCATACTAAATGGTGGGGCAGTAACTTGGAGGAGTACCAAGCAAGATACAATAGCCGAATTGACAATGGAGGCCGAGTATATTGCAGTTAATGAGGCTTCAAAGGAAGCCATGTTGATGAAGAAGTTCATTAGTGTTCTCGATGTCATTCCTAACATTGATGGTCATGTTGGGATCTTCTGTGACAATAAGGGTGCAGTTGCTTTGGCTAAAAAACTCGGAGCTCACAAGCGTACAATATATATACTCCAAAAGTATCATTACATTCGAAAGCTGTTGAAGAAGGAGACATCGTGGTTAGTAAAGTTACATTGGAAGACATTTTTGTCGATCTATGTACTAAACCACTATCATAGACCAAGTACAATTCTCATACTAGGTCAATATTCATTTGCTGATGAGTTGGTTTGAGTGTATTTAGTTTAATTTGATTTGTATCGGAAACTTATGTAGTGTAAATATTTATCTAATTTGACGATTCTTTTGTAGAGATCTTAATATATGAATGGTGCAGTCATTTCATTAGTTTTGTCAATGAGTTCCAGTTTTCCTGTTTTATTTAACTTCCTGAATATTAAGTTATTCAAAACATCCACAGTCGGTCATACTTCTGGAAGTGAGTAGTGATTTAAGAATGCCATTATGTATTGGTAGATTGTCCATGAAGATCAACATAACATAGAGATGTGACTAATACCCATGCGTACTTAATAGAGATTAAGTATTGGAGTAACCCGCACTTAGAGATTACTTCATAGAAACTATCATGAGTAATCCTAAAATGGTAATATCATATATTCTTTAAACAAATATGCATGAGATTCTTAGTTTTACAGTCTGTTATGCCTTGGTTTTCTCCAACGTTGTTCGTAACTGGTAGCCATAAAGGGAATATTTAGGTAGGAAATGATGAGTGGGTGGGGGTCTTTGTAGTCAAAAACTTATTTTTTTTCCATCTACACTAATGGGAGAAGCGATATCCTTGGGCCCCTCGAGGATTTGGTGATGACATCAAATGTACGGTCGTACTAGGACTGAATTGGTAGTGCAATGTTTTATGGTCATCACAAATCTCCGGGAAACATAATATTGAGTGTCTGAGATTGACGGATTTCCATGTCAGACATTCATATAGATATCTAGTAGAACAAATGAATATTTGATCACTTACCCAATGGTTGTTCCTTAATATGAGTGCAATACTTTTCTTGGATGACATACATCTTTCTAGGTTAGGAATGTAAGACCATACAATTGTTGTGACATGTGCAAGTGAGAGACTGTTGGTTATATGCTCATGATCACAATAAATTGGTGATATTACTATATATACACACACACATATCATGGTCCCTTTAGGTTACACAAAAGGATTTGATTTAACTTAAAATAACAAAATGGAAACATAAGAGACTAAGTTTGTCAATACATCAAAGTTATGGTGTGTTATTTTGAAACTACATGTGAATAAAGATAAAGAGCTTGTATGAAAATTACTTGAATTTGAATTTGAAGTCCTTTAATTATGGGAACAGATTTGACTTGGCAATGATAAGACATCAAAAGTCTCATCGTTGGCCGATGATAATCATAATTCTTCACGACTCAACATTAGTTCACGATTTTCCCTCCCCCGTCTTGAGTTCTCGGCCAAAGTTGACATCCGAAGAGGAGTTGACGGTTTTGAGGTTTCAAGGACTAAAGTGGTGTTATATTGTTGCTAGTCATCCATCTTGGTGTGTGACTTCATCAGAGATCATAAGATTATAAGAAAATGTATTATTTGATATATATATATGTATTTCATTTGTTTAGTTGCAAGTTCTCATGATATATCATGATGAAATATCATTTTAGATTATTGCTTTCGTTGCGTGTTTTAGTTATATAAACATCACCGTATCCCAACCCAACAGGTTGGTTGACCTGGATGGCTGATGATACATTACTAGACAGTATCATATGCTTTGATGTCACTAGACTGTTATATCTTGTACGTGTAGGAGATTGTTAGTATATGTGAATAATCATAACAGTGTAACGTTACGTCATGTTATCATCTTGATCATGTTGAGGTCTCACAA